>JASCZW010000812.1:0-194891 GCA_034211315.2 Aedes japonicus | reverse complement strand
GGAGAATACAAAACAAAACAGTTAGAGTATTATATAGTATATTTTCCAACATCTCCGACAATTCCCGTTGCATGACGTTACGAAAATTTCATTGAAATCTACTCAGCGTCCAAAGAGCTATACTCGGAATTAGTTTTAGTTTAGTTTTAAATGCATTTTAAATGAAATTCGCATTTAAAGTATTTCCGTTGTACTATAATCTATACAATTGACATTTTCATTGAATATCCTTTAAATCCAATGAAAAAATTCTACTCCCCACTGTACTTGTATGATATTTTATGAATTTTTAGGGTTTAGGGTTTTTTAATTTATAACTCACCAAAATTTAAAAATTCATAAAATTTATTATATGAAAGTTAATGTAGTTAACTTAGTCTAGCTTTTCAAATTAAATGAAAAATTAAACAAAATGTAAGAGATTACTATATTGAAATGATTGATGAATGTCAGCCGTGCACAATGATTCCATTCCATACAAAAGGTGGTTAAGTCAAAAACTTTGCTTGTTTCGATCATAACATTCCTAAGTTAGATCTGTTGTCCAGGAAGTGCAAACCATACGAAGCTCGAGATAATTTCCGTTGGAATCACTAAATTCTATATTCTGTTTTCATAGTAAGAAAATAAATTATCCTAATTTATAATTTAAAGAATATTCAATACACTAATATTATAATTGAAAAAAATCTCTGGAGCATTTGATGAAGCGAGTCCAACCTTTCAAACATACGTTAGTGTATGTTCACCAAAAGTATAATGGAGGAAGCTTCTTCTGAACCTTTGTGCTACGTTCATGCCAAGATTGAACCACGGATCAATTCCTCGCTGCACATGATGGATCTGATTGACCAGGGGCTACGGATGTTCGCCCATGGATCCCAAAAATTTAAGAACCGTTTGTTGGCTGAGCACAGGAGGCCGAGTTTGAAGTCATGGTCAACGGATAGACTAGAGCTTGCAGGTGACATTTTTCAATGTCACTCAGAAGATGAGTTTCTGCATTTTTGTAGTAGCAGATGGTTTTGGGACAGTCATTAAATGGTCGCCTAAATTCCAAATACTAGTTAATTGGAGTATTTATAAAATTTTACACTCACAGAAAACAGAATCGCAGTGTCAATCAGAAGAAATACTATTTTCCTCCAATGGACAGTGATTATAAATGAGTACATTTATTTTATAATATTTTATCCGGCCAGCGAGAAGGAGTTAGTTTTGAAGTTTTGTTATGGTGGCAAGTTGGAAAACCAATCTTTGAAACTTGAAATTTGATCTCTGATCAAATCAGTATTTGTATGCAAAAAGTAAAAACTTGGATGCACATAAGAGGACAGAAATTTACGTCGGTTCTTATACTAACAAGATCATCAAAACTCTAGAAGACAGCTTACATGAAATTGCTAGAAGAAAGCTTACATGATGCATCAAATGGAACATACAATTGAGTCTTATTTATCTTTGAGTCTCAAAGTATTTACGTCCAACAAGGATTGCATCATAAGAGTGACAATAAACGGCAAAACGACACTCATTTCAACTAGGATGTTTAAAAATGAAAATTGGTGGGTTTAAACACCTCAAAAATATGCAACATGTACAATGGAAAAAAACAAAACAAACCAAAACCAACACTACCACCCAGCCTACTTCAATCTTCATGTTATAAAAATTTAATCAAAACCTTTAAAAATGTCAAACTTTGCTAGCCATTGAGCTAAAGCACATGATAATAAAACGAAAGTTTTACCAACGGTTCATCGAAATAATCGTAAAATCCAACAAATAACCTGATCCCAAAATTCATAACTCGGAGGTCACGCCACTTTCCGGCAGTTCAACCCTGTGGCCGAAAGTTGGTCGACAGCGGAAAAAAAGTGAACCGTCGTTAATGAACGTAAACACATTTGGCCTTCAGTTACATTTAAGCGGGGAAATCCCAGTTCCGCTCCATGCCGCGGCCGTGTGACTGCACCGAACTACAGGATGCTTTAACCTGGCGACCACGCAATATGTGTAGCGTTTTTCGATAACCTCTGCCGTATTTTTTGTTTCCTCCATTCTGATGACCGGTTAATGCACAAAGCAGCCAACAGCAGCCGCAGCAGCAGCGTCCTGAGCGAAGCAGCATCACATGCAACGGTCCCGAGCGTAGCGCAATGATACACAATCAACCTCAGAGAGGCACCGAACGGAAATGCCCCAAGTGACTAAAACTGCACGTTTTGTTATTATACACACACGCTGCCGATTCCTTCGCCACCGTTGTCCGTTGGTGCTGCTGCATCAGCTATCGATCGGTGCCTACAAATCCCTCGAACCTTAAAGCAGAGCCCTCTTTGGACCGTGCAGTGTCCGGGCGGGAATGAAACAGTCAGCTCTTTCATCACAACGCAAACAAAGGCCCGTCCCGGATACCGCACGGTGTAGTGAGAACCCTGCTTATGACTCTCACCAGTAGAGGCAGCCAACAACGTGGACACTCGGCGAAAGAAGGCAAAAACGACCTTAAATCCTTCTCTCATTAAGCGAAACTCACCACCGTGCGCACAATTACTTCGCGCGGCTTTGCCACAAAACATACAGTCAACCGACGTCGAATGGCAATGACGGTAGTTTTGCGGGAAAATCTGTGTTATTTTGAATTTTTGGAGCCATCAAGTCCGGATCTTAATGGGCAAAGGTAGCGGGAGACTTGGGTGGAAGACGCAGAAATATACATATTCACTCCGGGCTGCAAGCCAATAAAAGCTCGGGCAAATTTGGTAATCCACCCGTAAGTTGAAGATATATGGAGCGTAATGAACCGAGCGCGTGGCGGAGTTGAGGGTGCGGGGTGTTAAATGGGCCAGACCCCGTTTGTTGGATGTGTGGCTGGACTTTAGCAGCAGGTCGAGCTGTTTGAGAAGAACGAAATATCAAATTCTAACACGATTTGAATGTTTACCATTTAAATTTATGCGTAAAAAGGTGATATTTGAGTGGTTGAGAATGAGAAAAACGTGTGAAATTCACTTCTTGAGAGAAAATAAATCAGTATGAAAAGTTAACTTTATGACAAGTTAGAAGAGCTTCAATATTTTTTCCAGCAATGCTTTAAAATTGTTATCAGCCATTCGAATATTCCGAAAGATAATACTGATTTCTGAACACATTCTAGCGAGAATCTAATCTCGCATTGAATGTGATTATGGGTGAGGTTAGGCTTTTTTACTTTTTTATTGTAAACTAGATGTCCACATCATTGCAAAATTTAAGCAACACATGTTTTCGCAATGGGAAGGTTAAGTTCCTGGTTTGCTTCCGGAGCATTCAACTGCATTAAACTTTTCAGTCTCACCAAGCTGTATGATACGTTCTCGATTGGAAATTTTGGGACTTGTCCTTGGTTTTCTTCCGGACGCCATATTTCTTGCCTTTCATCCGAGAATTTCTTATCACTGTTTCTCCTCGATTGATTCTTTTGCTATTCCTCCGCTAGTTAAATCGATGCCCTTAAATTCGAGGATCAATCTCCGCTCTGTTTCCTTTTAGCATGAAAGCGTCAACAAAACTATATTGCTTGCAGGTTATGGTTAACACACAAGCTCGTACAGCCACATCATGACACGCATGACAGTTGTCAAGGTATGTATATAAAGGTGGGCAAGGTGTTGGTAATTCAACTACGCTTTGAGGAATTTCATACCCAAGATGTAGAAAACGTTAGGTCTAAGAATAAAAGTGACTCAAGTAGGGTATGTGTCCCTAACTCAGCCTATTATGCAACAATCGATTACATTTTTTATTATAACTCATACAGTATTTGAGCTTGAATCAAAATTTAACTAGCTATACACTTGCTAACATATGTTCAATAAGCCATGTGGTAGAATGTATCACGAAAAGTTACACAACTCTTTTTATAAAGTCAGAAACATTAGAGGATATGGATGTAATATCGGTTTATGGGTACCAAATTGGGTCTAATTATGGATGCAAATTCGTCCCATTCGATAGATTTGTTATTAAATGTTCTGCTGATTTTCTGATACAATGCGTTGCCAGCTGTATTCGCTCTACCCAAACCACAATTTCATAAATCAAACTAAACTTAAACTGCCAAAAACACTTAAGTAGTTTTTACATATGATTTAACTGCCATTCGGGAATCATAATATATATAATTCACTCTACACAGATTTTGTTCCTTTAGTTTGTGTTAAAATGAGCCATATGAAAACATTCAACCGAAACTCAGACATTTAAATTGTAAATGTTACCAGTAACAACATTTTTACTACGCTTTTAATACAACAGGCCATATTTAGGAACATAGAAAAAATATGTCCCCAACATTGGGTCCATCGTTTTCTTGTTAAATCGTTGTTATTTTACCTATTTGACCTGTTAGTTTTTAACATGTGACTATATTCTGTACATCTTGACTGCATTATTTGGTTTAAAGGTTCAATTTTGGCAAGTTTAGATCATTCGAAGATTGTGTAGATAATCGGTTCAGCTTAACCAGTAAAGTCATGGTGTCTAAAAAGTTAAGGAAATTGAAAATTCCGCGGAAGTGAACAACTATAAATTGACTAATAATGTCTCAGCAACATGATTTTATAGATTATTGCCGAAATAATGACATATTTGGTATATAGGCCAAATCAAGGAGCTAGGCTAACATGACATCCCGTTACCCTATTATGAAAACTTTAAGGACGTACGGGATCAAGTCGCTATCACTTCGGAGTTATCTGAGCACAAACCTCAAATACTATTAGGACTTCAGGCGTGAAAATTTCAAGAATCGTTTACTCCACAGGAGCATCCATTGGCTAACTATTGGAGAGTTGTTTCTTTTGTTTTGTTTGAGATTTTTAGCCTCGAAAATCGTGAAGTGATAATTAACATAACCTATAAATCATATGAAAAAAGAACTAGTTTCACATTAAAATAAAAACATACAGTGCTGGACAAAATGAATCCAACAACACATAAATTTTGTCATTTCCTTCGATATGGACAACTGATTTAAATGGTAGAGGGTTTCTTCTGGGCTTAAAAAGTATTTTTATTTTGGGAGTGTTGATGTCTTTCTCAACGAAATCTATTCCATTTTCTGGCATCCATTGAACTGTGGTTTGGAGTAATGGCTGACGCAAAATCAGGTCAAAACAATCTCTTTCGATGAACTTCGGCATTGATCGTAACTTTATTTTAGAAATTCGAAAAATATTGCTTAGGAATATAAAAGAAATCATACAGCTGATTTTTTTACCGGATATGCGATTGACTTTATTCTGTAACTTTCAATACTAAGTATGACCCTCCATAGCCTTCAATATTCCTTCCAGTCGACGCGGCAAACTTTCGATCAAGCTTTTGAGATATTCCGGATCAATATGTTCCCAGGCTGTTTCAGAGCTTGAAAGTAGTTATTTTTAATGGTTACGGATTTCTCGTCCAGATAACCCCACAGATTTCCAATCGAATTCAAATCAAGAGATTCCGGAGGCATTCCAGCAGTTTGATTCGGTTCGACTTGACAATCGAAATAGTTACCTTCGCACTTGGCTTTAGATCGTTGTCCTGTTGAAAGATGTAGTTGGTTCCTAGAGGGTAATTAGTACGAGACACTGAAGAAGTCTGCACATTGAAGACGAAATACGCGTATCTGTCGAAGATAAGCAAAGGTAGTTGAAATTAAATGGAAGATACTAATTTTTCTTCTAATTTCTAGTTATGTAGTTGGTTTCCAAGTCAGTTTTCAAAAGAGATTCCTCCAAATTGATATGTACCAAACTTTCTACTCCGGACCATACGAACACTCCCCAGCCCGAGATATTCCCACCTCTATGCTTCATTGTCTTCTTGGTGTATTGATCTTTGTGTGTTTCACCAGAAGATCTTCGCACTCTCGAGTGCCGTTTTTGTCCGAATAGTTCCATCTTACTCTCGTCCGTCCATAAAACCCGTTTCCAGAAGACTATCGATATACCAGCGTATTTATTGGCTAATTACAGTCACTTCTTCTGGTTCCGCTTGCTAATGAATGGTCACCAAACGAGCGCAAAAATAGCTTTTCAATCCACTGTCATTGAGCTATCGACAAACACTATGTCGTTCAACACTTAGATTAAGTGATTCAGCAATCCCTATCGATGAAAATTTCGGATTTTGCTGAACCAATGGAACAATCCTGACATCCTACTTCAGCGGAAAAACACCAAATCTGCGCGTGCGTAACTCCAAGTGTTACAAAATGCAGTGCTACCAAAATATTAAAAATGGCTTTAATAATACCATCGAGAAATCCGATTTTGGAAGTGAATGATTTATTTTGTGAAAAAATATTGATTTTATAGGTAAAACTAATCTGGCAAAAAAAAGCTATTAATTTCTCCAAGCAACCAAAAAGTTAAAATTTTACATGAGATGAAAACTCAAAAGTTTACATTTAGTTGAAATTTAGTTCCATGGAACGGAATTGTGGAACTAAATTTTCTTCAAATTATCATTAACATTTAAAGTAACTTGAAAGTTCAAGAAAAGTTTCTTATTGCTACACTTTTGATTGTTATTTTTGTATTCTCCCCAGCGCGGAAGTAACGATCTTTGATGAAGTTTTTCCAGAAGCAGATAATTTACCATCTCCATGCAAAGCGCTAGGAGCGGACAGTAATTTATTGCTAGAACAAATATTTTATTGCTAGAACAAATAGACATGAGAGAAAGTGTATTGATAGGTCCGTAAGGGAACGGCAGGCTTTTTGAAATTGAATAGATGTAAGTTTGAAAACGAGCGGAGGGCATTTGAACGGTAGTATACGATCAGGCACATAACCCTTTGTCATACTACCCTATGCAGGATAGGCAAGGGAAATCCCTTGACTGACAAAAGGTTATGCAACCGATCGTGCTCTTATACTACCTATTGCTTGCTTTCTAGTTCTAGCGATTTGTCCGTCTCCTAATACTGCCTAGCACGGGTGAGAAATTATCTCCCGCTGTTGGGTTTATTTTTAGCATGCACCGCCTATTTCACACATTTGCTCTTCTCGTCATCTACAACTTATAGATCTCGGAGAGAACGACGGTGAGTGGTGCAAATACTGATCCCCACCAGTATGAATTAATGGATTCCCCATTATGGGCTTTCTACACTTTTGATTGTTATTTTTGTATTCTCCCCAGCGCGGAAGTAACGATCTTTGATGAAGTTTTTTCCAGAAGCAGATAATTTACCATCTCCATGCAAAGCGCTAGGAGCGGACAGTAATTTTATTGCTAGAACAAATAGACATGAAGAGAAAGTGTATTGATAGGTCCGTAAGGGAACGGCAGGCTTTTGAAATTGAATAGATGTAAGTTTGAAAACGAGCGGAGGGCATTTGAACGGTAGTATACGATCAGGCACATAACCTTTGTCATACTACACCTCATGCAGGATAGGCAAGGGGGGCTATTCAACTATTGGGGCTATTCATATGCAGGATAGCAAGGGCTATTATTGCTATTCAACTCAACTTTCAAGTTCATATGTTCCCATACAACCTATAAGCAGTTCAAAGGCGTCTTTACGGCAACCTTTTAAGCAATTAAGTCACCTTAAGAAACATGAATGCCGCTTTTGGCCCAATATACACACTTAGAAAATTTTATAGTATTCGGTAATTTTTTACCAAACTTTCAACAGCTGAACGTTCGGTATTAAGATTTAACGGATTTCGGTAAAATTTGACAAGTTCCGGTATATTTTTATCGGAGTACTGTAAAATTTCACCGAAATCCGGTAAATCAGATAACCGAACGTTCAGCTGTTGAAAGTTCGGTAAAAAGTTACCGAATACTGTAAAATTTTCTAAGTGTGTACGGTTGCTTTACTGAAATGCTATGGTAACGCTTCATTAATGCTATTTTGGATTCGAAATGCTTATTACACTCTACAAGCATTTAAATAGCATTTGAAATCCAACTTTACAACAGATAGCATTCAAAATGCTGATATAATGCTTGTAGCATCTGAAATAAAGATCTTGGGTTGATTTTCAGCATATCCTAATGCTTATTGGTTACCTGGGTTGTTAGTTGAGAACTTGCTTTGAACTTTCAAAATCTTCAACACAAAGTTCAATCAAAGACTAACCGTACTTTAAATCATCGTTAAAGTTTACAATACATCTCTGTGCAACTACTTTTCTAATTTTTAAGGACACGATAAGTTCTGTCAAACACATTTAAAAATGTCAAAAAGATTGTTAACATTTTAAGAGTGATCTGGTTTTGTGCTCCAAGTTTGACGAAATACAACAGCAAAAAATTGATTTTTCTAAAACAATAACAAAGAACGGCTTATTTTATTACCATCGTAGAAAAAACTGTTAGCTGATTGATGGGATGCGAAAAATGAAGCTGTTACTCCACAAGATAAACTTAATTAATTTGTAGTTCAGGTTTTAAAGAGGAGGACTCTAGAATTGGAGACTAGATAGTAACATTTATGAAAAATTTAATTGAATTTAAAAAAAATCATCAAATTGTATTCAATTATCATTTCAAAACACAGCACTCTCAAAATAAATTTACGGCAGGATTAGAGAAGAACAAAAATGTCGAATATAAATGTACTTTGCTATTCTCTTGGTTTTGTTGAGCTCGTGTGAGGTGCTTTTTGAGCTGAATAGCATTCTCCACAACCGCTTCAACGAACCTTTTGTGAACTTAAAAGTTTTCTTTAGAAGTTAATAAGAATGCTACTTGAAGCTTACACATTGAATGCGAACTATAAAGCTCGGTTAATTACTTAAAAAGTAGGCTCAATATAATTCTCATCATAATCCTTCGATTTGCTGGTTAAGCCAACAAACACACTCTTTTTTCAGAACTTTTGGTTGCTTGAGTTACGCCTTGGCCTTTGTATTCCCGAGTAACACATATTCATGCTTTTCTGTTGACTATGCTTCTTTATGACCAAATCTAGTCATATCAAAGTATTTTCAACCGTTATAAAACGTGTTTGTTGCTTTTGTTGAACACACAAAATAGTAAATAGTAAAACTTTCCCATATATTCAATATATTTAATGCATTATCAGGCTAATTGTATTATTTATTCTGTCCAGGCAAAATTTCTTTTTTTGTTAGCAATAAAAAAACAGCAAAATTCATTAGATTGAATTTCGTTCGGTTTTCTTTAAAATAATTTAAAAAAATTGTCTGCGCGTTTAAAGGAAATTCGTGCACTGTTTATTTAAAAAAATGCTTTAGTGGCAGCGTTTGGGTTTTTTTTTTTGTGTTATACCTTTAGGCCAACAACCAGCGGTCAGTAAATCTAACCAATAACTATCCAAGTAGATATTAGGAATGAATTTCACCGTAGCTTAACCAAAAATGGCTTTTTGTATTCCTCTTGGATTATGAATTCAATTAGTATTTCTGCAATATTTGCACCCAAAAAAATCCCATAGTATGATATTGAAGTTACATTCGAAATTTATACATAATTATTAGAGATTGTGGATATACCTAGAAGTCTATTTAATTGACAAAGGACCTACTTTTACCAGCTCTCTTAAGGTTATAATCACATCAGACACAATCTAGGGTCCTCCCTTCAACTCAGTCGGTAAAGGCGCAGCTACAAAGTAACACCATGCTGGAGGTGACTGGGTTCGACTCCCTGTCTGGTCTAGGATTTTTTCGTTAAGAAACATTTCTCGACTCCCTGGGCATAGGGTATGATTGTACTTGCCACACAATCATACCAATACAAAAATGGTACCTGGCTTCGAAAGCTCATTTTGAACACTAAGTTAAGTGCAAGCAATAAGCGAATTGTGAAAGCAGTAAGCTTGAAATGCTAAACTAAGAAGAAGAAGAAGAAGAAGGAGACACAATCTAATTGACGAATCCTTGCTTTCCACCTATGAAGAGCTTTTGGGAAGACTGGAAGTACTAGAAGAATTATTTTCACGCTTGACATATGCGATCAGTAAATTTTGAATTATTGTTTTACAAATTCTGTTTAAAGATTCAGACGAAAATGAAGAAGGGGATTTTTACAAACATATTCGTCAATCCTTAGGAAGATTTATGCTTATAATTTGAATGGCTGAATTTTCTCCATCCTAACAAATTTGTACTGCATATATGTGTTTAAAAAGATCGTCAGCAACAATGCTCTTGTGTCTGAAAGGAGGAATGTTTACAGAACTCAACTCGATCAACCATACCCAACATATTCTGCAAATTCATCGAAATATTTTGATAAATGTCCCCTTCCAATCAGTGAATGAAACGAACAGAGGAACTACCTTTCAAATGCCTAACAAACCATTCCTTCTACAAATTTCTCACCAATCAGGAAGCACATACCTCGGCCAAAACAAAACGAAATATTACACATATTTTGATCGATATATCTGCACAATGGTCTAGCAACGAGCGCGTGCATTTAGCCTAGCAGTTGCAGGCATCCCACATACATCTGAACGTGGTGTACCCGCCGGGATCGGTTCTGAAACGATTCCAACCTCCTAAGCTGCTCCTGCACAAAAAGCGTACTGATTTCGAAAAACAAAGACTTTGCGATAATCGCCTCTTGCTGTGTTTGGTGCTTCCCGAGCTTATTGTGCTTATAGTTGCGGTAATTGTGGAATTTTTTCCTGTCTTCGCCTGCTGGTTTTGTTGTTGTTGTTGTTGTTATGGTACCTCGGAGGAGACCAAAGGTGACCTCAATTTCGCGCTGTTTTTCTGCCTGATTTAATCGCTTACTAGTTTTCTATACACTGCTGAGCTGCCAGCATTGCTTTCTATGTCCAATGCGTAGAAACCTTTTCCCCTACAACATCTACGGTTTTGTGCCTCATCCTAAGTCATCGAGGATGGAGAAACTCTTTCTATCTTGTCGAATATAAACAGAAGCACGGCTGACTGTTGTCCGTGGTTGGATCATTTGTTAGGAAACAAACTAGAAGATTCAAAATGGTATTTCTGGAATGAATGATTTGAATCTACAGAGCTGTAATGCCATAGAATAATGAGGAAGTTTGTTGATACGAAAGTGTTGCTACCACATGAAAGTGACCTTTTATAACTACCATCCTGAACGTTGTAAATGCTACGGAGTCCACTCAGCAAACAAATTACCTTCATTTATTTCGGAGAACAATTGTAATTTAAAATTAATTTTGACGTTTTCAAGTATGAAAGCATATATTTACATTACAAACACAGAATCGTTGCAATCCCACTAAATAACAATGCACTCGCGCAGAGTAGGCTTTGCCTCTTTAAGAATCTTCCGTTGCGCCACATTTCCCTCCGACTTTCGTTATTCTGTTATTTGTGGAAAGCCAAAAACCTTTTAATCCCATGAGTGATGAAACGAATGAATCAAGCCACAAAGGAAAAAAAAAGATAACACATTGCCCAACCCGCGAGTCAGCTTAATCTGCTCGTTTATTTTCCATTTTACGTGTACTCTCCAGAGCCAAACACAACGCTTCTCTTATGGGCAGAGAAGCGGTTCTCCCCGAACAGTGTCCAAATGGGTGAGAGGGATGAAATATAAAATGAATTTTGTTTTGTATCCGAGCAACATTTAATCAAATGTCATTCCATCAAATTGATAATTATAATTATTATTTTCCTATACGTCCATTTCGTGAGCGCGCACGTCGAGTTGCACACATTCTCTTCGGTATGGATGGTCTCTCTTCCTCTTGGTGTTGGTAGGTTCGATCCGGTGGTAGTTTTCTTCTCTCGTTATGCTTGCAGCACTTTCCGGATTCCTGACACTATCATACGAGACGATACCTCGTCACCTCCATCGCAACATAGTAACCCATCACAGCAGAACCATCGTCGCGTTGCCAGGGTGATGTATGTTGCTGTAATATAGACGCGGCCATCCCCGTTGCCGTGCTTGTAGTATATTATAGAAAACAAATTGCTTACTCCTCCTTATTCTACCTATGGTTCGCTTTACCGTGTATCATGAGACACACAGAGAGAGAGTAAAATAATCCACTTCAAACCATCAAGCTGCATCCACAGAGATCTCTTATTCCAAACACTTATCATTATGAATGATGTAGCAGTTTCATATTTATTTTCATTAAACTTAAACCATGTCCGTACCGGTGAAAAAAAAGAAGATATTTACACTCATTCTGGATGCAAAGTGAGGTCACTACTCGCAGTGCATTACAACCATTACTATGTAACTTCTTACTTCTGGGGATATTTTTTTAATTAGCATTTAGGTTTGAGCCGAAGGGTCTCCGATTGTTACGAAACTTTGTCCGCGCGAAGGGTTCATCGATATATGAACAGAACAACGATATTTAAAAAAATCAGGGTTGCCAGTTTTCTTGGCAAAAGCCAATTGAAGTTCTCCGATTTTCACGAACATCACTAACTTCGAAAATTTATAACTCCAGAGCGATTCAACATAGAACAATTTTTTTCTCCAAACTATAGTCAAATTTTCTCAAAAATTTAGGAAAAAATAATTTACAAAAAAAATCTTGCAACATTTTCCACAGTGAAAGTATTTTTTCGAAAAAGCCAGAAAACCTATTTTGTGAGTCATGAAAAAAATTTGAAAAAAAAATTTTCTTGTTTATTTATTCATAAGTTTACATTGAAGAAATTTTGGCAACTATGGGCCTCACTCGTTTTCATACAATTTTTTTTTATTATTATCATACATGTTTATGCCGAAGGGTCTCAGATTCCTACGAAACTTTGTCCACGCGTACAGTTATGGAGATATGAACAAAAAATAATGTTAAAAAATTCAGGGTTGCCAGTTTTCCTACAAAATTTTCCGTCACTCGTTTTCATACAAAAATAATGAAAAACCGCAAAGTGTCGTCTTCCAATTTGCTTATAATTACCTAACGTATGCTTTAAAGGTATGTATGTGGTTTGTTAATTTAGTTCAAGAGAGCTGCTAGGTAGAGAATTTATTGAAGTATAGTTATAAGCCAAATTAAAACGTTGGACAAGGAGGAGTATTCCGTGCCAATATGGCAGCACATGCTGCCCCGCACCCCCTCCCCTCCTACTCTTCCTCACCCTCCAACTTCACGAGTGTTCATGACAACATAAACCTTTGATAATCAAGCACGTAGAAGCAATCCCAAGCAACATAGAATTTTGCAAGATGACGTCACTAGTGAACGTGTGGTTCATCCTGATGAATGGAATTCAGTTTTGGCAGGTATTCGTGGTTTGTTTGTTTTCGAATTCAAACAGATGGAATAAAAAAACCACGGATTCCTGTCAAAAGAAATTCATCCGATTCGTTTTGCGAGGTTATGTTAGGTTGGTGTAAAACTCAATTGCCAAAACCATCCAGCTTCATTAAGTTTTACTAGCTGAACCCGGTGCGAGCTTTGCTACGCTTGCAACTAAATGAATGGAAATACAATAGAACTGGCGCTTTTGTGGTTTTTGTTAGAAATGAATTTTGTTCAAATATTTTCGTTTGCTAATTTGTGTAATTTCTGCAAAATTAATCGTAGGTGTGCATTTTTAAATATACCCTCAGATCTTTAGTTTCTACCAAGGTTTTCTTTTCTGTGTAGAAGTATTTCATTGACAAAACATTTATCTTAAAACTACACCGTATCCTGTCAGTTTGGAGGTCATTTTCTCTTGCATAACCTTAGATTAACTTCTTGTAACTTCTAAGAGTAACTCAAGCATCCCCCATTTTTGACTAAAAGGAGTTCATTTCTATCAGAACATGCTACATTCCACACGAAATACACATTTTGTTTTTTAGTTGCCTGGATAATGTTCATGTTTGGTTGAAATTTCTGTTTCATTTGTATGAGAGCCCCCCTCTCCGGAGAGGGAAGAAGTTTTGAGCCACCATAAAAACAATCCTGCCTCCTAAACCCCCACATCCCAAATTTGGTTCCAGTTGCTTCATTAAGTCTCGAGTTTTGCAAGAATTTGTGTTTCATTTGTATGAGAGCCCCCTTCCCCTCTTCCAGGTGGAAAAGGAGTCTCGAACCATCATAAGAACATTCTCTGTTTCATTTGTAGGAGAGCCCCCCCCTCTCCGGAGGAGTCTCTAACCACCGTAGAAACATTTCTTGCCTCCAAAATCCCCACATGCCATTTTTTTCCATTTGCATTCTTATTCCTAGAGTTATGCAGAAATTTCAGTTTCATTTTTATGCCCCCCCCCCCCCCTTCTAGAAAGAAGAGGGGTCTCAAACTACCAGAGAAACATATCTTTCTTCCAAAAGCTCCCACATGCTAAATTTGGTTTCTTTTGTTTGATTAGTTCTCGAGCTATGCTTAAATTTGTGTTACATTTGTATTGGAGACCCACCCCACCCCCCACCCACTCCCTTCAAGAACTACCATAAGAACCTTCTGCGGCCCCAAAAACTTCTGCATACAAAATTTCACGCCGATCGGTTCATTAGTTTTCGATTCTATAAGGTTCAGACAGACAGACAGACAGAAATTCATTTTTATATATTTATATAGATTAAATTTTTATGAAAGCCGATAGAATTCAATTCTGTTTTATTATGGCAGCAAGAGGTGCCAACTGCTTTCAAATTTCAATCAGCTTTATGAAAACCTACACAGCTTCTCTACAACGATCTTAAAACCTTGTCTTCCACAATTTTTTTTATTCCTATCGAAGGTTTTATTGTGACTTTATGAATTCGTAAGATGCTGTTTTGAAGTGCCATTATAGGGCTCATTCATATTATCTTATTATGGTCAGTTTAAAAAACATTTTAAAACAATTTTGCCTCCTGTAAATGCATTAAACGGCTAATTGGCATTGAGGGAAGCCACCAAATGACCAAAAAGTTTTATAGCAGCCATTGTGAAGATAAATTGGCTTTTTGGCAGAACTGTCATTTCTTCCAAGCACGATATTGAAACATAAGAAATTATTGAAATGTGGAAATACACCAAATTTTAAATGTAATGCAAATGAACTGTATATCAAAGACAGATTTCGACATTCTTTTGGATAACTTTATTTAATTCCATCAATTTTCAGGAAATTCATGATTAATTTATCGAATATATTTGTTTCAAAGACATTATATCAAAGACAAATTTCGACAATCTTTTGGATAACTTTATTGAATTCCATCAATTTTCAGGAAATTCATGAATAATTTATCGAATATATTTGTTTCAATTTAGTTTTTCTTGTTGTAAGCTAACATAATTTCCGAAACGCATTTGTTTATGACTCTTATTAACCAATATTCAATTAAACCAAAAACCACAAACCATAAAATTAAATGCACATATGATTTGAAGCATAACACGCTATGAAAAAATTGATTTGTTTTGGATATTTTGCTATCAAACAAAGTTTTCCGACACACTACCTTTTTTCTTAGATATTATTAACTTCTTAATGAACCAGAAGACCAGAGAATCGAACAAAGCTGAACAACAAAAAATAATCGCGATAACACCGTGAAGCTAGACAGCTGTGGCCATTTGGCGCTATGGTGGTTTTGATGGCAGCCAATAGGTTTTATGAAGGTTCTCAAGTAGTCATAACATCTTAACACTAGAATATTTTTAAAACCTTTATGGTCTTATAATAAATAAATGAATAAATGCGACCAATTTTACTTTGAATCGGGCTTTACTACATAAATTGAGAAAAGCGAGGTCTTATTTCTTACACTCAACTAATGAGGTTCTTCCACATCAGTTATTGATTGAGAGCTTCTGGTGTTTGTATTATAATATAATTACTATTGTTGTTTGACACCTACTAAGACACAGTCATTTTAGGTCTGACGCCTCTAAAGTGACAGTAATGGCAAGAAAAAAGTACACACTCATATGTTACATTTTCTTCGAAAGATTATATTTTAATCTTTATAGTTACAACAATGATTCCTTTGGACGAAAAGGAGGCAATATTGCGAAGAACAATAAAACGTTTATCAAAAATTTAAAAAAAAAACTTATTGTTTAGGAGTCTTATTTTCACTTGGCACAGAGAAGAAGTATAACTAAGTAATCAAATTGAATCAAAACTGACTCAAACTCAGTACTTTGTATGACCTCTTTTGGCACTGATGACTGCTTCCAGACGACGTGGCATACTTTCGACGAGATTTCGCAAATAACGCTCGTCAATTGACTCCCAGGTCTCCTGAACCAACTCCTGACCAAGCAAAGCACCCCCACACCATAATGTTGCCTCTGCCGTGCTTTACTTACACTTGTTTTACACTTGTTTTTTTTTACATTTTGATCCATACCCGGCCGTTGTTTGGTACCAAACAGCTCGAATTTGCTTTCGTTTGTCCAAAGAACCGTTTTCCAGAAGGAAATGGGCTTATCCGCATACTTTTTCGCAAATTCCAATCGTTTGATTCTATTCCGCTTACTGATGTGAGGACGGCGTACGGCAAACTTGTTCTTAAGCCCTTCTTGTTCCAATCGCAGACGAACAGTTCTTGCGAATATATTTAGGGATACGCTTTCTCTGATCGCACGGCTTGTTATTTTCGGGTTACTTCTCGCTTCTCGTAGTATTCGAGCATCTTGTCTGGCTGTTGTCAAACGATTTCTTCCTCGGCCACCTTTATCGCTCACATTTCCCCGCAGTTGATGTTTTTTTCCAAAGCTTATGAACCGCAGAAAAGCTGACTCTGAACTTTTTCGCGATTTTCCTGTATGAGAGACCATTTTCACAATCTCTCACAATGAGTTTTCGCACTTGCAACGATATTTTCATGCTTCCGATGTACTTCAAACAACAAACTCGAAACTTTGTATCTATGACGCAAACACGATTACAAACGTTTGACACTAGCAATGGTTACGTCCGGTATGGGTGGACAAGAGGAGAGTTTATCGATGTGGTGTTGTCTGTAGTGATATAAAATAATATCACTGTGGTGTGTACTTAATTTTTGCCAGCTTAAATTGTTAAACATTTTCTCAGTATATCTATCACAGGTAAATGAAGCATGCCGTCCGCAAACTGACACATTCGTTTAAATGCATATGGAATATCGATAATTTTCTTCATGTGTTGTACTTTTTTTCTTGCTAGTACTGTATCTGACCATTTAGTCGCCTAATAGAAAAATTGCATTTCAAGCTGCAACTAGGAAAAACGGTCTCACCACTCGACTCCGGGTTCCGCATTCGCCACACTCAAAGTGCACATCCTCTTTCGTCGAAAACAAAAAGCACGTGTTGATGACAGGGGTAAAACCAAAGTGAAAAGTCATTACTATTAACCGTGTATTAATTAAACCTCATTTAGTTCATCCTCCCCGCCCGTCTCACCCGCACCAACGTCCTCCGATGCGTCCGGGCGGGATTGGTGGTGCGCAAGAAAAGCACAAATAATCCACACACTCCGTTCGTTGTCTCTGTCTGTGCTTGCTTGGTAGCATCGATTTGTCGTCATGGTCACGGGGCAACCTGTTCCTGTTCTTGCGCCTGCTTCGTTTTGGACTTTAGTCATTCATTTACGCTCGATCCCGGTCTCTCACACCGCATGCACCGGCCATCAGCATCAGCGAGAGACTTCTAGGTCTCCTCCTGACGATAAGATGACGACGAAGATGGGCGGAGGGTGGGCTGCTTATTCTCGAAGCCTTCTTGTACACGAGGGCGTTCGGCAGCAACCACCACCACCACCACCAGCAGCAGCAACTCAGCGTTCTGTTGCTCTGTTCATTCGCGCGTACATTCGTCAGGGGCAGTCTTTGACAGGTTCGACATCCAAATTACATAGAATGGCGTTGTCATCGTATCCAATTTCCTCATCTCTACGCTTGTTGTTGTTCTTGTCTTGCTCTCGCGCACTCGGGTGCTTGTTGTCGCTTTTGCAGTTGCTGCCCCCATCGCTTGCTAGGTCGTGCGTTCCCTCGGCGGAGGGACAATTCTCAGCAAAGGATTGGCCATTATTTTAAGGATTTATATCTGAGCTATGCGTTGATAATTGATGGTTGAAATTATAGAAATGTTATCAAATTTCATTAAGCTCATCTGGACCTGTTTGATTCGTGGAGCGAAAATCTCCAAATTTGCATAAGTCCTTTACCCATTTCTTCGTTGTTGCATGCCACAAAATGCAACGCAATTGACAGCGGGCATAATAATAATGGGACATCACAGCATAGCATGACTTACTCTGCGGCACTATCACGGCATAGCCCAACTCTCACTCCACACCTCTGTCCGACCAAGGCGGTTTGTGGCCAGTGCGCTGTTTGTTGCACGTGAAAATAAAAGGGAAGCGAATTATAGGAAATTGAGTGAATATTTATTGAGGTAGTTTATCAGCCGCAGGGGTCTTTTGACGTCACGATCTCACGAAGAATCAACATGATGATGATGGCAACCAACTGCAGCAGCACCGAGCAGTACGAAAAACAGCCGTAAATTCTATACAGACCTGATATCAGTTCAAGCACGCGGTCAAGGATCCCTACACCAGCGCCGCCGCCGGACTTGTCTATGGACAACCACTGGAAAGTAGAAAGAGGAAGAAGAATAGTGCAGAGCAGGGCTTCCCAACCGGTGGTCCGGGACCCCATAAAATAAAATGCAACCTACTTATAAAGTGCAAGAATAAACGAGTATATGTTGGTCTTCGTGCGTCTTCTAATTCGTTCGAGTAGAGCAGAGTAGTGGTGAACGGAAGGCAACGAAGGACAGTTGCTTCTTCCATTGTATTTTTCTTGCTAGCACACACGACTGAATGGATTCATTTTTTACTTGCCCTTTCCTTCTTACTGAGATGTGAATTGATGTATTAGTGTTTGTTTTGTCTTCTTTCACAACTGAACTAACCATTCACGCGTCGAGTCCCGAATCATTCAACCGACCAATTTGTTGCTTCCACATTTAAAATTTTGCTGAGATTTTGGTTTACCGCTGCAAACTAAATATTGTCAACTTGAATAGGTAAAGTATTCAATAAATTCAAAATAGTTACAGAAAAGAACAAGATTATGTTGTACTTTATAGACGGCCCCACCATGGAAAAGAAACGCCATTAGTAAATTCCTTGACGGATTATATAGTAAATTCGGTTACAACACAATCAGTGCTGGCCACATACACTCTGTAGCAAGTTGAGTGTTGAATGCAATGAAGCGATCAAAATTGAAACGGTATTATGATACCAATGATAACCGAGCATAGTACTCAAGAGATGTGGACTTTTAATCGCGTCATGAAGCCGCTTGAAACGGCAGAGAATCGATGCCACTGGCACTGGCAGCATTCAACAACAAAACACAGCAGTAGTAGCAGGCGTCATATGAGACAGCACTGGAAATCGCTAAAAACAAAAAACCTCATACGATTGGAGAAACTCTGATCAAAACTAGCTATGCTGAAAATGTAGAATTAGGTTTGCTGAAGGGGCGCAAGTGAAACAGATCTGCAGTAGTCACGATTGAAACGGCACTGAGTGTCAAGACGAATTGCCCATATGTCCGTAAGACGTGAAAGAAGAGCAAGTTCTTGAAGAAATAAAAACAATTCCTCGCGTCTGCCGTTCGCTAACTGATGGGAATCCACGGAACGGTCAAAGGTTCCGTGCGCAGCTGATGGTGTTTGTGAAGTACATTATGCTCTGCTGGCGATTGAAAGAGAGTTGCCCGAAGACTTCAATTCCACCGTCAAAACTGATAGGAGGATCAAGGATACTAAAATCAGGCGCGTTTTTTGAATCTGGTGACTTGCAGTGGAAAAAACTTTGTGGGGTTTGCACCGATGCAGCTCTGCAACGGCAAAGAAATCTGGATTTTGGAAGCAGGTCAAGGAGCCTGCCCTACATGCCACAGGTGTCCATTGCATGATCCATCGATATGCTCTTGCCAGCAAGACGTTGCCGGAAGGTTTATTGAAGTACTGGAATTGGTCATAAAGATTGTTAACTATGTTAATCTGGGGCCCTGAATACACGTTTATTCAAGGAACTCTGCAGGGAAATGAACTCAGATTATGAGGTTCTTCTATTCCACACTTCCGTACGCTGGTTGTCGAAGGGTAATGTACTCAACCGCGTTTTCGAGTTGAAGGATGAGATCCAAACGTTTTTGAAAGCTCAAGCGAAAAATGATTTCCTTGCACATATTAATGAAGGAGACGTTCAGAAGCGTCTCGCTTACTTAGCTGATGTTTTTGAGCATCTGAATTTGCTGAATTTGAAACTTCAGGGGCACTTCCAAGATCATCTTCATGCATTCGTGATGTGATGTGATGTGTAATAAGAACCCACCATCAGTGCAAGGATTACCTATGGCTGCAGGACTATTCTCAGCAGGTTGTTCTGAGAGAATAGCCTACGTGATGGCTTCTTGTAGCAGGGTCAGCCGATCTCAGTGAGGACCTTCGGAAGACTACGGCCAGAAGGCCGCGTGTCTTCGCATGACAAGGGACTGGCGACTCCACGAACCCTTGTCCAGTCAACAAATCCTTCGACTGCCTTAGGCTACCCCCACAGGGAATCCCCGTTATATAGTTGTTAAAGGAACAGTAGACATTTTTAGCATAAATGATTTATAAAAGTTCAGACAAAATGAAAATTTCACGGCTATACTGAACTTTAGATTCAATTAACACATTTATTTTTGTTTTTATTTGCACTAGTAGATGTACTGGGATATTGCAAATTTCTACTGTTCCTTATAAAATAGTTGTGGGCAATAAAATGAGGAAAAATCTCACAAAATAACGAATACTTACATTTTTCGTGGTAGGGTAAGACTTCAGCATGCTATCTTACCGCGCTGGCTACATTGCGTTGGTGGGACTGCCTCCTAAGGTATAGCTGACGAGATACAGCGTTTCTTACTCAGCCGCTGTTTGAGCCGCACCTCCTTGGTGGACAGACTCTCGGAACGCACCTCCTCAATCTAGCTGAAGTCAGAAGGACAACAGTGCCAAGGCTGCACTACCAGCTTAGTACGCAACCCTTAGCTGGCGGTCTTTGTCATCTGTTGACCCGTGGAAGCATGAGGTAGGAACTTGTGAGGACATCACAGTTGTCGACTCACCATTTTGCAGCCCTCCAAGATCATCTTCATGCATTCGCGGAATTGGATTTTCACTGGAGCAGCAATTTGAGAAGTATTTCCCCGAGTTGAAGCAAGAAGTAGCTGCTTTAGTACGGAACCCGTTTTTATCTTCATTGGATGTGGCTACCCGAGCACGAGACAACAACATATGAATACCAAATTTTGATCTTGATAACTGGTCTTGGTTTTAAAGAGCTCAGATTTAGAGGTAAAATACCTAAGCAAAATACCGAAGAATTGCAAGCAAAATATCTCTAGAATACCAAAACTTGTTATTTCGGATACCTGGGAATACCTGAGAGGTACTCATTTGGTATTGTCTTACCTCAATTTGGTATTTGAACAACATTGTGGGAACAATTTTATGGTATTATCGTTAGGTATTTTACCTCTTAATCTGAGCTCCTAAATACCAAGGCCAGTTATCAAGTTATTCGGTCCTGCTCGGGTAGCCTTCCAGATAAGATACAGGATGAATACTTGGACCTGAAAAACAATTCGGCGTCTCGCGATTTGTTTCATGAAAAGGAACTGAGCCAGATCTGGTGTGCTATGTATGGCTCGTACCCCAAAGTTTCCGTGGAGGCATTGAAAATCCGAATCCCATTTCAACTCTACTTCAAATCAAAACGAAGACAAGAAACAGACTGAACGTTGAAGATGACATGAGATTGGCAATGTCTCATACACAGCCCCGAATTTCAAATCTTGTGTCTCAAATCCAGGCGCAGCAATCACACTGAGAGTGTTTTTCCTGGTTATAACATAAAATGTCGTAATAAATCAAAAAGATCGTAAATTGATGTATTTCTTTATTTTTAATCGCAACATAATCACATTACGGAGCCCTAAACCAGCTTCCCCATTTCAAGGAAAGGTGGAAAAAAGGAAAATCCTAGTCCTCCTGGTTTCCGCAGTACTAACTACTCGCAGGATTTTCCATCCCTTCCGGGGACATCAAATACCCCTAGCGCCCCGGTTTTAAGAACAGAAGTTCGTTCTGCATCAAGACTGTTCTCATTTGATGACATTGTCGAATATCTTCAATTACCTCGAAATTTTTGACCTTTTTAAAAGCATTGGCCTGGCAATGCTTCCAACAGTGAAGACTTTTTTGATGCAATCGACAATTAAGGGGCCCCTCCGTGGGATTTGATCACTGTTCTGCAGTGGAATTGTCGAAGTCTTGTTGGAATCTTGTTTGGAATCTCTTAAATTTTTAGCTCTCACTACCGGTTGTGATGCATTCGCTCTTTGTGAAACATGGCTCTCTTCCGAAATCAATCTTCCGTTTAATGATTTCAATATTATTCGTCTTGATCGTGAGGATTCGCGTGGAGGGGGAGTACTTTTGGGGATCAAAAAGTGCTACTCCTTCTACAGAGTGAAATTTTCCTCTTATTCCAGGTATTGAAATTGTCGCATGTCAGGCTGTTATTGAAAATAAAAGCCTTTGCATTACTTCTGTATATATTCCTCCTAGAGCCTCGATTAACCGAAAACAACTATAAAATATATGTTCGATCCTTCCTTCTCCACGGTTGATCATGGGAGATTTTAACTCCCACGGTACAAGCTGGGGAGAACTGTACGATGACAACCGGTGTTCCCTGATATATGACCTCTGTGAAAACTTCAATATGACAGTTCTTAACAATGGAGAAGTAACAAGTTTGGCTGGTACATCCTCAGTTGGCAGTAGATTAGACCACACACTTTGTTCGAATTCATTATCGTTGGATTGCACATGGAATGTGATTCAAGATCCCCACTTGCCCATAAAAATTTCGATTGCCACCGGGTTCAATTCGTCGGAATCCATCAACGTTGCGTATGATCTTACCCGTCACATCGATTGGACAAGGTTTAGGACAGCAGTAGTTGAAGCCTTATCGACGGTAGAAGGGCTTCCTCCACTGGAGGAATACAACTTCCTCTCCAACCTGTTCTTAGACAGCGCGTTTCAAGCTCAAACTTGACCAGTTCCAGGGACGTCATTTCGCCGGAAACCTCCTTCTCCATGGTGGGATCAGCAATGCACTGAGGTTTACCGTAAAAAGACCGACGCGTTTAAAGTTTTCCGTAGACGTGGAACACCTGCGCACTTCGAAGTATATACGGCTCTCGAACGCGAACTTAAGAGCCTCTGCAAGGCCAAGAAACGCGGATACTGGCGAAGATTCGTGAACGGGCTATCGCGCGAAACGTCGATGAGTACTCTTGGAACACGGCGCGAAGATTGCAACCGAACTACGAACAACGAGAGCGAGGAGTACTCGGACCAATGGATCCTCAAGTTCGCGCGAAAAGTTTGTCCAGATTCTGTGCCGGCACGGATCATTCCTTACGAAACCACGAATTCGATAGATGAGATCAGCCAACCTTTTTCAATGGTAGAACTCTCTCTCTCGCTCTCTTTTCGTGTGGCAATACGGCTCCAGGAGCTGATAGAATCAAGTTCAACTTGCTTAAGAACCTTCCAGACGTCGCGAAAAGGCGCATGTTGAACTTGTTTAATCAGTTTCTGGAGCTTAACATTGTACCGGATGATTGGAGGTGGGTGAGAGTTATTGCCATTCAAAAACCTGGTAAACCCGCGTCCGACCACAACTCCTATCGACCCATCGCGATGTTATCTTGTATTCGAAAGTTGTTGGAGAAAATGATCACTTTTCCGTCTGGACAAATGGGTTGAGACGAATAACCTGCTTTCAGATACTCAATATGGTTTCCATGGTAAGGGAACGAACGACTGTCTCGCGTTGCTTTCCACAGATATTCAGTTAGCTTGCAAAAAGAGCAAATGGCTTCTGTATTCTTGGATATAAAGAGGGCTTTTGATTCAGTATCTGTTGAAGTTCTTTCAGATAAACTCCACGCTTGTGGCTTTTCACCATTAATGAATAATATGTTGTACAATTTGCTGTCAGAGAAACATATGAGTTTCTCTCATGGAACCTCTAGCTTTACGATTTAGCTACATGGGTCTCCCCCAGGGATCATGTTTAAGCACCCTTTTGTATAATTTTTATGTCAAAGACATTGACGGTTGTCTAAGTGACAACTGTACGTTGAGACAACCTTGGAGATGACAGCGTAGTGTCTGTCGCGGGACCCAATGGGGTCGATCTGCAAGGACCCTTACAGGATACCTTAGACAATTTGTCTACTTGGGCTCTAGAGCTAGGTATCGAATTCTCTACGGATAAAACTGAGTTGGTAGTTTTTTCTAGGAAGCATAACCCTGCACAACCGAAGCTTCAAATTTGGGGCAAACCGATAATTCATTCTATGTCCTTCAAATATATTGGGGCCTGGTTCGATTTTAAGTGCACCTGGAGATCCCATATTGAGTATCTGAAGCAAAAGTGCCGGCAAAGGGTCAATTTTATCTGCACAATTACCGGGACCTGGTGGGGAGCGCATCCACAAGATCTTCTAACGGTGTACCGGACAACGGTTTTGTCGATTACAGAATACGGTAGTTTTTGTTTTCAGTCAGCGGCTCGGTCGCACATCATCAAACAGGAACGTATTCAGTATCGGTGTCTTTGTATTGCGTTAGGTTGCATGCACTCGACTCATACCATGAGTCTTGAAGTGCTGGCTAGCATGTTGCCACTCTCGGATCGGTTTACAGAATTATCTCTCCGGCGCTTCACCTGGTGTGAAGTTATGAACCCCCAGGTAACCGAAAATTTTGAGAAGCTCCTTGAGTTGAATCCTCAAACCCGCTTCATGACTTTGTACCATTTGTACATAACACAGGATGTCAGCCCTTCGCCGAACATTTTCAATCGTGTTTGCTTCTCCGATTTCGACAATTCGATTCATTTTGTTTTATCCATGAAGCAGGAGTTCATGGAATCCCAGAGCATCATCGTCCTATGATTGCTCCTTTGATATTTGCTGCAAAGTTTGGCCAAGTTGATTCCACTTAATCGTTTTTCACTGACGGATCTTTGATAGAGGAGTCAGCAGGCTTTGGAATATTTAACGAAATTTATAGTGCCAATCGTAAACTTCATGCTTCTTGTTCCGTACATGTCGCTGAATTAGCGGCAATACACTTTACGCTAGAAATTGTTGCCTCATTAACTCCGGATCAGTACTTCATTTTCACGGACAGTCTCAGTTCTATAGAGGCTATTCTCTCATCGAGGCCGGTAAAGCATTCTTCGTATTTTCTCATGAAAATACAGGAGCTTCTAAGTGCTTTATCTTCGCGTTATTTTATAATCACCTTTGTATGGGTCCCATCTCATTGTTCAACTCCAGGCAATGAGGAAGCGGACTCGCTTGCAAAGGTGGGCGCTATGGAAGGCGATATTTGTGATCGACAAATCGCCTTCAACGATTTTTACTTTCCTGACAGTTTCTTCGTCGTAACACTCACTCGTCAGCTGGCCAGCTATAGATGACGGCGAAGCGTAGTGTTCCTGGCCTGGCGATGTGGTTAGTGGTCTCATCGTCCAATCACAATGCCAGAACGGTTTGTGACGCTCACTCCTGTACAGGTTTTGGCTGAGCTTGGCCACCCAGCTCTGTTGATGCTGATTCGGTGCCTGTACACAGGCTAATCAAGACCAGCACCGATCACCTCTCGGATTTGATGTGCCACGTTGTTTGCCACTACCATTTTCCCGCTTGGATGTCTTAGGGTCCTTGGACGCTTTGATCACATGAGATACCGTTGAATGTGCGATTACGAGCTGTTTTCACAATCCATCGATGGTGCGCATTTGGGTTTTCGAAGTGAGTGCCAAAATTTGTTGGCGCACTATGTGATCATTCGGAGCCATCACTGCAACTCATTTCGACCGATTTTCACGAAACTCATTACACAATTGACACAACATAATAGAATACAGTCAGTTAAATTTTAACATTTTTAGCCACACGCTAAAAGTTACGACGTGTGTCCAAATTTTATCGAATACGGTCTTTGTTTGGTCTGTGTTGACCATCGTGGTAGTGTGATTCTATGCCATAAAATGTCCCTCGAGAGGTAGACAAGCCATGAAACTCGAGATAACTTACTATTTGTAGTCAGAACTTATTTTACGTGTTTTTGACTAATATCTAGTTGTAATATCAAAGATGTTAGTTTAATTTTTTGTGGTTGAATATAAAACCAAAGTGTATGCTTTAAATTCCCGCCCCATTTTCCATATCCGTTAAATATGTAATTCCTATTACCCTCGAGTCGGCCGCGAGTAATCGGCTACATCCCCCTAACTTTAGTTCTAAGATACCTGTTGTATACAAATATGAAAAGTTGGCTCTGTAAAGTTGATTCGATTGAGCCTGTACAAATAAAGGATTAAAAAAAAATTAAAATAATCACATTAGTTTTCCAAGGGGATCGCGGGGCCATTACTGATTCAAACAGGCGGTCACGAGCCCAAAAAGGTTGGGAACCACTGGTGTAGAGGGTGAGATGTCGTGGGTCCACCGCCGCCGCCGCCGACGACGGCGAGCTCTCTGCTGGACGACACGCCTATCTCCTTTTTTATCTTGGCGAATGTTCATAAGCCGTTTTTACCTTCGTCGTCGTTCACTTTTTCGCCAACTTCCTCTTGCGCTTGTCCTCTTCCCGAGGAAGCTCGTTTGTTGCACAAAGTCAATTTTCTCTTCGTTTTTTTTTTTGAGAGCAATAAGCGGGGCACTGATAGTGCACATGAAATATTTGAAAATTCTGGCTGGCATGAACTTTGAGCTTGAAGCTTTCAATACGAAGCGGGAGATGGGGACAAGTTGGCAAAAGAGACACGACAACGAGTGCTTGAATCAACGGGGGATATCGCGCGCACGCTGGCACTGCACCGGACTGGAGCTGGTCTGCTTGGTTCGGTTTCCTCCCGCTATCGACCGAAATATAAATAATATTCTTAATCGATGTCAGCGAAAATACCGAGAAATTAGCAACAGAGTCTATAATGGGTTTTTCGTTACCGAGATATAATGCACTCCGGGTTAGAGTGCGATGCAGTGTGAGAAAAAGCCATTCGATGGAATCCAATCGGAGCTAGAAGATTAAAATATAGGTTTCTCCTATTGGCCCCGGCCACTTGTGCCGTTGGGTGTTTTGTTGCAGTTCCCGTCAAAGACGTAGGGTGGATATGCAAATTATCATCATTTAGGAAAATTTCAAGTATTCCTGAAACTGACATTATCTCTAGCGGAAATCATGACTCAGAAGAAAGTTGGTTGCATTTGAACCATGAAACCGAACCATTTCATTTCAGTGCATTGACGTCCCTCTCATTATGCTAATACCACGTAAAATATGCTTTTAAGTCGTGCGCATCTAATAGTTCTACGGCCTCAATTCCTCCATCGTCCACCTGCCCAAGGGGAAGCATTCAACGTTCCACTGCAGTTCACCTTGCGGCAGTCTTACCCAGTTCCCGACACTGATTACCGATAGTAATGGGTTAATTTATTAAATTTTCTATTATTGAAACAGCTTATCCTCACCGCAAACCACGAATTTCACCATAAGGTCTCAACCGATCTCAACCAATCGATAATACACCAAAACCAACTGAATTTCCCATGACCACTCGGTTGCGGCCTCGTGCCCGATCATTTTGAAGCCTCGAAGGAAGCTTTCTCCCGTTCGTTCGTTGTCTTTGATGCAGTTTTACAGGCGTGCTGCACAGTTTGCCAGAAAATTTCAACTATGACCCGAACTGTGTTATTGAAGCATGGCTTTAAATCATCCGACGACGAGTAGACGTGGAGTGCACTTAGGCTGCCCAGCCAGCCAGCAAAGTCTCAAGAAGAACTCTACTCTGCTCTTAGATAACTATCTATCAGGGGAAGATCAATGCATAATTCACACAGTCATTGTTTTTTTTTTTCCTCCCTCCTTGCAACAACTATACGGACCTTCACGGGTCTGAACCGGACCCACGGCAGGCGGTATCGATTGATATCGTGGTGGTGCGATGTTTTAGGGATGCTCGCTGTGGGAAAGATGCGGTGATGAGAGCAGTGCACAACGTACCTACCTACAACTACATATCATGGTGAAATTTCCTCAAATTAGATGCTTGATTTATGGGGTGACTTGACTGCAGACAATGTTGCCGGCTCGTTGCATTGCAGCGCGCGACCTGAACTTTGACAGTCGTCGTGATGATCGACTCAAATATAAAACAAGGGTAGATGATGATATTTGTTTCCTTAAGGCACTGCAAGCATGCAAAGCCGCAATCAAGAGGCGAATTCCGTGATGAATAGCAGAAACAGAAAGCATGGAATGGAGAAAAATCGGATGGACAGAGAGAGGGAGCCTCCATACCAGATGTTTAAAATTATATCTGTCGTATATTGTTGCCATCACCGACCGGAGCCCTGAAGTTAAATGGAAATGATTTGGAGTTGTTGTTCCGGTGGAGCTGGCAGAGGATGACAGAGATCGACTTGGGAAACGGCAGCTTGTGACAACAAAGAATTTTTACGTGAATCGACCAACTGACAAGGGCTATTCGCTAGGAATCGAGGCATCCAGAAGCAGGAGGGAAAAAAAGGAAACTAAACGATAGGAAGAATGTACAATGCCTGGCAGCGCGCAACGTTGATACGCGCAATCCACCCGTTCCGAATATGCTCGACCGCAACATCGCGGAAAGAGCTAAAATACACACAATACAAATATTATATGGATATGGGTCTCAGGAATGTAGTTTTTAACGAGCCAATCAACCAACATTTTTAATATAAGCATTTATCAAAGATTTGCTTTTTTTGTTTTCACTGCTGCTGCTTGTCACTGTCCGCATGCTGCAGACGCACACACACATATGGTTGGAGAGAATGGCCATTGCGGTGCCTATCTTGTCCGACGACCGGAATAGCGCGTTCCCTGACCGCCAACTAGAGACTAGAGAAGGCGTTAAGGTGAACCTACCTGGAAAACCGTGCCAGTAATGAAATGATATACGCGCGATTGCGAACACGCGATCGAGAGTGGGCAGATAAACGAGAGCATCTCTTTCCTCCGAGGCTGCCGATGATGGAAACTGCTGGTGGAGCTTGATGGGATTTTCGTGCCCGCCGTGTGGGTGTGTGTGTGATTTGAGCGAATATTGTGCGTGTCAAATGTCAGCTAGATAGACGGGTTTCCAGTGGGTTAATGGGATGGGTTGAACCCGATGTTGGTGGGGTCATCGAGTCAACTGAGATGGCTTTTTACGGCATAGGAGGCATCCATAGTACTAAATAGAGCGAATACACGACAAAAAGAGGAGGGAGTGGTGACGAGACGATCTTATTGGTGCATGTGCACTCAGCAGTCAAATTTATATAGAGTATGTATAATCGAATGAAACTTATGTTACAGAAGAATGAATGTGTAAGAGAGTTCTTACATTGTAAAATGATGAGATAAGCCCAAATAGAGATCGCTGCAAGCCGTGCTTTGAAACTGACGTGTTTTGTTTTTGTTCCGTCGTTTTTGCAGAAAAAATCAAACAATTAATCGGTATTTCACTTAAACTAACAGTGAAATCATACAATCTCCGCGTGCTTTGTGTAAGAAATAGTGAATACAATCCAATCCCTTCCGAAATGTGTGATTAATGGTAGTATTTTCCGCTTTGTCGCGAAACAATTGATGATTATTAACAGGAGGAGGAGTCGAAAAAAGCTGACGTCTAGGATCACGGTTCTCGGTGGCAGTAAATTATTATTTGTTCATGTGTTTCTGAAAGCCACAAACAAAGTTACGAATTATGCAATCGGGACATAATCACCCGGATTTGATCCAATGATTTTCCAAGCCGGATATGATCTATTTTCCAACCTAATTTTAATTTGTAAATACCAACCCGTACCGTACGACCAAATCAACCAGGTTTATAGTTTTCACCAGTCCTGATAAAAATCAGGCTCATAAGGTTCAAAAGTGTGTATTTTCAGGCAACATAACATTGACTACCTATAAATTCCATGCGAAAATCAAATGATAGCTCGTGACAACATACGTAACCAGATGAATGAACGTTCGATTTTCAAAATGCTTCGATATTCATTTGCGTCGGACTCGGAAAATATGCAAGGGCAGCCTAGTTCATGATATTCTTACGCAGTATCGCTATGTTTTATGCCTTTCGATTGATAATCAAAACAACAGTGACAGCAGATTTTTGACCCGCACTTTGAGCCGACTTCATTCATTGCACCAAACAAAATTCAGTTGGCATTGAAGTGACAGCGGTAACCATGAAAACCGGGAAAGTAAACATCATCATCACACTGGGTTAAAATCAAATTCACTTCTCATTGATATTTTATGAAAATCCAAGGCACTGGTTTTCACTAAAAGAATCAAAAAATATTTCGTTACTCACACAGATAAAAAGAAACATTGAATTTTCTACGTTATGTAATGTACAGGGAATGCTAGATTTGGCAGAAAAAAATGGGATATTTCATGTAAATTTAAGCCAGATAACGCCTAAATCTAGCCTGTTGTATGAAAGATTGCCAACATTGCTGTATGGCGCATTAAATATTGCAAATAATTTCGTCCTGTACGCCTGCTTTGGCTTGGAATTAAACGAAGGGGAATTTTACGCGCTTGTTAAAATTAATTATTTTTTTCTGTGCAACCTTAATGAAAAGGAAATTATAAAATCTTCATGTGCTTTGTGTAACACGTGGTGAATGTAATCGGTTCTCCCTCAAAATGTGTTATGATCGCGTTTCTTGTTTTGAGGTGCTTCGCTCCCGCACCCAAGAGGAGCAGCACTGCCGGAGAGTGGAAGGATGATGGTACACACTCGAACAACCACAGTGCCAGCGGATCGTATGTAGACCGTTTATTTATGAAGATCGTCTCCAAATTGGCTTCTTAACTGCTAAATATCTTTGATTATGCATAAGAATAATTAATTAAATATCATGTGACCAAGTCAGAACCATATTTGACATCCAAGGACATAGGAAGACAGATTTCAACAGAACCAAGTTGTATGACATAAGGCTTGTTGTATGACATATCTCCAACTTTCGTGCATACTTCCAAGCACCGGCAAGATATGAAGTCGTTCAAGCTGAAAACTGTACTGAACCATTGTGATAAACAGAATGTGACGGCTAAAACCTGGCCTCGCAAGTTGTATCGCGAATATTTTGCGAAGTTTTCCTGTGTGATAATGGACGATGAAACTTATGTGCTGGAAGACTTTAAGCAGCTTCCCGGAATGTCTTATTATGCTGCCATGCAACGGAACGGCGTAGAGGAGCATTTCAAGACGAATAAAAAGACCAAATTTCCCAAAAAATATTTGGTTTGGCAGGCAATATGCAGCTGTGGTCGAGCAAGCCAAAACTTCATCACTACCGGAACGGTAAATAAGGAAATATACCGTGAAGAATGCCTAAAGAAGCGATTGTTTCCATTTCTACGCAGCCATGACGTTCCCTGGCTATTCTGGCCTGATTTGGCATCTTGTCACTACATTGTTTAGGAAATATATAAAGCGAATGGAGTCCATTTTGTACCGAAAGAGTAGAATCCACCTACCTTCCCGGAGTTGCTACCTATCGAGCGGTATTGGGCTCTCGTGAAGAGAGAACTCTCTCAATATAAACAATAAGCTACAACTATAGAAAAAAATGGAACGTCTTGGACAATCGGTTGCAGAGAAGTCTGCACAGGCCCTAATGGCTCGAGTAAACTCAAAAATTCGTAGTTTGTTCATGCAGCCTAATTAAGTAACTGTAATTAGTTTTGAAATGACTAATTGAATGAATAAAACAATGCACAATTGAATGAATAAAAAACGCATCTTGGATCGAACTAACAGCAAATTCGTTGTTATTCCAAATTTAATCTGTACAGATTTTGTCGCGAACAAGCTTAATCAAATGTGGCAGAAAATAATAGGCAATACTGGCAATACTGGTATTTGGTTCTCTTGAACCATTAATATGCTGATAAATTTACCACAAAATTCAGCAAATTTGGTTCTGTTGGAACCGTAATTTGGCCACCTGTACAGGGCATCCGGAGCCTGTCTTACTGTTCAATATGATCCGGATCTGATTACATGGTATCTAATTAGTTATCCTTTTAGCAGATACGAAGTCAAATTAGTTCAATTTGGCGACGATTTTCGTAGATAGCACTTTCATAAATAATGATCTACACGGAGAGGAAATATTATTCGTGTTTTGTTCTCTCAGTGTATAGTTTGGATTTGACAGATGATGAAATGAGCACCTATGGCGTATTTTACCTTGGTTCATTACAAGCAAAGTTTCATTTGAATTTCATTTTGGCAAGCATTCTTTTACATAAATGGCTTGGTTGATTGTGCCAGTTGTCACAAAACTTTCGCTTTTTAGCTCACGGGCACAAATCGCTTGCCAAACCAAGTATTTTTTCGGGAACTTTGACATTTTTTTTCTGCTTAAATGGTGGAACCTACAAAATTTGTTCCCGATATCTCTGATGGAAAGGTTGGGATTGCATTTGAAAATGCTGGACACTATTCCTGGTTTCGGTTTCCTCCTGATCCCGGCTTTTTGGCAGTTTTCAGACGTTCTCCAAACACTTTTGTAACATTCGTCACGGTTGATTTGACAATATTAAGTGATTTTGTCAAGTCAGCGTGGGAATTATTTTGATTTTACTTATGCGCGTGCAAAGCTTTGATACGCTGCTCTTCTTGCTTCGACGCCATTTTGACAACTGAATAAAAAATGGCAAAAGCAAAATAGAGTCAACATTACACATACACCTACAAAACGAGGGATGGTCGAAACCAAGTTTTGACCGTCCCATCCTTTATCACAGTGGATCTCTAACAGAAGAATTACCCCTACCTCACTGAAACAATATCTTTTTTCATGGTAGAGTGGAAGGTGAATTCGGTATCTAGTAACACTCTCGAAGTAATCATACTTCCGCTCCCCCCAAACACCATGCGGACGTGGCCGGCGTTTTGACTGATCTACAAATAGAATGAATTAGTGAGCTTGTACATTCAAGATTGAAGGAGGCTAATTCCAAGCTTCATCTATGTGGTGCTTAGGGCAAATACACTTGTACATATCAATCACGATTAGCTTTCTAGTAGTTCTACGTCTATTTTGACAGACTGTGAAGTAACGATTGGTTGACATTTTGTAAAAAGTTCAACATTTTTTACTTCCCGATTTTACTTGGCCGAAAACACATGGAAACGCCTGGTCCAAAAGAAGAACAAATCAAGTAGATTTTCTTTCCCAAAGCAAAAGCTCTTGAAGTGAAGCATCGTACCAAATGTTAAATAAAATTTAAAACGTGATAATTGAGATCACATATGAATTAAGCTTTTTTGTCAGGATAAGTATTAGCATTACCGTTGACGTTTGGACACCTCGTGAATGGAGCTACGATGAGGAATAATTCATTGAATACATTGCATGCCACCTTGTAACGGAACCAGTTACTGATACGTTTCTTCACGCAATAATCTCCACAAATACACTCCTCGATCGCTCACCTGGCCACATCCATGCAACCTTAGGAGATAGGGAAGATTTGGTATCTACCTTTAGACACGGGAAACCCACGTCTTTATTAGATATCAAAGGAAAGGGAAATGAACAGTCGGAAAAAATAGTAAAGAACAAAAATTTATTTAAAACGGTCGTTGGGAGCATCTAGTCTGAAAAGGTTAGGTGATGCTGCATTTCTCTTCAAACGATTGAGACTGAAATATTAACTATAGTCCTAGCCCAATATGGCTTATGGTTATAGCGCCATTACTCGCTCTCTGAAACGAGTAGAATGTACTATAAGATACTATAAGACCGGGTGGTGAAAGAAAACTTATCGCATTCTCTGATGTGATCTTCATATGATATTCATCGCGAACAATGATTTGTTTTTATGTTTTTATGATTATGAATCAAAAAAGTAACAACCGATAACTCGGAAGAATTTAAGGTACATAATTATTTCACTCTGCCTGTAATCAGTCGCATAAAATTTTTGTTTGCGTTTTGTAGCTATAATGTGTAATTATCATATTTTTATCATAGTTTACAAACCTGTCTTAAAACATATCTGATTTTAAATGTATGAAAAACAAGAAGTATCAGGCAAAATACATAATTGTATTGAAATAACGTGTAGCCTCTTGTCCCCAAATAAGTAATTGGTATGCCTTTTCTTTCGAAACTTCACCGAACTAAATCTTGATGAGCTCTTTAAGACGTTACAATTGCGTAAAGAACTGTAAAATTTTCGCGACAAACTTTGGTTCTACAACTTACGACTAAATGATGTCCGTCGGGATCAGATGAACGTGCATGAGAAAAGTATGCCGTGAAGAATTCACCGGTTAGTCGTAGACAAAGTAGGCCTATCTGTCAAAATATTAGCTACCTTGAAGGAATTTGCTGCGTTTACTAGTAATGTTTAGATGGAAAAACTAAACAAGGGAAGTGGTTGTTAACATTTTCCAAGTTTTTCGAACAAAATGCGACCGATATGCAGCAATATGTGCTTCAGCTTGACAGACACATTAAATTGGTGAAAATGGTTTAGTAAATTATGCATATTACAAATAAATTACCAAAAAATAGATTGCACACCAGATAGCATTGGCTAAGACATTATTTCAGCCTCAATTATCATTTTCCGATTTGATGGTGGCAAATATGAGTTATAGGGATTACAAACAAATATTTAATCAAGGTCTTTTGCCGTTGGGACCACTTACAAAGTGTAACCGGTTGACAGTTGTCGCTGCGAAAACCACACTTTTCCCTTATTGTGGGGGGAAGGCAAGCTTTTCGTACAACACTTATTTCAGTGCAAACTTCGAGATCGCTTCTCCAACGGCCTGGAGTTTTAACCTCTATTTTTGACTGAGACTTAACTAAGATTCCGACGAGTTCTCGGATTCACAAGGAATCAGGGAGTAAGCTCCGAACTCCAGAACGAGCAGACTATGGTTGCAGTGAACTCGTCCTAGCTTCAGAATTCCGCAGAAAGATTCTATGGTTGCAGATCTATCCCGGAACATGGAACTTCGAACTAAAGATATACTATGGTTGCAGATTCCTTCAGTCGAACTTGATTTATTTCAAAAATATCATACAATAGTGATCTTGAGATCTTGTGATCATACAAGTTGAGTTCTCGATTTATAACAAAGTATATAATCATAGAAGTTCTTATGTAATTTTCTGGAACTTTCCATAACCTATTAAATGCCGTTGATTCTCTATCATTCGGCTTTATTCTAGGTGACGCTACAGTCGTCGTTGAAGAGGTTAACCTAGTTTTATTTCCCTTACATTCTATGTCCCTTTCAGACCTGGGATTTCCCATTATTTCCTCGCACTTTCATCTTTATTGTAACTCAGGTCTGAAGAGGCATCTTGCTATAATATTGCGCATTTGTAACGTTTTTCGCTTAAGTCGTATCCTTGGCTTAAGGCCAAACAGAGAAAGGATATGCTTAACATAATCGCGCCTGCTCATTTTCTGCGCGTGGGCGTGTTTTTCTTATCTCGGGTGCGTGAAGCGTTCTCGCCCGAGTGATGTAGTTTATTATGTAAACTCCAACCATTCCTTTTCGTCCTGCTTTTCATTTCTTATCCTTAAATTTAGAGTCCACGTCGGGATACTCTTCTATGACGATATGGATGGCTTATAACCTCTTAATGCTAGATCGAAATTAATTGGCATGCGGTGACAACAGTGGTGACCTAATTAGATTACCAAAACGGCACCAAATCACTCTGACAGAGTTGCCGCCGGACACCAGTTATTTTTTTGAGGAGTTCCACAGAGCATACTTTTAAATCCTGCAATATTTTAGGCAGACTCACCAACTCACCGAGCAGGGTAATGGGTTCTTAGTCTCTGGTCACCACCCATACAACATACAGCTATGAAATTCAGCGGTTGGCACAATACAACAAGCAGAGAGCAGTAATCTCTACCTAATGCTATGTGGGAGATGACATCCGTGCTCCATCCACCCCATGCTATTATGGTCCTGTATATTTACCTTAAAATTTCACTCTATGGGACCTAATCCAAATTGGGTTTCTAACATATAAAAGATACTTAGCTGAATTCCAGTTCATCAAGTATAGAATAAGAAACAGGCAACAAGCAAAACTTTGAAAAATAAAACGGTGCAAAAATGACAGCAGAAAACTTTTTACGTCTCGGTTAGAGCACAGCACACTGCGATCTTTTGAATTTAGCTTTTCGTACAACACTTATTTCAGTGCAATATTCGAGATCGCTTCTCCAACGGCCTGGAGTTTTAACCTCTATTTTTGACTGAGTCTTAACTAAGATTCCGACGAGTTTTCGTATTCACATAGAATCAGGGAGTAAGCACGTCTCGGTTAGAGCACAGCACACTGCGATCTTTTGAATTTAGCTTTTTCGGCAGGATGGGCTAACCATTGGAAATTAGGAGTGCTATTGCCAACAAACGAACCATTTACTTCACTAGCAGTTCAATCGGAATCGAAACAGGGGCTGCCAACAACAGTTACACTCACTAGAGATGTTTGATGCATTATCAAATACACATTACAGTAGTTCTGGAAAATTCTGTCGATTATTATAGATTTTCATGGCAAGCAAGAAGTGAATAAATGTAAAGAAACAGAAAGGGTAGACTCTGCTAAGCTTGCCGACAAATGATCAATTCTCCGATGTTTTTGGTTACAATAAATTTTAAATAGTTGTTAGAGCCAGAATTTCATAGCAGTTTTAGAAATTCGAAAAACAAAAAGTTGTAACCTAAAGAGAAGATTTCCATAAAATTTGATATTTGCAAGAAAATTTGATAATATCTAATCACTCATCACTCACAACACCGCGTTAGTGGAGTATTTTTTCAAATCATAACCAATCCCAACCAATCCTCCGCAAACGAATGGAACAAGTGTATTATCTACTGATTTACGACATGTTCTAAATAGACTCCGCTCCATGCGAAGCAATGGGGTCATAAAATTATTTATTTTCATTTTTCTTCCTCCCCGTCGGAACAAATTGATCACAGTTTTCATTCTGCTCCTCGACGACTAATAAGCCTGTGTGGCTCTCGACTGTGTCCCGGAAGGGTCCAGTTATCGTTAGCCAATCTCTAGAAGCATGGGAGGGAGAACCAGGGCCTCAAAGATATGGGAGATAAATTAATAAAATGTTGAATTTGCTCACGGAACCCGGAGCTCACGTTTTTTGATTATTTTTAGTCCGGTGTCCCCTGTACCCGTCCGTGTTGAGGTAAACACGGCTCAAAGAGCTCCGGCTTTTATGGTTGCTATTGTTGAACACATTATTTTCCGATCTTGGTTTGATATTTAAACGATCATCCTTCCCTTCCAACTCGCACTCCGATTCGCAGAGCTTCAAATGTCGCATATAAGTATACGGAATGTTTCTTCTTCAGTCAATCTCCGCTAGCTGAATAGCGAATTGGAAACGGAGGAAAACTTGTCCCTCTGGAAACGGTTTTGGAGCTCATGGATCTCGTCTATCGTTGTCGATCGTCTGTGTGTCGTTTGGGCACGGAGACTTCAAATCGAGGTTATGTTATGTCTTTCAACTATGACCATTTCAGTTGTCAATTACGACAACTTTAGCGATTGTTTTGAATATAGAATAATAACAATAATTATTATTACGAGGGTTGCAGATTTGCTTTCCGCGATCGTACTCGATCCTCGCCGTCAACGTGGTAGGCCTCGCTGTTGTTGCTCTAGTGGTCATGCTGCCATCCAGCGGTGATCCTCGAAGATAGTGCGAATGCGCGCGCGAGAGCGCATAAAGCCTATGATCGTCGTGCCTCAGCGTGGGAACCGTGCATAAGAGCACGAAATTCTTTATGCATTTTCAATTTTTTATGCCTTCGTTCCTGGCGATCGTCGTTGTCGTCGTCGTTGCTGCTGCCTTCGTCTTTGACCGGGACAAAAGGAAAGTTTCGCTCCAAGGGATTTCAGTTTCTTCTTGGATTTGGTTGAATTATGGCCAGGATTGTTTGCTTCTCAATTTCTAGAGCTAAGAGTGCAACAATGTAGGGCAGCTTTTGCCGATGCACCAGCTATTTGACCTTCAGACCTTCAACATAATCGTGCATCACCACCGTCGTCTCTTGGGTAGACCACATCCTCGAAAAGTCGATACCAAACGAATCCTTACAACAGAATACAGTAGAACGCACGCAACGCTTTCCTACCTGGCTACTGACCCCTGAGGGTACGAAATATAATACTCCTTTTTTATCAATTATTATTCGATGTGCCAAAGAGTCAAACAAGCAAGAAGCCAGCAGCATCCACCAGCACAATCAACAATCGTTCACTTTGTGCCTTTGTTGTCCTTCCGTTCGTTCGTTCGTCCGATCGTCCGATCGTCTCGCCGAGCGCTCCAATATTCCGTGGGGTAGACAACGCACCTAAAAAGGCGTCTCTTTCTGCCAATTTCCTCCAGTTGTCAGTTCCAGCCGGCCGGTCACACTGAATATACACACTCTTGCATGCATGGAAGCGGACGCCTTTTGTGACTGACTCTTCCCGACCACGTTCTGCTTGCGTCTATGTATACGTACTGAATAACTGGAATGATTTTATGACCCCGGGCTATAAATACTTCATCTGCATAAAGTTTAAAATTTATAAAAATGATATCAGAGCGGACTCTCACCGCATCGGAAGGCTGAGCAGGAATGTGCGTTTACCTACGTGCAATCAAGTGCGCGTTCATAACGAGAAAATAAAAACAACCGAAACACTTGTTGGGAGGATCACTTGAATGAGACACATACCGGTTGGATGGGTGCAGGATTAAGATAATCTAAATCACCTCGCACACGTTAGACATTTGAACTCGATCGGAGCTCTAGCTCTGCAGTCTAGGGATCGTTGATAAATTGCTCCAAATGGGAAGCGGGATTGTCTGCATTCTCTCTCGGACCATCAGCTGGCCAGAGGGAACAATTTTTCTCACGTTGTGAATGACCGCGAACAAAGACACAGGGGCTTAATCGCCCCGAGATTGGTATCAGTCAGCGAAACAAAAGGTTACCATATTGAATTGTCATTATCAATCACGCGTTCATCGTCTCGGGTCGCTCCAGGAAGTCTTTTCTTTTTTGCTTTCCGTGCCTTACTCCCCCTGTGGGGCTTTTCATAAGTACTCGAGGTTACTGCACTACACAGTTTTCGCATAGTTTCTACTCCTACTGCTTGTATCTCCAGACCGCGACCTGGTTGGTAGTCATATGTGGGACTAAGCAAATTCCGTCTGTCTCCGAAGCCCGTCTCATTTCCATGCGATTGTTAGATAAATCAGTGTGCCTCTTTCCCCTTCGTTTCTCCTAACTATGCTGAACTAGTTGCACTCAAATAACAAAGGTCAAAAATTCATCTAAACTAAATCTTTTCTCTTACAGGATCACCTCCCCTCACCGGAACCGGCACAGTGCGCGTAATCGTCCAAGATATGAACGATCACAGTCCGGAGTTTGAGCGCCAAAGCTATCAAGCTACCGTTTCGGAAAACCTTCCCACCGGCACCAAAGTCCTACGCCCAGTGGCAACTGACAAAGACACCGGAATGAATGCCAAAATTCGCTACACATTATTGGGTGAACACTCCCAGCGCTTCACCGTGGATCAAGACAGCGGAGAGATCACCACAGCGAGTACCCTGGATCGCGAGGACATACCACAGTATCACTTCACCCTCATGGCTCAGGACAGTTCCACCACTGAACCGCGCGCAACGGTTGTCAACCTGACGATCATCGTTTCCGACATGAATGACAACAGTCCCGCCTTCGATTCTGCCAGCTTCCATGTGAACATTCCGGATCGTATCAAGCGGAACCAGTTCGTATTTGGAGCCAAGGCAATCGATCTGGACGAAGGCATGAACTCGCGCATTTTGTACTCGATCAGTGGAGCTGACGCGACCAAATTCCACATCAACGAAAACACCGGCGTCATCGAGGCTTCGGTTGAACTATCGCTACCGGGACAAAACGCCGATCGTGTCTTCAGTCTCATAATCGAAGCTCGCGATCAAGGCTACGATCAAAAATCAACCAAGGCAGAGCTGACGATTGCACTGAAATCGGCCCACCTATTCCCGGTCTTCTCGTACCTGTCGGAAACGCAGTTCATCCTCCCGGAAGATATCGCCGACGGTAAAGTTGTCACGAAAATATCCGCCACTTCCCCTAAGAAAGGTCCAGCCGGAAATATTCGCTACGCAATTGCCGGCGGAAACATCGGAGAAGCACTGAGGATCGACCCCAATACAGGCGAAGTAGCCGTCAACAAGGGGGGACTTGACTACGAAACGAATCAACAGTACGAAGTTTGGATCGAAGCGGCCGATTCCGATAGACCCAGTTTGAGAAGTGTGATGCAGTTGATCATCAATGTAACGGACGCCAACGATAATGCGCCGGTCATGGAAAAGCAAGTCTACACCGCTGAAGTGATGGAGGAAGAATCTCCCGGCTCGTTTGTAATGAAAATTCAAGCTTCCGATGCCGATACCGAAGAAAACGGGCAACTAACCTACAGCTTGAAGGATGACTTCGATAGCTTTGAAATTAACAGCGATACAGGAGAAATATACACCACAACACGTCTCGATCGCGAGGATATTTCACGCTACGCCTTGATCGTGGAAGCAGTTGATCAAGGCGTTCCTCAGTTAACTGGAAGTGCTACCGTGCTTATCAACGTTCTGGACAAGAACGACAACCCCCCAAAGTTCACCCGTCTATTTAGCGTCAACGTGACCGAGAATGCCGAGATCGGAATCTTCGTCATCAAAATTACCTCCTCGGATTCCGATATCGGGATCAACGCCAACGCAACCTACATATTCACCGAAAACATTGGCAACAAGTTCCTGATCGATTCAACGACTGGAAACGTCACCGTGGCTGGGCATTTAGATCGTGAACAGCAAGACGAATACATTCTCAAAGTTGCCGCTGTCGACGGAGCGTGGAGGGCGGAAACACCTCTGACCATCACAATCCAAGATCAGAATGACAATGCCCCGGAGTTCGAACACAGCTACTACAGCTTCAACTTCCCAGAGCTCCAGAAATCGGTAACGTTCGTTGGACAAGTGATTGCCACTGACCGGGACAAGCATGGACCCAATTCGGTGATATCCTACTCCCTTCAACAACCATCGGACATGTTCTCGATCGATCCTGCAACGGGAGAAATATTCAGCAAGCGAACAATCCACTACAAACACACCCAGATGGAATCGTCCCCGGAAAATATGTTCAGCCTAACGGTCCTTGCCACGGACAACGGCAAACCGCCCATGTACTCGGAATGCTTGATCAACATCAACGTGGTCGATGCCAACAACAATGCTCCGGTATTCGCTCAGCGGGAGTACCTCTCACCGGCACCAGAGGGAGCCGCAGTTGGACAAAAAATTGTACAACTCGTCGCCCGCGATGAACTCGACTTTGGAGTTAATGCTGAAATTGAATACGTCGTCACCGGAGGCAATGGGACGAGTAACTTTGTCGTCAATAAGAATGACGGTTGGATTATTGTGAGCAACATGCTGAATGACAATCCCGGAACGGTTTACACACTGAACGTGCGAGCCGTGGACAAAGGTGTACCTCCACAGCAGGACGAAATTGTGGTCACTATCGTTGTCACCGGGATGAATAAATACGCTCCCGTATTTCAGAGTCCCTCGTATCAGGTGATCGTACCGGAAAGTGAACCAATCGGATCAACCATCCTGACGGTGAGTGCTCCGGATAATGACGACGGACCCAACGGAATGGTTCGCTACTCCATCACGGGTGGAAACGAGCGAAAAGAATTTTTCGTCGACAGTGTCTCCGGAGCCATCACAATTCTTCAACCACTGGACTATGATCTGATACAAATTTACCAGTTGAACATCACGGCAGAGGATCTTGGGTTCAAGCCTAAGAAATCGATGGCCATGATCACCGTAACTTTAACCGACATCAACGACAATGCTCCAACGTTCAATCAAACCGAATACGACGCTTTCCTACCAGAAAATTCACCCCCGAAGACCTTGGTCTACAAGGCGATTGCCCATGATCGCGACTCACCGAAGAATGCCATCATCAATTACTCGATTATTGGTGGAACTGGACGGGATTTGTTTTCGATCGAGCCCAGTACGGGTGTTATAAGATCAAAGGCAACATTCGATTACGAAGAGCATAACCGTTACACACTGGACGTCATGGCCATGAATCCTGATTCTCCCATGAAGAATAAAACTAAAGTGATCGTACACATTACGGGAGTGAACGAGTTCTATCCGAAGTTCATCCAGCCAGTGTTTCATTTTGATGTTTCCGAATCTGCGGAGGTTGGATCAAGCGTAGGTATCATCCAGGCCACAGACAAGGATGCCGGCGAGGACGGAAAAGTCTACTATCTATTGGTTGGATCTAGTAACGATAAAGGGTTCAGTATCCACCCGGAAACAGGTGTGATGATCGTATCGAGGAATCTTGATCGTGAAACACAATCTCGAGTAGTGCTGACCGTTTTGGCTAAGAATTTTGGAGGCATACGAGGAAATGACACCGATGAGGCCCAAGTAATCATATCCATCCAAGATGGGAATGATCCACCGGAATTTCTACTCGATTTTTACGAGGCTAATGTTTCGGAAGGTGCTCAAGTTGGAACGCGAATCATCACTGTAAAAGCCGTGGATAAGGATGTTCGACCGCAGAACAATCAGTTCAGTTACTCGATCATTGGTGGCAACAATGATCATTCTTTCAAAATAGATCCTCAAACGGGTCAAATTGAAACCTCCAGGATACTGGATCGAGAAACCATACCAACACACAAGTTAATTCTTGGAGCAATAGATACAGGATCTCCCCCGCAGACCGGTACAACCACTGTCAAGATTTCTGTCACCGATATCAACGACAACGGGCCGACCTTCAACAGCAAGGACACGGTTGGTTCAGTACTGGAAAACGAACCTCCACACACTGTGATAATGACGCTTACTGCAAGTGATCCAGATCTTCCACCAAATGGTGCACCATTCACGTACTACTTAGTGGGAGGACGTCACAAGTCATTGGTCACACTCGAAAAACACTCAGGAGTCCTCAAGACATCCCGTAGCATCGATCGTGAAACGACTCCTCAGCTCGACCTTCTCGTCGAAGTGGAAGACAATGGGACACCCAAAATGAGAACACAACACGCAATCACTGTGAACGTCATGGATCAGAACGACAGCCCATCGACGCCGAGAATTGTTCATGTACTGGTATACGTTTTCAACAACCACATCAACGGAGATATTGCCAATGTCCATCCCAACGATCCGGATACCACTGGAGACTACCGATGTAAAATCGTGAGCGATCTCAACAAAAACCCGGTTACAGCATTCTCCATAAGCTCAGGATGCATGCTGCGTCCTACCTCATCGTCAATCCCGAGCAACGGACACAGCTTCTTATCGTCAGGGAACGATGGAAGACATTCCGATGTCTTGTCCACAGTCAGCGTTGAATTTCTCCGTTTCGATAACGTCACTGTGGAGAATTCGATCAGCATTCGAATCGAAAACATGACCAGCAGTCGCTTCCTTGCCAACTACTACAGAAATTTCATTGACATCCTTAAATCGTCGGTAGACAATTCTGACGAACTGATCGTGTACAGTTTCTTGGATATCGAGAAAGCCATGGACGTCTCCGTTGCTGTCGCAAATAGCAACAAGGGATTCCGATCGAAGAAGTACATCACGGAACGGTTCAGTAAAAAGCAAGACGCGATCAACATGTTACTTCAAAGCTCGAAGATCATAATCGATTTCACACCTTGCGATGCGAACACCTGCGATAACGGTGGAGTATGCTACGAAAAGATCAACGTCTATGAAGATGTTCAAATCACGGACAGCCAATCACTGATCTTCACATCGCCCTTGGTGAGGCATGACTTCCGATGTAAGTGTTCCGATGGATACACCGGTGAAAAGTGTGACAAACGACAGGACCCTTGCTCGCCAAATCCATGCCAGGCGGGTGGCCAGTGTCGTCGACAAGGTTACGATTTCCAGTGTTCCTGTCAACCGAACCGAGAAGGAAAGTTCTGCCAACTGGAACGCGGAGACATATGCTCCAGTAGTCCCTGCAAGAATGGTGGATCGTGCCGGGAAAGTTCGGACGGTTCTTCGTTCTTTTGTCTCTGTCGACCGGGTTATCGCGGAAATCAATGCGAAGCGGTAGCAGATTCTTGTCGACCCAATCCGTGTCTCTATGGAGGACTATGCGTGAGTTTGAAGCCTGGTTACAAGTGTAGCTGTGTAGACGGGAGATACGGAAGACACTGTGAGAAGACGACGTTTGGCTTTAAGGAACTATCGTACATGGCGTTTCCTGCTCTTGATTCGGCTACCAATGATATATCAGTGATCTTTGCCACCACCAAACCGGATGCTTTGCTCATCTACAACTATGGCATCCAAAGTGGTGGTCGATCGGATTTCGTTGCAATGGAAATAGTCAACGGCCGGGCGGTGTTTTCGTTTGGAGGTGCCCGGACAGCCATTACTTCGTTGGTGGTTGGGCAGGGAGCCACCAGTGGAAATACCATATCCAACGGGAAGTGGCATAAAATTACCGCTACTAGGAATGGACGAGTTATGTCATTGAGTGTGTCCAAATGCACGGAAAATGGAGATTACTGCGAGGACTGTAGACCGGGCGATACAACTTGCTACGCAGATGATACTGGTCCTACTGGGTAAGTTTCTGATGAGTTGTACTTCGAAGCTATTTGATTGACAATTTCCTAATCTCTTTTTCAGAACGCTGAATTTCAACAAACATTCCCTTTTGGTAGGAGGGCTTGCATCCGCTGATCCCGTTCTGGAGCGTCCAGGTCAGGTTCACTCCGACGACCTGGTCGGGTGCGTCCATAGTGTGTCTATCAACGGACGTGCACTCAACTTGAGCGCTCCCATGAAATCATTCGGTGTTGAGTCTACCTGTAAAAGAAGCAGCAACGGTGGACCTTGCAGTCTCGGACTTCCCGACGATCCAGCTCAACCACTTTGCGGCCCGTTCGGTCAGTGTATGGATCGCTGGCATACGGCCATGTGCCGTTGTGGAGGGTCGATTCTTTCGCCAGATTGTTCCAACTCTTTGGAACACTACTCGATCGCCGATGGTGGATTCATTGAATTTGAAATATCGGAAAAACACAAACGAATGCAACTTCTGGAGAACATCTACAGTGGGAAGAATATCTGGAGCTACGATGTCACGAGGAACAAGCGGTATTCGATAAAAACGGAGAACATTTCCAGCCTTACAATTGCCGAAGACCCACCGAAATACATGAGTATGCTTTTCAAAACCAACAAACCAAACGGGTTGCTCATCTACGCAGCAACCAACAAACACTACACGTCGATCGAACTGAAAAATGGAAAGATCTTCTACAATTCGCATCAAGCTTCGTACGTCAACATTACGGCATCAACGCCGGAAAATCTAGCCGACGGAAACTGGCACAACATAACTCTCCACGCACACAACCGCATTTTGCAGTTGATAGTCGATGGGAAAAATGTGATTGAAGATCTGGACACGGCAGGTGTACACGACTTCCTCGATCCTTATCTGACAGTGCTCTCAATTGGGAATGTGCGCAGAGAACTGTTCGTCAACGAAGCTATGCCGACATACTTCCAAGGATGCTTGGCTAACTTTACCATCAACAGTGAGATCCAACCGTTCAATGGATCGGGCAGTATTTTCAAAAAGGTCATTCACCGAGGCAACGTCATTCCTGGTTGTCTTCTAGCCGGTTTGGGTGCTGCTCAGGTTACGGATCCCTTGAGTATTGGCGTCACGCTTGTGATCATATTCTTCATTGTACTATTGGTAGCTATTCTGCTTTCCTTTTTGGTGTTCCGCCTGCGTAAACAACACAAAGAAAAAAGCGGAGGGCTTGGAGGTCCATCTGCAATCCACTCAAAGCAGAATGGTGGATCTACTTTGCTGAGTACTTCACAGCTGGTCTCGTCGGGAGTTCATAGCGATATCGGTAGAGGCCTACACGTGAACGACTTATCAGTTGTTGGATATCACTCGGATAACAACGAAATGCTACGTGGAGTAGGTGGACACCATCTGGTTGGACCGGAATTGATTTCGAAGAAATACAAAGAACGAGACATAACCAACAATGAACCTCAACGGCCTCAACGTCCGGATATTATCGAGCGTGAGGTGGTTAGCAAAAGTCCCCCGTTGAGGGAAGACCATCATCCTCCATTGCCACCACCAAGTCAATCCCATCACCCTCATGATCATACCACTCCAGTTGATCTTGGTTCCGAGTATCCAGAGCATTACGATCTGGAGAATGCTAGCTCGATAGCACCATCCGACATCGATATAGTCTACCACTACAAGGGGTACCGTGAAGCTGGTGGAGTAAGAAAGTATAAAGCTACCCCACCTCCGGTAGCCACATATACCCATCATAAACATCAGACTTCAGCTCAACAGCAGCATCGCCATTCGCCACATCATGCGGGTCCATACGCTCCACGAGTTCCACCGCAGGCAAGTCAACCTCCGCCTTCGAATACTCCTCGACCGCATCAGACTACACCACTCGCACGACTTTCACCAAGTTCGGAACTCAGTTCACAGCAACCTCGAATCCTAACCTTACATGACATCTCAGGAAAACCACTGCAGAGTGCTCTCCTAGCAACGACATCCAGTTCCGGTGGCGTTGGAAAGGACGCACTACATAGCAACAGTGAACGCAGTCTCAACAGTCCAGTGATGAGCCAACTCTCTGGACAGAGCTCCAGCGCTAGCCGGAAGAATCCGGGTGTGCCACAGCAACCACAGAACGTTAACTCCGTCGTTCCGGGACCCATGGGACTGACGGCCGAAGAGATCGAACGTCTCAACTCGCGTCCTCGAACGTCTAGCTTGGTGTCCACTCTGGACGCTGTTTCCAGTAGTAGCGAGGCACCACGAGTCCCAGCTCCACATCTAACACACATGCATCACTCGCCAGCAGTGGATGCTCATAGTTCCACCTCGACCGATGAGTCAGGCAACGATAGCTTTACCTGCTCGGAGATTGAATACGACAACAATAGCATCAATGGTGACAAATACACCAAGAACCGAGACGATACCAACCGGCGAGTGGTGAATGATAACAACAACAGCAACAAACCACCACACCTACCGCCGTCGTCCTACGATGGATTCGATTCTTCCTTCCGAGGATCGCTCAGTACGCTCGTCGCATCCGACGACGACCTTTCCAGCCATATGGTGGGCATGTATCGGCAACCGAATGGTGCATCCCCATCGGCTACTGGTTGGGACTACCTCCTCAACTGGGGACCCAACTTTGAGAGCCTGATGGGAGTGTTCAAAGACATTGCCGAACTGCCCGACACGGTCAATGGACGAGTGCCCAGCTCGCTGAGGATACCGGCGGGGGTACAGAAACCTTCGGAAGAATACGTGTAGAAATGTAAAATTTCAACCTAGCATGAAGGTGACAGATTTAAATAACATGTAAATACTAGCGACAACTGAATTTTAATTAGAACGATTATTTGAGTTTACCGAACGCGAAGGGAGGAGATGTAGAATGCGAAGTGAATCAAACACCTTCCACACCCATTGTGTGCAAATTTTGCCTTTACCTTGTATCAAGGTACGACCTCGAATTCTATGTAACACATAAGCAGTAGGAAGAATCCACAAGAGAGAAATGAAATTGTAGTTATAGCGCCATCTGCTGAAAACACTTGTACGTATAGGCAAATTGAAAGTCCTCCAAATGTGCATTTATTACCATGACACCAGGCGTGCGTTTATGCGTCCCTTTTCGGGTATTCATTCGAATTCCCCGGAATCAGTGAACCGAACCCGATGGGGACATTTTTATTCTTACTCTAGAAAACTGAATCAGTGCTATGTTCTATAATAGGGTGTTGAAGACACCATAAGAGATTTGAAAAGTTTTAAACTGTAAATAGGCAATTTTAGCTAAAGCGAACACGAAGAAGAATCAATGTAAACTATCTTGCCATATGCTTTTTCGAACAAAAATGAAACTTTTTCAACAAACTTTGTCCTTAGGAATAGGTTTTTTAAAGCAATAACATATTCGTAAATAAACGACTTCCAAATGAGACTGTTTTAATTTTGTAAAATAGAACTGTAGGACGCTAGCCATGTAAGTTTCAAACTGTAGGATATTCCCATTTTAACAAATTGAATAATTCAAAATTTACATGTACAAATAACGATTTTCCATTCCGGCAGCCAGACAATATGTATATAGTCTAGTAACAAAACAACTCAAAATGATTCTAGTGAAATGAATTTCTGTAAAATTTCAAACAAAACAGGAAATAAATGTTAACTATGAAATGGTCGATGTATTTCAATCCAAACCGAAAATTCCATCCCAATCGTCTATGAATTATATAATGCTAAGACCATGACCCTCACCAGTGCAGGACCATGCAATCAATTATCAATAAACGATCCATCATCAAACTCAATAACCTATGACGATGTTCATTACAGTGCTCCATCATGAAGCCCTTTTTTACGGCAACTTTCTTACCATCGCAGGCGCATAGTGGCCCATTTACAACGAAAACCGAAGACCAACATTATCTTCATAGAATCTTTCGCCCGGCACCCTTTCCTTCTTTGTTTGTACGCTGGCCCGGAAAGCGCGGCACTTTGACTCGCACGGTGCTCCTTAAAATTGTTATTATCGAAAAAAAAATATTTCCATGGAAACTGAGTAAACCTGAGTAAATGAATTTATTTTTATCGTACACCCAAAATAAAAAAGCAAGATTGTAATGCAATTTCGCATGATTTGGTTTCATTTCTCGTAATGGATCGCAACTTGGAGAAAAAATGCAACATTGGTCGTGGGCAAAAAAGCAACACATCAATTCGATTAGAAAAAATCGATGTGTGCGTGAGGTGGTACAGTTGATTAGTAGTAGTAAATTCAATGGCTCCCAAAAAAAAAGATTACGATCCGCAACTGAGAGTCGAACCGCGACCGTCAGCATGACGGCTCTTCATTGTATCCATCCAGTCACCACAACAAGCTGAAGTGAATGGAATAAAAGCCCTACAGTTGCTTCGGTTGTCGAGGCACTCAACGTTACAACAATGAAGCAAATGTCGGTCGCACACACTTACATGGCTTCGTTTATTTCATAAAACGCATGGTGACTTGATTAGAGGGCGATAGGAGGGTGATGACGAGTGCAAATAAAAATAGAACACTTGACAGCGGAATAGCAACAGTGGCATGTGGCGTAGCGAAGTTCTGTGCCATTGTCTCACTCATATTGAGAAGTTGTTGACGGTTGAACAAAAACCCAACGGTTGCTGCGACGGTCGAGGCACTATTTAAGCACATAGCGATAACCGCTTGCACACACTTGCATCGCTTTGTTTATACCATAAAAGCTTTGTGGATCACGATGGGCAAAATTGCCTTTTCAGAATCATGCGGATTTCTCAAGATATGATTGCAAAAACTGCAATTGCATTTTTTGCTACAATTTCAACTTTTGGGTGTAGGTGCCATTACGCTTATCAGCAGAGTTGCCACATGCACAGATTTATCTAGATTGACACAGATTTTACTCATTTTTTTGTCATACATATATCTGTATGTAATGATTACAGATTATTGCGACAAATCCAGATTTTCAAAATTTTTGGCAATAGTTTGTCCACTCAAAAATGAGTACATTTAAGGATCCAAATTTTTACCAAATCTACTTTCAGTGTGCTATTTTAGGCCCATGAAGCAAAAGAAAACAATTGACACTGACACTGCAGTGAAAGATGACAGTCTTAAAGTCAGTTTGTGTGAGTGCCTCTGAATGATTTTCATAATTTTTTAAGAAAATTTCATAGAATTTCCCAAAGATTCTGTGAAATGTTCTGAGATATTCCTTATGGCGTTTCTAAAGCACTAGCAACACAATTGTCGCAAATCAGTAAAATAAACTTCAATGTGTCCCAATTTAGTCACAATCATGTAGCTGCAACCAACTATGACAGTTTTGTGTTGCTTCGGAGGTTCTATAAGTTCTTCAGGAGTTTGTCCGCATTCCTCTAAGGATTCGAGTTTTTTCACTCGTTCTTGTGATAAAATTTCTGGAGAAATCCCTGACTTTGTAAAGTTTTGTGATCCTAAAGGAATCTCTGGAGGACACCTGAAAGAACTGCACTAAAACTATAATGTAATTCCTGAAGTAATTCTTGGCGAAATTCCTGTTTTTTTGGAGAAATCTTAGATGAGGCATTCCATGATCTCATATATTTAACTCTTAACTTTAAAAATTCGGCAAGGGATTTTAGTATGAAAGAATTACTTTTAAAATTTTGTCTTGAATTTCTGCAAGGATTAGCACATATAGTTTTCCAAAAATTACTTTAATAGTTTTCTCCCACTGGAGAAGCATTTGTTTCAAAGTTCCTCAAGAGATTGCTCCACAAATTTCGGTAGAATTTCCTGCAGGGATTTCTACAAAAAAAACTGTCCTTCCAATTTCGAAGTATTTTCGTAAGTTATTAGAACAATATTCGAAGCATAGTTATTTCGAACGTGATTTTTGTAATGTTTATATAATTTTGCAGTGCGATAACCTTTTTATGGTTTGCGCAATTGTTAAATAGGTTGTTTCTGATCGATGGCACAGATTACAAAAAAAGGCTTGTACAATTAGGATCAGATCATCGGTAATCTTGGGTTCTGATCGATCCGTCAAGAAACTACTGAAATGTGACTGTCCTAATTTGATAATTACCAAATGTACTTGCAACTCGTTGGCTCTTTGTGCAAACTTCGCATGCAAAAAGCTGCCATTGTACATGGAACAGTTGATGCGAGATATCTACAGTTATATGTCTGCAGCTCCAAACGATCCAAGGAATTCCAGGTGGTACAAAGTATCACCAGTTTGAAAGTTTTGCATCCATCTGCTATCAGATGGCTAACGTTGGTTAACTAGAAATTAGAAGAAGAATTAGTATCTTCCATTTAATTCCAACTACCTTTGCTTATCTTCGACAGATACGCGTATTTCGTCTACAATGTGCAGACTTCTTCAGTGTCTCGTACTAATAACTCGACTCGAGTCGAGTTATTAGTACGAGACACTGAAGAAGTCTGCACATTGTAGACGAAATACGCGTATCTGTCGAAGATAAGCAAAGGTAGTTGGAATTAAATGGAAGATACTAATTCTTCTTCTAATTTCTAGTTACAGGTATTCCACTAAACAGCTCAAACCCTCTAGGATTTAACGTTGGTTGTCAAAAGAAATTTGGAACGGTTCTTGGAGCTCGTGTTGTTTTCCACGTTTAAATCCAACTGCGAAATGAATGAAACCGCACAGCGCATTCTCTGTCTTCTTAATCAATTGCTGATGCAGCCACTTCTCCACTTCTTGAGCTACATATAACCCCTAATCAACAATCGAACCCTATCTCCCTGTCAGAAGCTCCGAAGTACCAGAAAATGTTCAATCAGCTGTAGTCTCGCTTCTGGTTCTCCTTGCAAATATTTACGAGCACGATTACCTAAAACATCTGCCGGATTTCGGTGTTTTTAATTCCGAGAAACATCTTCGTGCGAAGTCGGAAATATGTATCGGGGTAGCAGCAGGAGAAATGTTTTGACCTGGAACTCTCGATGGAACCAGGAAGGAGGCGTTCTACTGCTGTGCGTTCGAGCGTTGACCACATGAAGCTGCACACATTGAAGTAGTTTAACTCGATTATTTAACAATACCTGAACTTCTTTGAAAGCGGTGAGGGATAACCCATCGATGAGTTTCGTGAGCAGAGGACAGCAGTCATTTGCAAGGATATTGTGGTGGATGAATTGGATAGTTTGGAAACTTTTAAGATACATTAATTTTTATGTTATATATTCTCCGTGCGAGGAGTAACGATTATGATGTAGAAGGAGATGTTCGCTCATCACCATGAGGCACCAAGAGTGAACATTAATGTTTTTGGCTAGAATGAAAGATATGAAGAGAAAGTTTTTGATAGTTCCGCTAGTGTGCGGCAGGCTTGGAAATATAACAGATGTTTTAGGAAAATTGAGCGAAAAGGGCATGTGTACAGTGGTACTCGAACCAACGACATTTTTGCCTAACATCCCACTGCGGGGTAGGTCGAAGCCTGTTGAAGTGGCGGACTTAGTCCGTTGCTTCGACCTACCCCGCAGTGGGATGTTAGGCAAAAATGGACGTCTTTGGTTCGAGTACCACTATACACATGCCCTTTTCGCTCAATTTTCCTAAAACATCTGTTACATTTCCAAGCCTGCCGCACCTAGCGGAACTATCAAAACTTTCTCTTCATATCTTTCATTCTAGCCAAAAACATTGTTGTTCACTCTTGGTGCCTCATGGTGATGAGCGAACATCTCCTTCTACATCAACTTTTAAGAGTCTACTGTGTTTTAAACGAGGAAGATGACTCTTCCTTTCCTTTTATAGCTCATTGCGAACTTTTTACTAATTCCGAATTCTTCCACAGCGGTGAGCCAGGAGCAGGGTTCGCCAAAGTCATTTTCATTTAAAAATCGTCTAGCGACGTAGAAACTGTTTTACGTAGAATATTAGTTTTATGATTTTCGAGCAGACACTATCAGCATCAACAGAAACACTTTCGATCAGTTTTAATGTAGTTTGGTTTTGCTTGATGTTTGTTCATTTGGTAAACAGACCCTAACGTATGTTAAAAGAAATGGAGCGTGAACTACACTCACCTTATCACGTTCCATATTCTCATCGCGGTTCAAAACTGGAAAAAATCACTAGCGCAAATCGATTTTACTTTTATTCGGCCTCCTTAGTAATGCAGATAGTGCGCTATATAGCACATAAGATTCCCTATACAATGCACTAGATGAACCATTATGCAATCGTACACTGCGTGAGTAAAATCGTTTTGCATTAGTGGGTTGTTCCAGTTTTCAATCACGATAAGCCTTTGCTTTTTTGTTGCTGGTGTTCTTTCTTTCTGTAATGCACTTACTGAAGACTTCTGGCGTGTTCGTGTTTTGTTATTAAAATAAGGCCCGTAATACGTGGCATACTGTCAAACGCTAGTAAATAGGATAGGATTGCCAGGCCCCTGGTTCCTCCCCTTTCGAAGTGGAAGATGCTCCTATGCTCACCGATACAAAACATTGATTGCAAGAAATGAAATGACGCGACCCAGTGGAACAAATGAATGAGACAGATTCCGAGTCATTCATCCCGTCAATTGAAACAAACCTTCTCTCAAGTAAAGTGAATTCATGAAATTAAAAAAAAAAAACGCATTACGACTATAGCAAAATCGTACTTGACAGAAAAAGTGGTTACTATAGATTCGATGACGAGAAGTGCGAAGAATAAGTCGAACATGAAACTGCTAAAAAAAATGACTCCGTAATGAGTTTACCTTCTTTCATGTCTTTCGAAAATGCTGGACCCTGGCCAGGACTCTAAATAAAGATTGTACTCGAAAACAATGCAACAGACAATAATGATCACCGAAAATTCATTTTGAGTCGGATATTTTTGAAACTGTCGAGGAATAAATAAACACACATTTGCTTTGCTTTTGCAAAGTTAGTTTATTCAACCTCCTCTCTTAGGCTAAATGCCCGCACCTTGGACTTAACGTTACCCATGAAATACTGTGCAACACTTGCGCAATCGCATTTACGCACTTTCATCCTCTCTTTCTTCAAATGCTTGTCGTTTTTGAAGAACTTCCCTGTTTTCCGAAGCTTGCCCTTCGCTCGCTCGAAATTGTTCATATTGGGCGAAATTCTGGCGGATTTGGCGGATTTGCCTCCTTCGGCACAAAAACAACATCGTTGGCTTCGTACAAATACATCTCCAGTTTCGCGTAACGGCACGATGCCAAATCCGGCCAAAACAGGGTATCACCTTCGTGGAACCGGAGAAAGGGCAGCCTGCGCTTCGGAAGGCATTCTTCTTTATATATTTGGTCGTTGATAGTTTCGGTCGTTATGTATGGCTTGCTGAATTAGCCGCACTCACAGATCGTCGGCCAATCCAAGTACTTCTTGACAAATTTGTCGACCTTCTTATTCCAAGGCTTTGCCGGAACATTCAGGTGGGCCTTGACGACGAAAAACTCCAGGCGAGGATCTGCTTGGCGTCCGCTTTAATGTACATTTCGTCGTTCAATACTATCCATTTCGGCTGCACCAACCACTCGCGGAACAGCTTCCTGGCGTGGGATTTGGCCACCGTATTGTGTTTATCGATTCTGTTAGGCGCCTTCCTTACCTTGAAGACATGAAGTGCGGCCCGCTTAATGGTCTGCTGGACGAACCAGACGGAAGAATTGACCTTCTAGGCCACATCCCAAATGGTTAGGATAGCACTTGAAGTAATCTTGCGTTTTCTTGCGTTCACGGGGTCGGTCATCTTCGCTTTTCTTCCACTGTTAGCTCGCCTGGAGTCAACGAGTCGTCTGAATATCCATGAACGATTTTACCACACGGGACACGGTCGAATCGTAGATTCCCAACTGTTTCGCCATCCACCTTTTGGACTGGCCGGGATTTTCCACGACCTCTCCCATATATTTTAGTCGAGGCGCTTTTTGCTTGAAAGCCATCTCAATGACCACTAATTGCCGTTTATTTTTTAATCTTCTAGTACACCCAACGTTACGCAGTAGACCTGGCCGTTTTAATATTTTTGTCATATTACAAATATGCCACAAATAAAAATATTTCTAAGGTATATACTGGTTTCCAGAATGCTTTTATTTACTGGTTCTGTAAGCGTTAAAAATGAATAGACTAGAATATAATAGAATTGGAAGTCATCCTTACACGAACGTCCCCAACCCTTCTGAGAAAGAAAAAATGAAATTCAAAATGAATGATAATCCATCGTTAGCCATTGGATTTTGATGTGTTTTTTTGCAATAGATCACAAAATAATCCTGGTTTCTGGCGCTAGTAACACACTTGTTGCAATACAGGTGATGTAAGCCCAATGCTACTAAACTAAATCACAATAGTGACTTCACCCAAATGTAGCGGTTTTGTGTTGCTTATAGGAACTGCACTGGTTATTCCAAAAATTTCTTAAGTTTCGGATTCCGAGGTGGGAGTACTGGGGTAAGTACCTGTGCAGGGATATGTGTTTGTACATTCTAGAACCCATCAGACATTGGAGGCAGCTTTAATCAAGGCGCTAGAAAGTGATAGCTCTAAGCCCCGAATGTAAACATTATCGATATCTTTTTGATAAGGGCACTGCAATACACGTCCAGATTTGGAAATGAAAAATTTCCAAAACAGGCACGTATTTAGTAATATTTGAAAATAGGAACAATGTTATATAGTTATTATCAGATAGATCTCACATATGGTCACCTCTTTAATGGCACTATCTTGTTCATTCGTAATAATAAAAAATTTCAACGTTGATCCGTAATTAATTTCATGCACTCGCAACAAAATAAGTGCAAAAATTTACGTTGCCAAGCCGCCCGTTGGATATGCACCCTGCATAACAAAACTGTATATACCACGTGGTGAATTTATCTGAAATAATGTGTCAGCTTTTCACGTGCGCACACACAAAGCACGCGGAGATTTCATGATTTCACTGTTAATTTAATTAAAATTACGAAAAAACGACGCAGCAAAAACAAAACACGTCAGTTTCAAAGCACGGCTTGCTGCGATCCTCGGTGTAAGTACCTGTTCAGGGTTGGTGGACAAAATATCTTTAGATGCGAAACATAGCATGCGGCTTATCAAACTTCATGATTTAGCCAAATAAGGTCATCAAAAGACATTTTCAAGGATTTCAGACCATACTGGCCACTAAAAGAGGCTCTGCGGAAATAAGGATAATTTTGAGATCTACTGCAATAAACCGCATGAAAATCTGAGGGCTAACGGTGGAGTATCATTAATTTTAAATTTGAATTTTTCTTTCTCGGAGGGATTGGGAATGTACGTGTTAATACCCACTTAACGATTTTGCCTATGTAAACCTTACACTCTAAACTAGGTTTACCCAAAATTTCATCAATTTTCACCCACCCGAAATCCGGTAAATTTTTTACAGATATATGTAAAATTTCACCGAAATCCGCAAAAAAAGTTTACCGAACGATCAGCTGTTGAGAATTCGGTAAAACTTTACGGAATTCTGTAAAAAAAATCTAAGTGTGCTTTACGATAATGCTGGGTCGAATATCTCATCGTCATTTCACCGCAATGAGGATTATCGGCGATATCTCTCGACCCGTGCACCACTTCCGTTTCCGAAGCAACTACTTCTGCACTTGGTCATTGTCTCCACGTCCAGAACCTAACCCGCAGGTCTGGTGAACACTCCTCTAGCAGTCTACACTGGTGCTCGCCTCATCTGCCCAGTCTTGTCTTGGGAAGGTTTCCAATCTCTTGTGCCTTCCAATTCTTCTGCATCGAACCATTTCTTACGCCTCGTTAGCATCGGGTGATATTCCCACAGCCAATTCCTGAGCCAAAACTCGTCTACAGTGTACTGCGACAGCCTCCAACTGTCTCGGAGGATATTCCCCATTAACATGATCGATTGCTGGCTCTTTGATACCGGTTGATCCGTACAGCAAAAAGTGGTTTAGCGTGAGTGCTTCTTCGTCTGCCACCTCCAAAGAAACGTAGGTCAGCGATCGTGACGTCGCTAGGATGTCGTGGAAATGCAACTAATGTATTAGAATAATTATAATGAGAAAACAGTTTAATCGAAATGGTGTCTTAAACAAAGTTTTGAAAAACTAAAAAAAAAGTTCCTCAAATATATAAAAAATACTACCAGCACTCGTATCTACTATATAAAATGTTGATTGGATTGATCTTGAAACAAAGGAAGTTTGTATACCGCTTCCTGAGTTTAGGGTGTATTGGATAAAAATGGCACATAGTAGATGTTCTGTAACTTTTGAACCAATGTTTCATATATTATCTTGCTCCTTAATAGTACACAGTAAGGCAAGATTTGCTCAGATATTGGAATTTTTCATACCAGGAAAAACGACAGCTTTTCTCAAATAGCTACTTCTAAGTATTGTCGTTTATTACAGTTATTCAGTTATTAATTTCGTACCATTAAAACGGCTCACCACATCAAATGAAATCTGTTTGTCAAATCTACCTTTGTATAAAGGGTGTCCACGATGAAATTGCCACACTATGAAATTGCTCTAACTTTTTAACCGTTGGGTAGAATTTAATGAAAATTTGGGTGGATTTAGTTCCTATATTTACATCCTGCAAGTTTTAAAGCCCTGTGATCAAAACTCGCGGAAATGGAGTCGAAAGAACAGCTCGTACGTGATAAAGTCTTGCGCATTCATCACGAGAACAAGGATCTCTCGCATCGTTCTATCGCTAAAACGTTGGGAATCGCGAATTCCACGGTGTCGCGAGTGATTAAGCGGTTCGAGGAACGGTTGACTACCGATCGGAAGCCCAGAAGTGAAGGAAAAAGTATTCCGTACAACACCAAAAATCACAACCGCGTAGTTGGGGCCTTCAACCGAAATCCGAACGCCTCCGTTCGGGATGTGGCTAAGAAGCTGCACCTAAGCCGAAGTTTTGTCCAGAAGGCCAAAACTAAGGCTGGGCTTCGAACGTTCAAGGTACAAAAGGCCCCTAATCGCGACGAGAAGCAGAACAAGTCCGCCAAAACCCGTGCCAGGAAGTTGTACCTCAACATGCTGACGAAAGTTGAATGCTGCATCATGGACGACGAAACATATGTGAAGACCGACTTCAAACAGATCCCCGGCAACCTGTTTTTCACGGCCAAGGATAAGTTCAGCGTTCCGGAGCATGTCCGCACTCAGAAGATGTCCAAATTTGCGAAGAAATTCCTGGTTTGGCAAGCCATCTGCACGTGTTGGAAGCGGAGTGCACCTTTCGTGACCCAGGACACGATGAACGGACAGGTGTGCATACAAGAGTGCCTCCAGAAGCGGTTGCTTCCTCTCCTGAAGGCCCACAACGTCCCAACAATCATCTGGCCGGATTTGGCCTCATGCCACTACTCCAAGGACGTGCTGAAGTGGTATGCGGACAATAAGGTCAATTTAGTGCCGAAAATGTTCAACCCTCCCAACACTCCGGAGCTCCGCCCCATCGAGAAGTACTGGGCGATTATGAAGCAGCACCTTCTTAAACGACCTAAGGTAGTGAAGACAGTCGAGGAACTGAAGAAAGTATGGGTTTACATGCAAAAAACGGTTGATTCACAGGTTGTGCAGAATCTTATGGCCGGGGTTAAGGCCAACGTGCGGGCATTTGCGTATGGACTGTAAATAAAATACGAGTAAAATGGTAAAATGAAGTTTAATAGTTATTTCTCAATCCCTGAAAATTTGATGGCAATCGGATTAAAACTCGAATTTTGCGAATCAATTTTGTGTGTGGCAATTTCATCGTGGACACCCTTTAGGTACAGCAGCCGTTCGCTAACTGGGCTAAGTACACAGCTCGGTAAACGGATACTGCTCGGTAATGGGCTGAAATTTCAAATGTTAATAAATTTCGAGGGAGCTTTCGATCTGATTTCGGTTAGCATGTTTAATTGCGCAATATATAAATTAAATTATGTTGTTATGCTTTATACGTGAATGCGATGTAGCTTATAGTGCAAAATTCAGTTTGTATGGCATTACAACTAATTTCGTAAAAAAAACATTTTTCACTCCTCCACGAATAAGCATTTACATGCCCCTTGCGAATTTTGAAGACAAAATGTCATATGCTGGTTTTTGAAGTTTATTTGATTTTTTTACTGGGCTATAGTTCAGTTCGCGAGAGCACAATTAAAACGCACAACAGTTGCTAAATTCAAATTAAAATCCGAGCCTAGGATTATTCTCCAATAAGTTATTCAATTTTTTTTTTCGAATGATTTTTTGATTCAATTTTTTTGATAATACCAGACTGAGGAGCACCGTGACTCGGCTAACACCTTTCATGTTGTGAATCCACCAGTGGATTCCCAGCGAAGCACAAACAATCCACTTGACGGGTTGATAGTGTTATAATAGTATGCTACAAATTGACTGCCTCATCGCCATCGTACGGTCTCGTCATTCTGGTCCAAATGTAGGTTAAACTGAAGAAAGTATTGTCCATATACAATTTGACGCCCGTCGTCGACGCCGGTTGTTAGGGGTTACTGGTGGGATCACAACAAATTTGGCGCATGCTCAGAGACTGAAGAGACGGAACCTCCGTTCCAAGACTTCTGGTTGCTGCTTTCATCCCATCCGTCAGACCCAATGTGTTGATTAGCAAGTTTTGAAATTTTCTTGACCAAGTATTCATCTCGGGACTCTCAAGGAGCTCAGTGCGTTTAGTCATAAGGTTGCGTCGTGTCTTACTGCCGTTGTGTATTGAACAAGTTTCTAGTGAAAACGATGACTGTGTAGCTTAGTACGATAACCGTTCAAGTGGGGAAAAGCATTGGAAAAAATGTTCTTCAGAAGAGTGTTTGCCAAAAATAATGGAAGTTCATCAACCAGCGGCGAAGGAAGTTCGTCAAATTCATCGAACAATGCAAGTTCTTCGCCAGCCCGTTATCGAAGAGTTCTCAATGTTGAAGATAATCATCGAGTGTTGTCGGTGCTACAGCTGACCCCACTGTGGGAGTATATTATCCGGAACAATGAGCTTCCGGTGGGCTTGAACATGAACGAGCTCTTCCGGGAATTCCTGGAGCGTTTGCATGATCCTGAGTATCAAGTTCGACAGCATTCCCTACGTGTTCTGATAGATGTACTGATTGTTCTTCGTGATGAATCCGATGTATACTTCGGTCCCTTGTTACCACCAATCATCGACAATCTGGGGCATCCCTCGCCGGCTGTCCGAAAGGGTGCCTTGGATGTTCTCAAAGTGTACATCGCGCAAACCAAAATGCCGGAAACTGTGATGCTTGAAATTATGAACTACGGTATGGATCGGAACCCGAAGGATCCTCTCAGTACCCGGTACATCGTAGGGGTGATGCTGGCGTTACCTTCATTGATTCAACCAGCGATCTTAACGGCAAAGCGAACCTTCATTCTTCGAGCTGTCATCAATGCTTTGGCAGGAAAAATGGTCCAAATTACTTATCAGGAAATAGCGTTAAAGATCCTACTGAAGATCAAAAACACCATTGGTTCAAGAGAGTTTTACGAATGTATCTCCGTTTCATACCGGAGGGATTTTGATCTTCTGTGCAACGTGTACGGACTTCCAAATCCTCCAAAAAGTCCACGACGAGAAAATGTGATCAATCTAACGCCACCAGGATCTGAACTACCTATGAGGAAATCTTGGAAACCTCATGTGCCTCAAGTTCCAAACACGGATATGCATCAACCGGTGCAACCCCTCTCTCCCAAAGCACAACGTTGGAAGTCAGGAAGTTATAATGACATTTCTCGTGCGGAAGCCTATGAAAATGAGTACAAGTCTCGATTTAATAGCAATCCATATGCGATGAGTAGGCTTCCCAACCATGGTAGTTCAGTAGTACGTCGAGTGAGTATGGATAACATCGATAAAATCGACAATTCTAAAGTGATAATGGAAACGGATATCAAAATAAACAAAGAATCAGTAACTATGCGTATAGTGGAGGCGGAAAACTCTCAATCAGTTAGTGAAGAAAGTGATGAAGAAAGTTCTAAACGGTACGGTATTATGCGAGTTTTAACAGATAGTGAAATGGACGAAAGTGCAGGCAATAAGGCCGAAGATTTGTCCGGTGTGATGAACGAACAATCCTCGGATGAGTATGTGCGGCGAACTCCGAGGCGAGTGCGATTTGGTGGTGAAGTTGTCAAAATGAGGACACCCGACAGTGATACTTTTGAAAATAGTGATCAAGATGGACTTACGGTTTCACAGTCTTCTAGTTCCAGTGCACACGCTAATGTTAATATTCACAGTTCTTCAGTTACGGCTAGCTCTTCCGATCGATTTTCACCACAACGTTCTGCTCTCAAATCTTCCTCAGCTTCCTCAACGGATCATTCAAGCTCTTCCTTGAGAAAACAATATTCACACTCGGCAGACACCGAACGATCATCACCACCGATCAGTAGCGAATACATCAGCAATATAAACAACAACAGACCCATGTCTGCGAAACTTGGTAGCTATGTTAGCTCCGAAGATACACCCATACGAAGACAAACAGCATTCGCCAGACGGAGAAGCGTCACCTTCGATGAAGATGATTTGCGAACATCCTCAATTACCGTAACTACCTTCGAGCAATCGGAATCGCCATCTCCTGAACCACCCGAACCTCCTGAACCACCAAGAGAGCGACCCAAATCATCCCGACCAAAGTCCGGACGCCCACCTACAGCACAAAACGAGGATGGCTCTCAATCAGAAGAACGATGCAAATCATCTCGACCATGTTCTGGATGCCCATTGTCAGCCGAAAAAGAGAAGAAGATCGAAATTGAGCCCCAACCGAAATCAAAACCTCAACCTGACACCCCCGACAATCACAGCCAACCCGAACCCCCGGAAACCAATCAAATTCTGGCGGAGAAGATCGAAGAAGTCAAACAAGCAATCCAAGGTATCGAAGAGAAGATCAACAATGTTGTCCTCAAAACTGTAGAAGCGATGGCTGAGTTACCAACAAGTCCTTTAAAGCTGCAAAAGTCAGAATCTGCCGATTCGGCCACTATGTCTGCGCCAAAGCTACAGAAACCTAACCTCTCACTCGAAGTTTTACTCAAAACCAGTACCGATACCACGGATAATCTGGAAAAAGACGCCACAGGGGAGGAAAACGAGAAGAAAGATTATACTAAGGAGCTGAACATTGACATTCCAGAAGAGCATAAACCAAACAATGAAGCTCCATCGACGGCCGAAAAGCCTAACGCGACATCTAAAATTCCTAAGATGATTAAAACTGGTGTTCCTAAACTAAATACAATGCCATCTCCCAGACGAACAAAACTTTCTCCAAAGCCAGAAGAGGCTGACAAAAACCACCCAACAAGTGCTGCCTTATCACCCAACAAACATTTGACTGTCAACGATCGAGGAAGATCGAGACGTCGCAGTCGATCGGCGACGAGTATGGTCATAACAAGAAGCATCTACCGAAGCCCCGCGGCTCTCAGCCCGGCTGTACACAGTGGTGTGGAAATGATACATAACCTCTTGAGAAGCCCTTCCACTTCTCCAAACCGAACACGACGGAAGAGCTCAGGTGGCGATTTTCGGAAAGATTCTCTAACCACGAGTGACAGGAACAACAACAGCCTAGAGATGAACAACCTGAACGGGACCAGTGATAAATGTGTCAATGTCAATGAGGATGATATAGACGATGTTTTTGGAAAAACAATCGCCACACAAACATCGATCGATGAGCAACAATTACCCATGACAAGGTTGATATCGAGATCCGGAACGGACATGGACATTCCCAGTATCATTAACGTAAATCCCACTGACGAGAGTACGGATGCCGAAAACAATCAGCCATATATTTCCTCTGCATCCTCGACGAGAAAGGTTTTAAATCGAACCCCATCGCCAAAAATCATGGAAGCCAGACTCATCAACTCCTGGGAGGACCTGGGCATCGTGGATCGAGTTGCTCTACATCAGCTCAAAAGTGGAGTAAGTAGTAATTATGGCATCGATTTTCTTCGCTCTACTGCCCTAAGTAATTTAATTTGGCTCCTTCGTAGACCTCTGGTGAAATCCCTTCTTTCTCTCGTCGTCTGACAAGAAGCGAAAATCTAGTTCAGCCTAGTAAATAATAATAGCCGAACGTGCAACAAACGCGACGACCCCGTTTTCTTGCCCTTTTTTTCATAACTTCTATTGTGTTCTACACTCGAGAAATCTCGACGTTCACTCCACTCATATCAAAAACCGTCATCATCGTCGCCATCGGCGTCCTGTTTTTATGTATCGACGAACGCCTCGACCGGTCGACCGGTCAGCAGAATCTCGCAATGGCACGCAAACCGAAAGGTGCCACCAACCAGCACCGTCTGCCGTTCTGTCCGATTTGTGAGGCTAGAAATGGAAAGCTAGTCATGAAAATCAAGTGCAACACGCGAATAATAACATAAGACCATTTCCACCACACTTCGCGGCGCTATACTTTCACAACAAGGAACCCGCAAAGAAGGTGTAGGTTATATGCTAAACCGAGTCACCTTCGCAGAGTTCCTTCACTTTACAACACTCGGGATACATATACCTAACCACCTAGTAATCACTGTGAAATGGAATGGAGCTTCTCAACCCTTGACTGATAGTTACTTATTCAGAAATGATGTTATGGAGGCGCATCATAATTCACCTCGTTCGCCATTATGCCAATGAAAATTTCTGTCAGTATTCCGTAGCTAAAATTCAACAACATCCATTCTCATTATCGCCTATGTACAATCTCGTTGTATAGTGAACGTATAACGTGTGGGGTTGAATGTCCTAGTTTATTGTTCTCACCTCGACGAGACGAGCTTCTGTGTGGAGCTTGTTCAGGCGAGAGGGCTGTAAGTATTCGGAATAGTTGTCAAAATTGTTGGTTTTTCCGCATAATGAGGTTTCAAATTGTGTCCTTCTTAGCATAAATTCTACACCCATCAGGATGCGGTACTGTGGAACTTAAAACGTATGTTAATTTGCATTTTTTTACTACATGGAAATGCTAATGAAAGGAAGGTGTGAATTTTTTTCAACGACACGTTATGAGGAATTTTGCTGTTCGTTTACTGCCGTTTATTTACACCACAGATATTTGATTGGAAAGATGGTCACCCGATCATTGTCATTCTTGTTGCAAAGAAGGCTTATGCGACCATGGTTACTCTCCTGCTGTCAAACTCATACGTTTTGTTTGTCTTCAACTTATTTTCGATTTAGACGTTCAGGTTACTATGGGCCGTTTTCGAAAGTCATGACAAAAATTAAATGGTTACTTCGATGGTAGCTGCGCTTTAGTAATTCCTGCCTGATAGGCTTTTTTGTTTTTTTTAGACGGGATGGAAAATCTGCAACCAGACACCTGAAGAACTCAGGGTGTGGGGATGAGGGTGCCAACTCCTCGACCCACTAAAAACCCACCCGTGCCTTAAGCCCCGGCCCTCCCCGGAACCACCTTTCGGTATTACTTCGGGGAGGGGGCTCTTGTGCTTGTTCAGCACCCACTGTGTCTAACTACTTAGGGCTTTAGTAGTTAGGTGGTCCCTGCGACCTGCCTTTGGTCGTTTCGCCATTTTTGTTGGAGATCGAGGACGATCTGGGAGGCTGCTACGCATACCGCGTCCCAGATGTCCCGGTCCTGACACATCCTCGGGACCAAGTTGTCCGGAGTCGTGTCGTGACCGCTTACGGCAAACATGCCTGATCTCGCGCCGTCGAAGCGAGGACATGCGAAGAACACATTGTGATATGTAGTGAATCACTCGGTGGTTGGAACAGTAATACGTTTATTTAATGTTTCTTTCTTAAAGCTAAACGGGTGCCGATCGCGTAGCACACGCTGCGTCAGCATAAGCATTTATCGTCCGTTGAACGATGTTGGATGTTTATACCGATAATGCTTACCAAGCATAAGCAATCCATATCGCACTCGGTTGATCGTGCATATATGTTGAGTAAGACTGTGGCTAGGTCGGTATGCACCACACGCCCTATATATATTTTTTAAAATTTTTATCTTCTAGTTACAAATTTTAAATTATTATATCCAATTAACCCATCATGATTGTCGTTCCGCAATGAATACTTCGTATCCATCACGTTGTTACCAATATTGATACTTCATATCAATAAGGTACATGACAAATCATTATAAGCGTAAATACTGATAATAATTGCTTTAAATTGATATTTCATATCCGTGTTTTGCTATAATTATCAATAATGTATGTGGTATGCACCACACGTCCTATTTTATGTAAAATAATTTTTATCTAACCTCTTACATCTTTTTATTGTCAAGTATCCTGCGCCCTAGTAATGAATGCTTTAACCCTTGATTTGTGTATAGTATCAGTTTTATTACCTATTCTTATTTCAACGTTTGTTCCCTTATCCGATACTATTGAAAATGGTCCTAAATATATATTGTGTAGTTTTGATTTTAACTCGGTTTTTATTAAAACTAATTGTCCTGGGCTATAATTAATTTCTTTAGAATTGGTATTATTCTTTGCTACTCTTTCAATCTTCGATCTTATCAACTTTTGTTGAGTTTCTAGTTGAGTTTTTTGTAATTTATATTTCAATAACTTTTCATAATCATCTATGTTATAAATAGGATCTGGGGATTGTGTATCTGTTAAGTTTGAAGGTAGTTTACAAATTTTTCCGAAAACTAGTTCAAATGGCGTTTTGTTAGTCTCTAAATGAGTAGTGGTATTATAAGCAAATTGATAAAATCTAATCCAAGATGACCAGTTTCCTGGTGTTCTTGAAGCGTAAATTCTTAAAAAGTTTCCTAATGTTTTATGAGAATTCTCTAAAGCTCCCACCGTTTGATGATGGTATGCTGTAGAATTTAATTTGTTTATTTGAAAAAGTTCGCATATTTTCTTAAACAAATCGGACATAAATTCTGTCCCTCTGTCGGTCGTTATCTCGTCCGGTATACCATATACCAAAAGAACATTTTCAACAAAAGCTTTCGCGACAACTTCCGTTGATTTATCCTTAATTGGTGTTGCAGTTATGAATTTGGTTAATTCACACTGTGTCGTCAAAATGTATTTGTGGCCATCGTTACTAGGTAACAATGGACCTACAAGATCTAAATAAATTTTACTGAATGCACTAGTTGCCGTTGTAGTGACTATCATTGGTGTTTGTTTTGGTTTAATGTGTTTGTTTCTTTGACATGATTCGCATGATTTAATGAAATTTGTTATATCTTTTGACATACTTGTCCAAAAATATCTACTTTGAATATTTTTTAATGTCTTTTTATACCTGAGTGTCCTGCTGTTGGCAGTATGTGAAAATCGTTCATGACTAATTTTTGTTCTTCCTTGTCTGTTATATGCTTTATATTTGTATTCAATATTCGTATTGGTGGCATGCCATTATTTAAGTTATTAGTGTATAACTCATTATAAAATTTCTTTGCATAATTATTTGTTTTTAAAACGAGCTCGTTTATTTTTTCATTATCGCATATTTTTCTCAGCATTACAGCTATCCGTCGTAACTGGATTAGTGTCTTCGCTGGTTTTATAATTAATTGTTTCTTCAAGTCACAAAATTTCACTTCAGGTAATTGTTGCTTTTCATCAAATATTATCTCAATAGCTTGACCTGTCAAAGGATGCTGGCCAGGCATTCCAATTACTGGGTCTGTATTGGTTTCTTTCAATTTCATACTTCTTGTTGTTACAAGAACGTCTTTTTCTATTTTCTTATTTATCTCCTTTAGATCTGTACTTGTAATGCGAGATAAAGCATCTGCCAGTACATTATCTTTTCCCGGTATATAAGTAATGTTGAAATCATACTCTTCCAGTGCTAATCTAAATTTGGTTAATCTGCTTGAAGGATCTTTTATTGAAAAAGATAAACTAATGGTCTATGGTCGGTCTCTAGATCAAACTTTCTTCCGAATAAATATGGTCTGAAATGTCTAATGGACCAAACTACTGCCAGAAGCTCTTTTTCTATTGTTCCGTAGTTCTGTTCAGATTTATTCAGGGCTCTGGAGGCAAATGCTACTGGTCTCCCATTCTGGTTAGACAGCACTGCTCCTAAAGCAAAACCTGATGCATCTGTTTGTAATTTGAATGTATTTTCTTTATCGAAATTAGGGTAATCCAGTATTGGTGGATTCAAGAATTTTAGTTTCAATGTCTCAAAAGCATGTTGGCATTCTTCAGTCCATTCGAATGGAACTCCTTTTTTAGTCAGCTTATTCAATGGAATCGATATTTTTGAAAAATCTTTTATATGTTTTCTATAATAATTGGAAAATGCTACGAAGCGCTTTACTTCGTCTGCCGTTTTTGGGGTAGGCCAGTTTTCCACACATTCTACTTTTGAAGGGTCAGGACGAATTCCTTCTGCTGAAATGAAATGTCCTAAATAAATTAGTTCTTGTTTTAGAAAATTACATTTTGAAGGATTAAGTTTGAGATTCACTCCTCTTAGTCTTTCAAAAATTGAAATAAGATTTTTATTATGTTCATTTAAGCATTTAAGCATGTAAGCACTAACCACTCTTAGGTACATGAGCCTGTGCGTACTCTCTAGCTTACTTACGTAGCTCTTGGTACTCAAGGCGGTGATCCATGCCGGCCCGCCGTACCTAAGTATGGACAGGGCGACGCTGACCAGGAGTTTACGCTTACTCCCTTGCACCGCCGTGCTATTCGACATCATGCGGGATAATGCCGATATAGCCATTGAGGCTTTCTTGCAAGCGTAATCGACGTGACTGACAAAGGACAGCTTGTCGTCGATCATGACCCCAAGATACCTCAAGAACCTCTTCGATTCTACTATGCAGTTACCTGCACTGATCGTCGCATGTTGCTCCGATTTCTTATTGTTCACCACCGTGACCTCAGTCTTATGGTGGGCTAGCTCCAAGTGCCTGGAGCTCATCCATCTCTCCACAATGCCAATGGAGTGTGAGGCCGTTAACTCGACCTCTTCGATGGATTCACCACATATCTCTAAGGTAATGTCGTCTGCGAACCCGACAATCTTTACCCCGCTCGGGAACTCAAGCCGCAGTACCTCGTCGTACATCGTGTTCCATAGCACCGGACCCAGGATCGAACCTTGTGGGACGCCTGCGGTGATCTGGACACGTTTCTGGCCTGCCTCTGTATTGTATACCAGTACGCGATTCTGGAAGTAACTTCCGAGAATCTTGTACAGGTACCCAGGAACCTGTAGGCGCTGGAGCGAGTCGGCGATAGCCACCCAACTGGCGCTATTGAAGGCGTTTCTCACGTCAAGGGTGACCACTGCACAGTAGCGTACTCCTCGCCTCTTGCGCTGGATTGCCACCTCAGCCGTCTTGGTGACGGACAGGATGGCATCCACCGTCGACTTCCCTTTGCGGAAGCCAAACTGATTGTCCGACAGACCGCCTGTACCCTCCGTGTACGTTGTCAGTCTGTTGAGGATTACCCTCTCGAGCACCTTACCCGCTGTATCCAACAGACATATAGGTCTATATGCCGATGCATCTCCTGGTGGCTTCCCTGTCTTTGGTAGCAACACAAGGTTCTGAATTTTCCAGGCGTCCGGGAAGACGCCCTCGTCCAGACACTTTTGCATCACCACTCTGAACATTCCGGGATTCAGCAAGATAGCCGTCTTGATGGCCAGGTTCGGGATACCATCAGGTCCCGGCGCTTTGTTCACCTTTAGCGACTTTGCTATCGCATGATAGCTATCGCTTGAGAATGGTGAAGTGTAGTCCACAGAGCCAAGTATCATAGACCTCCTTTTTGCTATACATGACTATTTACCCCTGAGGTTGCTGATAGTTATTACTTCGGAGGAAGCCTGTGCTCATGCACTTCTTCACGTCTTAGCGCTATCCGTTTTCAGTTCGCTGATCGTCCCACCTACTCCTCTGCAGCTTCGACAATATTTATGTGAGATGGCTATTTATGTACCCTGTCGGCACATCTCATCAACGAGATTCCCCACACTCAGAACAGACATCTCCCTACGTACTGTACCGAATCTTGGACATTCAAAAACCATATGGTCCTGCATCTCCTCTGTATTCACTCATTGCGAACAGATTGGTTACGATGCTTGTACAAACCTATGTAGGTAATTTTTTTTTTTTAATTTTAATTCATCAACCGGTACATATTATTCTCATCCATCGTTTTGGCAATCTTATATGGCAATTCATTGATGCTTTTAACGACAATGCCATTAACCTTCAGCTTCCTCTTCATAACAGCCCAAAATCTCTCTATCGGTCTGAGCTGGGGACAGTTTGGTGGGTTGAGTTCTTTCGGTAAAAACTGAGTCCCGTTGGTTTCATACCAATGTAGCACTGTTTTAATGTAATGACAGCTTGCAAGATCTGGCCAAAACATGACAGGTTTATTGTGGGATCTGATGAATGGCAATATTCGCTTTTGTAGACATTCCGTTCTGTACTGCTCTGAATTAAATGTCTTATCAGTGATTAAAACCTTGGTCTTCCTACCGCAGCTACAGATGCCGTGCCAAATCATGTATTTACGTGCAAATTTATCTACAAACACAAACTTGAATTTGTCAGAAACATCTCCCCGAGCCGCAGCCAAGTAAAATGTTTGTCCCGGTAGCTGATTGAAATCGGCCTTTACATAGGTTTCATCATCCATGCGGAGACAGCCATTGAATTTTGTCAACACCTGATCATATAGTTTTCTGGCACGGATTCTGGTCTCTACAGGCACGGTATGACTTGAAGCCTTCCCGGAGACGAAACCGTTGCACGCTACTACATGCGTCGCGAATGGCCAAATCGCGGTCTGAGATGTTGGGGTTTGCCTTAATGTTCTTGATGACATTGGCCCGCCCGACGCTTTGAGGCTTGCAATCCGTCGACAAAGTTTCTCTGTACTTTTTAAAAACACGCCACACGGTATTTCGGGTCGCTAGGGTCGCCACTAGGGTCGCTGTAAGAATCAAACATGTTTGTTCCAATACTAAATGGGCCACACCTTACGCCTTAATGGATGATGGCTCCCAAGTGGCACCACATCGGACAACCGATTATTTCGCTCTTCTTTGCGTAGCGTCTTACCTGGTGGTTGCAAATCTACCACTTACTCCGAAAGCCATTGGCTGCTCATCCATCGTCCTGCCACTGATTGCTCAGGCATCGTTCTCACCGATCACCTCTAAGAGTAACAAGAGAGTGAATCTCGGCGTTTGTATTTGAAAAATACTGTGCATACGGTGAAATTAGTATGCAAAACATAGTTATAACACATACATACAGACATTTATTTGTTCAATAATTGTATCCTTCCAGCTTTGGCCACCTTCTGAATGCTGGATTCGCCGTAGAGTGCAGCGAGCTCGTGGTTCATCCTTCGCCTCCACACACCGTTCTCCTGCACACCGCCGAAGATCGTCACATTACCTTTTATTTGTGTTATTTTCAAGTTAAAATTTATTGAATGATTATATTCGATAATTGAATTAGTAATCGCGAAATTTTTTAACTGATTGAAGCTAAATATACGAAAATCTATCGAGGAATAGGTTCAAATTAATACAATTTATTGGGAAGGTCGTCATTTTTAAAGTTTCCATTAGGCATGCTACTCTTGTTGTTGATATCTGCGCTTTCGAATAACATAGGTAACAATTGGCTATTGGCCACATTGTTTCAGGTATGCGATGAATGAAGTGAAAACTGAAACCAAACGGATGAGAATATACAACAGCCGTCTTGAAAAGGACGGATCTTAAATGGTGGGCATGGTCTGCGATTGAATTTAAGCCTTGTCGGTCTTGTTTGGAAGCAAATTATTTCACTTTTCATCGGTGCGCCTAACCTGCTGGATAAAAATCCACAGAAGGCTCCGGTTAGTATACTGTCTTAGCACCCTTTCACATCTTTGAAAATGTTGTGCGACATTAAATTATCCGACAATACTAGCGTCACATGAGTTATTAGCAGAAAATTGATATAATATATCTGCTAATAACTGTTTACATTCATGCTTATGTTGCCAGTTACTCTAGTAGCACACTTATTGCAAATCACTTGAAGTTACATGAATGCAACAAAATTAAGCCACAATCAAGTTACTGCAATAAATTATGTCAGTAGTGTGTTGCTTGGGTAGGGCCGTTTTCGAAAATATTAGCGATGATATGAACACGACATTACCGTTTATTTCATTCAACGTTGCACCTTACCGGCTGGTTACAAATCCACCACTGGCTTCCTAGCCATTGACAGTCTAGCAACAGGCCGCATAGCTACAGGCTACTGAACCAACGGTTACCTGGCCAACGATTGTCCGCCAGGGTACCATGTCATCGCCAGGTGCAAACTATATGCAGGCTCCACGCCGCTCCTATCAGCTCTATGAATACCGAACGAATGTCGCATCCCAATTTACATTACCAATACCATCTAGCTTTATTTAAATTTATTAAAGCTTTATGAAAACCACTAGAAATCAATCTAGTTTTATAACTATCCGCAACTTTTTGTCCTCGGTAGAACTAGTAAACATATGTCGCCAAACTTCAAATACATTCGCCACCACATGAAAGATAAGTTCATTTCTGGCCTCACCTGTTACAGCCGTGTAGCCAGATCTTCAACGGTGGTTAAAATCGTGGTTTAGATTTATTTGTTTAAAGGGCGAACACGAAATTATTGCGACACCGAAAATGTCATGCCAATTTTCTTATAATGTTTATAATGAAACCAAAATTTTAGGGTACTTTTGTACATATATTTACTTCAAAAATCAAAAGAAAAGTTAATCAATGGAGCCTTGAGTGTAAAATTGAACGCATTTTCGCTTGATGCCCTCCATCAAAGTCTTTACAGTGTCATCCGGTACCAGTTTCTCAGTTTTTTTTTCCATTTTCTTAACATGTCCTGCTCGTCTTTGACTGTCTTCTTGCTCTTCCGAAGTTCCCGCTTCATCATTGCCCAGTACTGCTCCACCGGGCGCAGCTCCGGACAGTTTGGCGGATTCATGTCCTTTGGAACAAAATGGACAGAATTGGCCTCATACCACTCCAGGACACTTTTAGAATAGTGGCATGATGCCAAATCTGGCCAAAATAGCGAAGCTTCGTCATGCTGCTGCAAGAACGGCAAAAGGCGCTTCTCGAGGCACTCAGATTTGTAGATCTCGCCATTTACTGTGCCCTTTGTCACGAAAGGCTCACTCCTCAGTCCGCAAGAGCAGATGGCCTGCCAAATGAGATATTTGGAGGCGAACTTCGACATTTTCTTCTTCTTAAATTTGTCGTCCACATAGAACTTGCTCTTGCCGGTGAAAAACTCCAACCCCGGAATTTGCTTAAAATCGGCTTTTATATACGTTTCGCAGCCATATTTTGTCAGCATCTTTTCGTAGAGCTTCCGTGCCCGAGTTTTAGCCGTTGATTGTTGCCGCTCATCGCGGTTTGGGAAGTTCTGTACCTTGTATGTATGTAGTCCAGCTCCCTTCTTTGCATTCTCTGCGACATGCCGATCTTTTTAGCCAAATCACGGCTTGAGACGTTGGGATTTGCTTAATCATCCGTGGTCCAACGTCAACCGCTCCTGGAACCGCCTCAACACTCTGGAGACGGTTGAATGGTGAATGTTCAACATTTTTCCCAACTGCCGGTGCGATAGGTCAGGAAATTCCAGTGTTTGGAAAGAATTTGTTCTCTCGACTCGCGTTGGTTCACCTCCATTTTCGTTGAATCGAAAAACACGACTTCGAGTTTGACAGCATGTAAACAATACACATCAATGAGAAAGTGTGCAAAATTTGGTTGATTTTTACCCAATGGTTAAAAAGTTATGCCCTGTTGAATGTGTCGCAATAATTTCGTGTTCGCCCTTTAGACCAAACGCAAAAACATCGCTGCATCGCTGGTGTTTGTAAATTTTGTTTTTTACCGGATCTATTTTGCATCATTTTAGAACTTATATAAGCTTCTAAGTTTCTTACTGAACGCACTCTTTAAAAATTTAATTTAATGAATATCTATGAAGATTGGGTGGAAATATCTATAATGAACATGCCAGAAGTTGATTAAAAGGAAGATAATCATGAAGTTTGCTCGCTGTCTTTCGAGAAGAGAAATGGTGGAACTTTAGAGAAGTTCATTGAATTGCCGAAAAATTATTAACGTTTCTGGAAATTTGGATGAACTTCCAAAAAGTTTGCAGATCATCCATGGAATAGGAACAACTTTCTGGAAGTGACGAAAACTTAGAAAACCAGATTTCGCTTCCCAGAAGTTGTTTTAACTTCCAGCAGGTACATATTCTGTGATAAAAAGCAGAATATCACACATATTTAAATAACTTACGAAAAATTGAAAAAAAAAATCTTGGAAGCCGTGGAATTTCTGTGGAATAGTTAGCATTACCGAGATGTTGTTAAGCCGTACAAGAACTTTTTATGATCTCCAAGATTGTGAATAGATGGAAATTCCATGAAATTGATTTAAAAGTAGTTGGTTTCTTTATTCTCGTTTTGGTTTGGTTCGAAAAATTATCGAGTAGTAAGAAGTTCAAGTTCTTCTTAAAACTTAAATACCCTGAACTTTTGGGATGTTTTCGGAACGATTGGAAAGTTTCTCGATCACCTGGAAAGATCCCTGAAGTTCTAGGAAGCTCCCCAAACTTATGGAAAAATCTTTTGAATGTGTCATAAACTTTTCGAATGCTCAAAAAATCCAGTTTCCTGTTTATCTGGGACGTTTTCTGATCTTCCGGAAAGTTCCCTGATCTTGGGGGAAGTTTTCTGAAATTTCTGGGACGTTCTCTGAACGTCTGACATGTTTGCTGACCTTTTGGAAAGTTTCCTGATCTTTGAGGGAGTTCCATGATCTTTGTGAGCATTTCCTGAAGTTCTGAGAAGTTTTTTGAATTCATGAGAAACCCTGAATTTCAAGTTTCTTGAACTCCTACATGTTCGCTGAACTTCTAAGAAGTTCTGTATATGTCTAGCAAGTTTCATGAAATTCTAGGAAGTTCACTAAACCTCTAGGAAGATCCGCAAATTGTTGAAAAGCTTCATGAATTGCTTGACTGTTCTCTATTGGAAGTTCTCTAATTTTCTGGAAAGTTCCTTGAATTTTTGGGAAGTTCCCTGAATATCTTGAGTAGTTCTATGAACTTCTGAAAAAATACCCAACATAATCTGATAAGTTTTCTAAACTTCTGGAAGCCCCCGGAATTTCTGGATAGTTACCTGAACTTCTGTGAAGAATCCTTTACTTTTGGAAACTTCCCTACACTCGTGGTAAGCTCCTTGAATTTGTGAACAATTCCCTAAATTTCTAGGAAACAATTTGAACTTCAGGAAAGTTGTCTGAACTTTTAGGAAGAACTCTTAATTTCTGGAAAGTTCCCTGATTTTCTGGTATGTTCCTTTAACTTCAGGGAGAATAGCTAAGCCTCGGGAAAGTCTAAGTCAAATCTAAAAAGTACACCGAGCTTCTGATAAGTTCCCTGAGTTTCTAAGTGCACTGAATTTACAAGATTTTTTTCGAATGGGTTTTTTGGGAGACAATTTTTGTCCATCAGTTTCTTAACCTTTTCCGGTATTGTGGGCGTAAATACTGCGGGCCGTAAGTCTTAAGGACAAATTTGCAAAAATTCCTCAGGGTCACCAACCCCCAAGTTTGCGTCGAGAGAACTAGCTGAGGACATACGCCAACATCCGTTAAGCTTTAGTGCACCTATGTAACACTAAGGCCAACATATCCAGCTGCATTGCAACAGCTGGAAAAAGTCATCAGTTGACTGTAGTTGTCGCATAATGTCTAGAATCATGGCATGTTGAAACATCACAGAAAGTGCTTCTTGTCATAGCTTGGCGTGGTTCTATCTATCACTATCAGCACTATCTACACTCAGTAGCAAAAAAAACCGAGCAAAATTTTGCTTCCAAAAACCGCGTTGTTCAACCTCCTGTAACTTTGTCAATTATCATTATTTGTGGCTGAAGATTTGACAACATTATAAGAAATGTATAGACCTTATGTGACCAAAATTTCAGGCTGATAAAATTTATGAATTTTGAGTTATCATAACATATGTGAAAAAAAGGAGTATACGTTGTGTGTATTTTTGGGAGCTGTTTTCGGGGTGTTAAGTGGATCAGCTTTAATTAGCAGTGGTCACAAGATATGGGAGTCGGATATAGCAATTTCAAAAACCCGTATTTCTGTGAAAAATTTAGGTAGCATACTAAAAATTTCTCCAAAGCTTATAAAAGTACTGAAAATAATGTGGACAAAATTTGAACTGTTTCCATAAAGTGGTTTGGACTACAGCTGGCGTCAAAGATGACGTACCAACATGAGCATTTCCCTTTTTCACCCGATGCTGACCTTGCAGAAATATCGGTGCGAAAAAAAGCCGAGGTGAATTTCATTAATAATACTGTATAACATTGTATACGTAGTTTTCACAAACCAATTCATACTGAATACCATATTTTCAAAGTTCTTCGTGGATTACACTAGTTATTTGGGATATTTCACGCGTAACAAATCATGTGTATTAATAAGATGAATTCACCTCGACTTTTTTTTTTGCACCGATATTTCAGCAAGGTCATCTTTGACGCCAACGGATTTTTGAAATTGCTATGTCCAAAAAAGACTTTTTTCACATATGATACGATAACTTCAAATCTATAAATATTATCAACATGAAATTTTGATCATTTTTTATAATGTTGTCAAATTTTCATTCAAAAATATTGATAATTGACAAAGTTACAGGAGGTTGAACATGGAGTTTTTTGCTGACAAAATTTTGCTCGGCTTTTTTTTGCTACTGAGTGTAATATCGTTTAAATGAGATGCATGCATTCACACACTCACCATAACTCAAACCAATCCATGGTAAAAAGTTTGCGAAAAATCCTCGATCTCTGAAGAAAACAAAACTTCTGATCTGTGGATATTGTAAGATTGACAAGATGATAGGTGTTGGTGTGTTTAACAACAACAAATATTACACCGGTGCGGGGAACGCAAAGTTGGTCTGTTTTAGCTGGTTCATTTTAAGTTTGCTGATGCAAATCAACTATAAAGATGCTAAAATAGACCACCGCTGTAGATGCTCTAAGCGGTACGTTTTAAACAGGCTGAATAATGAGATCGGTGGACCGAGTAAATGACAAAAACGCTACTCAAATCATTTGAAAAAGATGCTCCCATATGACAAAAATTCCCGATGACTTTTGAAATTCCCGCCTTTTCCCCGCCTTTTTCCCGCATATTTCCCGATGATTTTGGATTCCCACATTTTTCCAGCATTTCCCGATTTTCCCGAGTCTGTGGCCACCCTGAAGTAGTATAATGTGATTTTTACAAAGAAAACAGACATCCAGGCTCGAACATTTTCCCCACAATTTGATGCGTAAGCAAACCGTTGGAAAATCAGCACAGCCTAGTCTAGGTTTCATCAACCTAAAATTGACAGACTATCAAATCACAACAAGCTGGAAACAAGCTGTAATTTTAAAATAGCAGTTACAGAAATTTTCACACGGAGAGCACTCGATTATCGATTATACACGGAGACACTCAGATTATTTTACAGAAATCTGTAAAGTTTTACCGAATTCTCAACAGCTGAACGTTCGGTAATCCGATTTTACAGATTTCGGTAAAATTTTACCGAAATCCGATAAATTTTTTACAGATATCTGTAAAATTTTACCAAAATCCGTAAAATCGGATTATCGAACGTTCAGCTGTTGAAAATTCGTTAAAACTTCACAGATTTCTGTAAAAAAAGTCGAAGTGTGTAGCTTGAATGTCTGTTCTCTGTGATTTTAATATCAAGGGTGCAAATATAAAACCGCCGTTTTCCAAAAGATAGCGACACCATTAAATATTAGTGAACAATGTCGAATCAAAAACGCCTTATTTAACTGAAGTTTTGCTTTGCATTCGAAAAAAAATCTCTGGTTTCGGCTGAAGCGCATCGTATGATTGCTGCAACTTATAGTGAGACTGCAATCAGCGAAATAACTTATCGTGAATGGTTTCAACGCTTCAAAAGTGGTAATTTCAGCGTCTTCTAAGACAAGGAAGGGTTTTCTGCATCGTATTGTAACTGGAGATGTAAAGTAACGATAACCCAAAGTGAAAATCCATAGTCATGCCAAACATTCATGGTTCAAAGCTTATGCTGAATATTTGTTGGGACCAACTCGGCGTGATATATTATAAGCTGTTGCAACCGGCTGAGACAATTAGAGGAGCTCGCTACCGAACACAACTGATGCGTTTGAGCCGAGTATTGAAAGATGAACGGCCACAATCCCAGCAAAGACACGACAAAATCATTTTGCTGCAAGACAACGCTCGGCCGCATGTTTGTCAGGTCGTTAAAACCTACCTAGAAACACTACAATGAGATGTCCATCCACACTCGCCGTATTCTCCAGACATTGCTCCGTCCGACTACTACCTTTTCCAATCGATGACGCATGACCGGCTGAGCACCATTAATATTCTTACGAAGAGGCCAAATACTGGGTAGATTAATACTTTGGCTTCAAAAGATGAGCAGTTTTTTCGACACGGAATCCGTATGCTATCAGAAAGATGGGAAAAAGTAGTGGCTAGCGATGGTCAATACTTTCAAGAATAAATATGTAACCAATTTTTCACAATAAAGTTTCAAGTTTTAATTTAAAAAAACCGGAGGAGTTCCATTTGCACACCTGATATACAAACCAAACAGATTTTCTCCACCTTGATACTGAAAGTAAAATTGCAACAGTCACAGCTATGTATTCAAATTTTAGAAATGTGCTACGCAGCATGCTAAATTTTGCAATAGGTAGTCAAAGAAAAATGTTGTAAAACAGGACATTATGCAACTGATTTGTTTGGTCTGCAAAAGTAGGCCACTGTTTTATACTACAACGCGAGGAAAACCATTCCATGTTGATGCGTAGTTGAAAAAAACATATTTCATTTTCATAACAATAAATAACAGCTTCCTTATTTCGTTTATGGAACATAGGATTTAAAACTCGGCGATACTGAATTGCTACGAATGATGAAAGAAACGTGCTACGCAAACGATATATCAAAAACAAAATCTTTATAAAAGTAGATTTCGCGAACATAAAAACTAAATTGACCCGAAGAACTTCACCTACTTGGCTACAGATCAAAAAGTAAACAAAAGTCAGACTACAGATGCGAAAAAAAAATCTAGAACACAACGGAAAATCTCCTATCAACAGAATTGCGTGCGTGACAACAGCCATTATTACACCATTTCTTACGACCCCGTTCTTGGAAATCCTGCTCCACACCCGCCTTTCGACGATATATTGACTTGATTCGTACACCACTTACCTACATCCATCTCATTTTCCCAAATTGTCGAGCTGAAGAAAAACTGTAACACTTGCATGTTTCCGTCTTCTGTATCCTTTGGCGCTCTGTTCTACTATCCGACTCCGATATCTTGTGACCACTGCTAATTAAAGCTGATCTACTTAACACCCCGAAAACAGCTCCCAAAAAATACATACAACGTATACGAACATCAAAGAGAAACGGTGTCAATGCGCTAGATCGGTTTAGTTCGAACGAACGGACATTCTCCCTAGAAGACATTGCCCTCCGCTGTGGACTGACTTGTGTCGAATCTCGACCGGTGCGGGCCAAGGAGGACGCAAGCTTTGACTTCGTTTGGGTTTTCCCAATCGACAGTCTTTAATTTGCCTTTCGAAGCGCCACACGTGCGATAGACGACGGGAAACTTTCACGAACAAACACGCTTATAGGACGGAGAACTTTTCATTCCTTAACTCGTCGGACCGGAAACTTGCGGATTCTCCTTGAACCATACCAGGTCGGTCTGGAAAACTTTAAACTGTCTTCATGGCTACACGGAAAGTTGTTTGGTTGTTTTTCCGCTGTTCGGTGAAGCTGATTTTCCACCTGTGATAGTGCAGTTGAGTCAGTCGGGACGATTAATACTCTGTCCGGCGGAGATAGAGAAACACGTACAAGATGAGAAATGTGAGACAATTTAATAGCTTTATGCTGCTTGTGTAGAACCGTGATAGTTTTGTTTTACAGTGCTTGAAAAGTGTTAATTTATGTCTCACATTTGTTAGACATGTCCTTTCGCGAGAATACAGACAACAATGTAACACCGTGTTCACCTTCGTTGCAGGATTGGCGAACACGGTCCCAAGGATTTTCTGCCATCGAAGAATCCCTCAAGTCATCCGACAATCTGGCCAAGGTTCAGCCGTACTTGGAATCGCTACTACGAACGTTGCTCTCTTCCGAACGCAACCCGGACCTCATCGACGATAAGGTGCGGATGCTAGTCAATCTTATATCACGCCTTCCGTTGGAGAACCTCGAAGATCGGGTTGGACAAATCATGACCGGCTTATGCCGGCAGGGTGGCCCAGGAAGCAACAACGTCGCCAAAGCCCTGATGCAGCGGTTGCCAACGGCTGCCATCGTGCAGCGCCTGCTATCGGATGAATTCCTACATGCCAAAAGCTCAAAGGTACGTGGTGACAAGCATTTTAGGTAAATAGTTTCATCAGCGACACCATGAAACCTTTCAAATTTATACTATGAAATTCATTATGAAACTTTTGAAAACTTTTTCAACCAGTTCCGTGAGAATGCATTGCAAATGGTCCTGTTTGCTCTAATGACATTTCCCAGCACGTACTTTGACATCCAGACGCTGATTTCGAGAGCCACCGAGGCAGCGGTGGACCGGAAGAAGCGAGTGCGACATGTAAGTCTCAAGAATATAGAACGCGAATTAATATATTCGAGATTCTCACACCAATCAATCCATTCCACAGGGAGCACTCGATGTGCTGGCAGTATTAGGACAAATCAGCTCGCCTAAACTAGTCTTAGACGTGGTGTGTTCTACCGTCGCTCAGCGTCCTGATGGCAATCATCTGATAACGGCAGTCAAGGCACGGTTGGCTCGCAAGCAACTGCCGTTCATTGGTCCCGATGGCAGTGTCGAGTACGCGTTGAAAGTTCCCTCGTGCCGAACCACTTCCGTCATCATGTTCGGTGCCGATGTGGACTGGATCGAAGCCGGCAGCGGTTCAGCGTCACCGACTTCGACACGCTCGAAAAAATACCCGAGCTTCCAGGTCGACAGTAGCGGTTCGTTCGAGGAGCATAAGAGGTACACATTTCGGTTTTCTAATGCTGATGTCAAATAACTAATCAATACATCACCACATTTCTCCCTCAGGAAACCGAGCTTCCAGGTATTTGAAGACGTAAAGCAGCCGATCGACAATAGCAAAGTAATCAGCGCTGGTTGGACTTCCAAAATTCCCGTAAGTCATACGGTAAGACACGACTTCGAGCGATAGCGATATATGCATAGTTGATATTATATGACACACCTTCTACCGGTTACGATGCCTCTGGATCGTTGGTACTCCGAAATTAATAATTCATGAGACGACGTGTTGGCAGTTGTATACTGGTATATAATGGTTGCTGTTTTGGCGAAGTAGAGTGATGAAGGAAATTGGTCACATTCCTTAGTAAATTTCTTCCCGAAATTGTATGAATACATGCAAGTACTGGGACAATTTGGATCCCTCATAAAGGGGGTTAGTTCCAAATGAGGGCTATAGTTATTGTCTCAAATTGATTCAAACGTGTTGATTATCCGCTTAATGGGTTAATTACAGGACATCCATCAGTCGTAACATAGAAAGTCAGCCAGAATATTGCGTAGTATTGCGATACGCTAAACTGCTGAATACTGGCTCTTGGGCTATTGAAAATAGGAAGCTGAAAGATGGAAGGTCTGACAAATGCAGCATACAAGTCTTAATGATTGGGCAAGTGAAAGATTCTTAGATTTGTTCGTTAAAAAAATCGACTGGACATTGTGAATTGGCCATGACGGTGGCCAATTTTGTATTTCTGCGACCTTCACCTTATCAAAAGGAAAATGCAGTATTTTATTTAATGATTTCCTCACCAAAGTAGCCGCGATGACTCTGATATTTAGAAATGTCGACAGAAAGAAATGGGAAACAAGTTTACTTGTATGATTTATTTGGCCTATGCGTAAAATATTACATATTACATATTACATGGAATGCAGTAAGTGTCTTACGTTAAGCTAGTTAACTGTGTATGGTCGAAAATTATCACAGTAATCAAGCTCGGAGAATATAACGATGATAATGAATATTAAATAAGGCATCCTTGGAAATTGAGTGCTCTCTGCTCAATATTTCAATATATCAGGGACAATAAACATACTTCAAAAGTACGTTACATAAAAACCATATTGCTTGAATTCTCAATTTTTGTTACAACTACACTCTCATGGGTAGAATAATTGAAACTCCTGCTTCAGGATGATTTCATCAATTTTCTAATCGGTGTCAAAACATTACAAACCGTTGCTTAGCCCCCTGCACTTAGAGAATCGTTCTTGATGTTCGTGTTGTTTCTACACCTCATTTTCAAAAACTATTTGCCAATGATGATGTTGTTTGAGAAGGAAATAATTTCTCACACAATCTTTTGCCAAGCATCCCCATGCGGAGTAGATCAAGACAGGAATGAATCCACTACCTAGGCTGGCTGTGTGCTTGTTTCGAAATACTACCTCACAATGCCCTGCTCAATTTCAAAAACTACTTCTATTCAATTTTCACAGCCTGCCGTGCGCTAACGGAACTATCAATACTTTCTCTGAACAACTTTGTTCTAGCAAAAAAGAAAAAAGTGCTGTCTACTCCTAGAGCCTCATGGTGATGAGAAATTATTTCCTTCTCAAACAAAATCATCATAGATCGTTACTCCGCGTATGGGAGAATACAAAGAAAGACTATATCAGTGTATTTGCCAATGTTGTTTGAGTATGATTTAATTCAGTAACGAATGGTTTTCAGTTTGCCACTTGAAAATAATTACAATCGTTCTACTAATACGCTCGAAAAAGTGTTAAAAAACATAAATTCCTCAAAGCTATTGTATTCCTTTAAATTCCACTAGGAAAAGCTTGAGGGCTGTGTCGATAATTATGAGTACACATAAAAATTGCAGTATTTGTTATGTTTTATTTATTCTGCTACTCAAATTTATTTACATTGTTTATTGACCGTCAAAAAAGCCCATTACACCAGCATTCATTTAATTTTTCGTAGATCTGGCCAGCTCTCGCACCTTCTTCTTAATGTTCCGCTTGAAGGTAAACTTTAACTTTTTTCGTTTGTTAACAAGGCAAGCAATACATTGACACTAAACAGCAAGCCGAGCACTCGACACTGAAGAAGTCTGTAAGTAGCAGACGAAATAGGCCTATCTGTCAAAAGATAAGCTCGTAGTGGAATTTAAAGGAATTTGCTCGCGTTTACTAGCGAAAATTTGAAAAAGTGTTTCAATATTTTATTTTTTATTTTTAAAAAGTGATCAAATGAAGTGCTAATTTTTGAATTCTCCTAGTTTCCCAATCACTAAACAGCTGTCAAAATAAATCATAGTCTTTTTCATACATAACCTCAAAGGTGCACTCATAATTAACGATGCAGTCCTTATCCTTTGCCAAATAGGTGCTTGTAGAAGTGTTTTTAAAAAAGTGAAGCATAGTTTGACGCAAAATTTGGTAAAAACAACATATTAGATGCGACTATCCGCGATGATTTTAATAAGCTAAAATTTTAGGTGATCACTTCGGGAATATGGCAGTTGAATTACTTTCATTTTTTTTAACACTTTTTAAAAAAACACTTTTACGAGCGTATTAGTAAATCGATTGAAAATGGAAAATTTAAATTCACTTGGTCAATTTTAAAACGAAAAAAATTAAAAACTGAAATACTTATTTATCCTTTGGCAGATTGGATGCGACTGTAGAAGTCTATAAGACACATAGAGAAAAAGGCCTATCAGTCAAAGAATAAGCTTTTTCTAGAATTTAAAAGAATTTACTCGCGTTCACTAATAATCGGTAAATGGAAAAAGATTATTTTTTTTAATCAAACTACTTTTATAGGAGTTTGAACCTAAGGTTGAAGGCAACAAAATTCAATATTAAAACGACTAATTGAATGAGCGAACACGTTTGTTGTTCCAAACGAGACTGGGTTTCTTGTTTATTCTTGATTATCGAGATTTTCAGCCTCGGATTTGTAGCTCGACGGGAACAACCGAATGAACTTTATTCTTGTTTACGTTCGAAACGTGTTTGTCAAGATAAAAAAAAAGGTTATTTTGTAGGGTGGCTACTCTAATCAAAAATTTAAATACCTGTTTTTTCAGTTTTCCCGTTTTTTTTGCGTACATACCTGTTAGAATAAACATTCAAAACATAGATTATCAATATTTTTTTTAGTTGTGCTCCACTTCTAAAAATATCATAAGCTCATGGACTCTCCTCTCTGTTACACTTGATCAAGCTTTAATAACCACTGATTATCCTAATCATGCCATTGTATAAAGGGTTAAAAACGGGTTGAGTGGCAACATCACTTATACGTTTCCACAGGGATATAAAGAATCTCCTTCCAACAACAAGATTGAACAATTGGTCATAAGAGCGAGCTATCTAACATGAAGATGCCCAAATGAGTGGGGAGAAGAGCCCGGCCTCTATTCACAAACTGTTAGCAATGGGGAGTTGGCATTCCCACTCTCCCCATCCAGAGTGCTTCAATCGGGTGCCCTGATGGTCCCTCCCATTACCAAGAATTATTCATAATAGTGTATATATTTATGTAAATAAAAAATATTAGGATGATACCATGAAATTGTTCCCACAATGTTATGCGAATACCATATTGAGGCAAGAAAGTATCAAAATAGTAACTCTCAGCTATTCCCAGGTAATCGAAATAACAAGTTTTGTTATTCGAGTTATTCGAGAGATATTTTGCTTGCAATTCTTAGGTATTTTGTTTCGGTATTTTAATCTGAGCTTAATACCAAGGCCAGTTATCAAGATCAAAATTAGGTATTCATATGTTGTTGTCTCCTGCTCGGGTACCTATGATCTCCATTCGGTTGATCATGAAATGCAAGAAATGTTGTAAAGTGTTGAAGTATAGAGTTCTGTAGTTCACGTTTAAGCACAGTTTCATTTCACCAAATCTTGATTTGAACTATCAATACAGGATACTAGAATGTAAATAAAAACTAATAAATGACTTCAAACCTTTAACAAAACTAGAAGAGCTTTTTTTTCGAGTGGTATCTAATCCGTTGTACATATCAAATGCATGAAAGAAAAGATTCTACTTACAGGTTGTTTTAGTTATAAACTTCCACATCAACTTCAACTTCCACATCAACAGAAAATAATAACAGAAGCAATTTTTGCGTTCGTTTGGATGAAGAATTCCATTTTTTCAACAAACGTTCCTAGAACTTGTCGAACAACTAAGAAAGACGTAAAGCAAATGCAACATCTTTGATAACGCTTGACAAATAACTGCCGAAGAAAACCCTGCACACCTTTTCACTGTGTTACTAGAATGACTATGAAAGAGGCTTGGCATGCGTTTTTTTTTAGAACGGAGCTTTCGTTTCATCGTTTCATCGTATTTTGTTCTGGTTACCCGAACTTAAATCAGCTCGGTAATTCAACTGACAATGATCAACTGTAATCAGGTACGATCAACTGTTTCTGAGAATGACAGTGGATGCAATTTGACAGGCGCTTTTATGGTGCAGTGTGTTTCCATGCCAACGATTGTTAGAATGGCTGTGAATGTTCTTCTATTATGTCCTTGTGTAACTCTTATGCACAACCAGTTTTAATGACTAGAAAATGAGAACAAAGATTTGTAATTTCCATTTAATTCCATCTACCATTATTGTTTATCTTGACAGATACGCGTATTTCGTCTACAATGTGCAGACTTCTTCAGTGTCAGTGAAGAAGTCTGCACATTTTAGACGAAATACGCGTTTCATTCAAGTTAAGCAATAAAGGTAGTTGGAATTAACTGGTAATTACTGATATGTCTTTTCGTTTTCTAGTTACAAGTATCCTTTACAGCTCACACTTTCCAGGATTCAGTTCTAATGTTTGGCTGAGAATTGTGGAGTCACATCGATGTATGGTCAGGTCAACTGGTTGGGAGTGATGCAGTGTGTAATTCAGCATTTGTTTTTATGCAAACTGCACTTCGATTCACCACCTTTGTTCTGCTCTTACTACGTCGACTGTCTGGCTGAGATTAATAATGGAAATGATTTTGCTGGCAATAGTGATTTTCGCATCCTCGCATAACGCATTGCGACTAATTAACAAGTTCAACTTGTTGGCCTAAAGTCTGCTCTACTTGTTGATTTATTAGAAATAAGTAAACTATTTGGCTAAGAATGGTGGAGGAATGATTTGGTCGGCGTTTTTATGGACACTTTCTTTCTTTATAAAATGCGCATAGTAAATTTAAATATCATCAACAAAACTGACTGCTTCAACCAACCTTGAAAAAAATGATGTAGCAGAAGGTTGTTCTATATTTTGGTTGTATTAGATTTCAGATACAACCAGTAGTTATTATACAATTGCGATTTGAAGTGAGAAAGTTGATGTGCGTACTATCTATGTATGCATTGGAACACATTCAAGACACGGCTTCTCACCAAGAAGCGACCTGTGAACTACCAAATGAGAGATTGAGAAAAACTGTCTTAGAATATGACTTAATATACCAAACATACCAAGCTTGATCAAACCAAAAGTGCGTATCGAGACGCAGGTCTATGTAAGGTTAATTTTCATCGTAGTTTTCTATGTTATCAATTCATTGAAACGGAAGGAAGTTTTAATGAATGTTTAAACGCAAACCAAATAACTTCTGAGAAATATGTAATGAGTCATCTAGGGTATGTGTCCCTTGACTCAGCCTATTATGCAACCATAGATTACATTTTTGATTATAACTCTTAAAGTTTACAAGCTGAAGGCGAGATTCAACTAGTTCTACACTTGCTAAGATAAGTTTGATAAGACATTTGGTAGCATGTATCACGAAAAGTTACACAACTCTCATTATAAAGTAAGAAACTTTCAAGGGATATGGATTTAATGTCGGTCTATAGGCACCAAATTGGGTCTATTCATGGATGCAACTTCGTCTTATTCGATGGATTTATTACTAAATGCAGTCTTTGCACAGTATTTTCATCTGATTCTATGAATTAAGGCATTGCCAGCTGTATTCGCTTTACTAAACACAAAATTTCACAAAACAAACTATAGTAAAACTGCTTTGAAAGACATAAGTGATGTTCATATATGATTTATAGCCATTCAATAATGAAAACATTATAAATCACTATACAACGACTTAGTTCCTTCGGTTTGTGTTAAGACGAGCCACTTGAACATAAGCAACCACACACACATGCATTTTCACTTGAAATTTTACCATTAACAACCTTTTTACTACGTTGTTGATACAACAGGCCATAATTAGGAACATACAAAAAAATATGTCCCCAACATTGGGTCTACGATTTTCTTGTAAAATATTTGTTGTTTTAGCTATAGAAACAGTTAGTTTGTAACGTGTAACTATTTTCTGTACATCCAGACTGCATTCCTTGCTTTATCGATTCAATTAAGCCAAGTTTAGATCACTTGAAGATCGTGTAGATCATCTGTTCAGCTTAACCAGTGAAATCATCATGCCCCAAAAGTTCAAGAAATCGAAAATTACGCGGAAGTGAAAAACTATAAGTTGATTAATATTATCTTAATTGCTTCGGATTACATCGGACATCTTAATAGCAACATGATTTTGTTGATTATTGCTAAATTAATGACACATTTTGTACATAGGCCGAATGAAGGAGCTAGGCTAACATTACATCCCCTTACCCTATATTGACTAAGAAAGTGTGTTCATCAATCAAAGTTTAGAAGTTTAGATCATCAGATCATCAATCAAAGCGATAAATGCGATGATTTTAACACACGGTTCACATTCCTGGAGAAAAACGCACAAAGCGAATACATTTTAATGTAGGTTTGATGTTTGTTTGATTCTTTTGTGTAAGATTCTCAATATTTTCAAGGTTATTCTTGGATTGGATTCGATTGATTGGCTTATAAATTCAAAACAATTGCTAAAGCTCCACACATCTAAACTAAAACTAAGAGGAGATGATATAATATAGGTCATCCCTGAAGCGATGGTTTTAAATCTTCAATTTATACAGTGTTTATTAATTCGGTTTCGATAATTTTGGTATTGCATAACTTAACGATTCTAACTTTTTTTTCCACGATAAGTTCAAATTAAATTACTTCGTAATCATAAAATGACGCAGAGTAGCCAGTCGAAATAGCAACTTTAAATAATAGTTATAATTGTAACTGAGATGATACTTGTGTCACACCAAAGGATAAGTCACAAAATAATACCCAAAAGCTGCTGAAATGACTACAACGGGAGATGCGTTTATTTAATTTGAAATTCTTCGCTTGTTTTATCAACTGGATAGTGTCAGCTGGTTGACGACAGCAAGGCAATAATCTTCGTCAATAATATTTGGCATGCATAAACGAAACATTTAGAATACTGGTATCATAAAGTACAAGTATGTAAGGATGACTGATGACAGCTTGTATGATAATACAGCATCCTAACCTTCGAATCATCTTTGATGCAATTGTTAGACGCTTACTCTCATATATAATGCTAATGAATTTATCAAATATTAACGACTTTTTTGCTTGCTTCAGGACAATAACATAGTGGCAAATAATGGTGAGTTTGCTATTATCTTCATATCAAACTAAGTACAACAATACATAATACAACTACACTAACATATTCACACACAAAAAAATAACCATCAGAAGTTAGTTTTTCTCGCTGACACATCGTTTGTTGCTGTATTGTTCTTTAGGAAATAATGCTAGTTTTCAACTTTCACTGTTGGGTCATAAAATGAACCATAGTAAACACACACCGAGCTCTCTCAGTGCTAGTCTACATTACCATATATACACACCCGGCATCCAAATTGTTCACGACCTCGAACGATACAAAACGCAAATCCGTGCAATTACACTAATAATTCACATTCATGTATACTTGACACACTTTTCGAAACGGAAAACATACTCACACTTACGTAGCCAATTTTCCTTTTCCTCAGCGAACACATGCTATCAGGAAACATCACCCCAAAATTGCACCCTTTTTTTTCTTTGGATATATATGAGTCGAAAAGCCGCACTGGAGTACATAGTGCAAAACAATAATTACGGATTACATTATTTTAAACGCAGTCTTAAAACAGATTGAACATAAGTTCAACACGATACCATCAAGCATTATTGAATCACCTACAACACAAACACGATCACCCTGCCAACGAATCCGATGTTCCCTTTTCGAAACATTCAACATACCTAACGTGAATCTTCCCTTTCCCTATTGTAAACCCAACTATCCTTCTACCGATGATGACAACGGCGCTGAACGTTGCTATTGAACACTGTGGTTGCCATCGACTATGCCGCCACCGACGACGACAGTAACATCAGGATCAAGAGCTTTCTATGGAAATTTACAATCACGGTCATATCCGGAGCAATCCGAGCAACAGCAACAGCAGAACCAGAGAAAACTTCCTCCCGCCAGTTATGGCGGCAACGGGAAATTGCAACCGAACGGACGACTGGCCAAACATTCAACCGTTTCAAGGTGATGTCAGCCAGGCACCTATATGGAAATCAGAAATGTTCATTTTGCTTTTACAACGTTCACAGGTTTCCCGAAATGGAACCCAAACAAGGTGGAAGAAATGGACTGAATGCAAAGAACAGCAATCCTTACGAGATCAAACCAGCAAGGCCAACACGAAGTAGGCTGTGTACGAGAATGAGTGACGGCTTCATGAGCGATACCATAGGTAAATAATATTCCTTCGATATTAAATAGGGCAGATTTTAAAGAGATTGGTTTTCACTTTCCAGCCAGTGCCAACCGAGTATTGCAAAGTGAATCATCACGTCCGTCGACTGATCCCGCAATCGACAATGGGGCGATACGGCAATCACGAAATGGTATGCGATTCTACAACCCGAACATCATGATGAGGTAGGTGACTTTTGGTTTATTGTTCTTGTTTACGGGAATCAATTTGAGCAATTTAGCGAAAATTAGTTCAAGTTTACAGTTGTGTTGCAGTCGAGTTGAGTTCTAATTTGGTGGAATAATATTGAAGCACTATGAACATGTTTATAATTATGACTGTACGACGGTTCTCCGCTGGAATACACGTATTTTGTCTTGAAGGAACAAACAGTAAATCTAACTTTCCCGTTACGTATTTCATCTTGAAAACAAATGGCCATTAACTATCAAATCTATATTCAAAACGACGTATCTGATTTGTTAAACAAAAAAGGAAACAAAGCATCGAACGTACATTTTTCAAAGCTCTCAGCACCCCCACGGAAACTAGCATCCCCTTCATGTTAGGAAAATGTTATTCGTTGTGTTGGTGGTACTAGTTTGCGTGAAAATGTTAAGAGTTTTAAGAATTTAATTAGAATTTAAATCAGACACGTCGTTTTGAATAAGTTGTTAAGAAATTAAATCATTTGCATGGAGAGGCGTCACAGTGATTCAATAGGCTAGAGTTCACAATATTTTGCGCATTATTGCACAATGATGAAGACATAAATTCTCAGATATTTGTAGAGTCATGTGAAAACCCTTTGGATTATATTTTAGGTACAGCAAACTGTTCAGGTTTTGGTTGGCATGCACCTTGAAAGGTTTTGGTGGATGCTCAATAGGACTTTTGCCCACTAAATATATAAAACTCTCTTTTGAAATAGTGGAAGAACTTCAAAGCGCTTTATTTTAACCATTAAGTCGGTTTCAAGTTATGATCTTTTGAGAATTCGAAGCCCAAATACAACTTTAACCTATTCTTGACCATTTGAACAGAGTTCATACAGTTAAGATTTTCTCAACGTGATACACGCATCGCCAGTCTTATTTTGTTATGTCTCACTCCAAAGAGCCATAATAAAATTTCCACATATTATAACAATAGTATACAAACCATCTTGTAGCGGCTTCATTCTCGATAATTTTATAATCATAGATAGGGAATAGGCGTTATTAAGCTTTACTGTGCCACTGAAAAGTGAATCTTATAACTGACCACGAATCAAATAATTATTGTTAGGCTGCACATGCATGTAAGACTTTTAAGAAATTAAACCGCTTAGATAAGATTAGTATTAGACAAATAAAAAGGAATTGAACGGACGAGTGTATGTAAATTTTTCTACAACAGAATTTAGATGAATAACACAGAAGATAAGAACTTACTAAGGTGGTCAAAGTGATAGGTGAATTACGCGAGATAAGACAAGGTATGCATCGATGATTTTCAGAGCACATAAGAACTAGACATAAATGATAACTAAATTACAAACGACTGAAGAAGTTACGAAATATCCTCTTGAACTTATAAACGAAACGCTGACTGACTAAATAGTTACTGCCTCAACACAAATTAATTTAAATCATAGCAAAACGGGAATATATTTGAATCTGGCCGACACGTATACGGAAAAGACTTGTATTCACTAAGTTTAACTTTTATCAAAAAAAAGGGGTTACCGAACTTATTATCAAACGTCACCACCTAGACTCGAAAATGATAGCTAGAAACAAAACTGAATAATGTAAAACATATGAAAAGAATAAGTCGAACAAAAATGTAAATAAAACCGAACAGGTAAGGCGAAATGACACCATACAAAACAGTGAACATGAACATGATTAAGAGAACTTGAAACTTGAAAATGTAATACCTTTTGAGGCAGTCAGAGCACATGAATGATGCACCAACGGACTAACCTACGAAAGATTGAAGAAATTATGAAAAGCCTACTTAAACCTGTAAACGTAACATTGACGAAAAAAATAGCAAAAATACAATTGAAGAAACAGACTAAAGGATTCAAAATTCTTAAACTTGACTCCTTCCAAGTCATTTGCAACAGCGTTTTCTTGGACGACATGTTCTGTATACGGCTGTCAAAATTATTCGAAAGGATTTACGCGACGATTTCATCAGAGGTCTGGTGTAGAGGATTTCACTCTATTTCACTCTATTTTCCCGCCAGATAACCTTAAAAAAATCATCAAATAGTGTAGAGGGTGAATATGCTTTTTATTTTATCACAAAGTGATTCATTTATTTTAGCATCAAATCGAAAAAAAAACAAGACCGCCATTTTTGGTGGAGTAAAAATGTCGCCCAAAGTCCAACTTACGAGATGTTTCAGCTTTTTTTATGACCAAAATGGTGACTCAATATGTTAAAGCAACTTCAATATCAGCAAACATTCAATAACATTGTAAATATGTAAAATATTTTGTCTTATAAAAACTGATGTCACCACCGCTTGTATTTTGAACATTTTTAACTCTCCGGTTGATATCCTTCAAAAGTCAGAACAATCAATTTTTAACAATCCTGTTGGCAGTCAAAACAAATGCAAAATTATAACAACAGAGCTACCCACCAGATCCTATTTTAAAGGAGTTTTTATTTACCCTACACATATAAAAAGCAACATTGAATTTCGTTAATGAATTCACATAAAAGGAATGCAAGATTTAGCAGAAAATAATGGGATATTTTATGTAAATTTAAGCCAGATAAACCCTGAATCTAGCCTGTTGAAAGATTGCAAACATTGTTGTATGGCCCATGAAATATTGCAAACAATTTCGTTGATAACGCCTCCTTTGGTTTGGAAATAAACGTGTTGAAATTTTAGGCGGCTGGTGAAATTCATTATTTTTTCTGTGTAACATAATGTTTCCGATACAAATCTGAATGATTGGACCAATTTATAAAAACAATAAGAATGTTGCTGGGGCCTCTCACAAAGTGTGATCTAACATTAAAAATGCTGAAGTTTGTCAGAAGCAGATAATTTCTCCTCTCCATGCGAAGCGCTAGGAGTGGACGGTAATTTATTGCTAGAACAAATAGACATGAAGGGAAAGTGTATTGATAGTTCCGTATAGGGCAACGGCAGGCTTTGAAATTGAAAGATACAAGTTTGAAAACGAGCTTAGGGCATTGAACGATAGTATCCGAATCAGGCACATAAAAAAATAAACCCAACAGCGGGAGATAATTTCTCACTCGTGTTCGCCAGTATTGGGAGAGAGACAAATCGCTAGAACCAGAAAAAAGCAATTGGTGGTATCAGAGCCCGATCGGTTGCATAACCCTTCACCATACTACCCTGCATAGGGTAATATGGTAAAGGGTTATGTGCCTGATTCGGATACTACCGTTCAATGCTCTGACAAACTTCATCAAATATCGTTATTCCCGAGCATGGGAGAATACAAAAAACAACAATCAAAGTATTAAAAATGCTGTTTATACCATTCACAAGGTGTGATGGTAGTTTTTCATTGTGAAAACAGGGTAACTTTTAATAACACTTGACTGCCGATTTGTGAAGATCTATCCCAACAGTAAGTTAGGGATCACTCACAAAGTGTGATGCTGGTTTTTGATAGGGAAGAGGAGATTATTTGAAATGTTCGTGGGACGATTTGAACCGATTCAAAGCAATAGTAGGGATCCTGATGGGACCACTCACATTGTGTGATTATGGATATTGATTGGTAAAACAAGGTTATTGAACAGCACTTAAAAGCCGACTGTTGGGGTCAAATGTCTAAGTGTGATGGAGGTTTTGGATCGGAGCGACTAGGTTATTCAAAACGTTCGTGGGCTCATTTGGATCCTCCCTGACGGTTAAGCAACACATTTGTAGCTCTGTAGGTTCTACTTGTAGCATTTGTAGCTGTAGGCTCTGATTGTAACCTAATTCGACATCTTAATATCTTTTCTATTCAACCAATAATTCTGTGGTAACTGCTTTTCCAGATAGAAGAAAATGTCTAAAAAAAAGAAACGATGAACCAGGACAGACCCTTTTCAAATACTACGAAACTTCTGCTTACCTTGGAGGTGCGCAACTAACTATAAGTTCGCTTAAGGGCTGTCCCCAAGGAGGTGTCCTATCGCCCTTATTGTGTTCCTTTGTAGTAGACTAACTCCTCAAAAGACTATCAGAGCTAGGGCACGAGGTGATTAGTTTTGCTGACGATTTAGCTATAATAGTTCGTGGGAAGTTTGATGACACGATATCTAATCGGTTACAAAATGCTTCAATATAACTGTAAAATGGTGTAAAATAGTTATTCTTATAGTTATAGTACTTTTTAACAAAAGTAGAAAGCTAAATTTAAAACAGCCTACTCTTACTGGAGTTCAAGTTCAAGTTTGCGGAAAAAGTTAAATACCTTGGTGTTACTTTGTATATAATACTAAATTAGAATTCCCACCTTGACAAGGTTATCACTAAGGGTAGTGAAGCAGTGGGTAAAACTTGGGGACTTCGACCTAAAACTGTCTATTGGATTTATTCTGCAATAGTTCGTCCGAAAATCACATATGCTTCGCTTATATGGTGGCCTAAACTTGATGAGGTAACCACCCAAATGAAGCTAGGCAAACTACAAAGACTTGCCTGTGTATCAATAACTGAAGCAATGAAAAGTACACCATCTGTTGCTTTGAATGCCCTTCTTAACATGTTACCATTACATCAATTTGTTAATCAGCAGGCAGCGAAAAGTGGCCTGCAATTCAAACGATACGATAAAATTTTAGATGGTGATCTGGTAGGACATTTAAAGATCCTATAGAATTTCAAGGTAAACTCAGATATTGAAACAATAGAAGACTGATATGACAACAAAGACAAACTACGACGCTGCCTTTAAAGTGGTTAAATCAAGCCGCTATGTATGGGAGTCTGATGGACCTAGTTTGCGTCCAGGTTCCACTGTGTTTTACACGGATGGGTCGAAAATGGGAGAAAACACTGGATCCGGGGTTCATGACCCTGGAATCAGGAAAGCTTTACCAATGGGGCATAGTCCAACGGTATTTAAAGCAGAAATTCATGCCATTATTCAATGTGTGAATATTTGTTTAACGAGGAAATACAGAATTTCAAAGATCTGCATTTTGTTCGATAGTCAAGCAGCTCTCAATGCACTTAAAGCTTTTACATGTAAATCTAAGCTGGGGTGGAAAAGCATTCTTTCTTTAAGATAATTGGTCAGTAGGAACGAAGTTACTCTATACTGGGTGCCCGGCCATTATGGTATTGAAGGAAATGAAAACGCTGACAGACTAGCAAAAGAAGGTTCAGCATCAAATTTAATTTGTCCGGGACCATTTTGCTGAGTCCCAGAGTGTGCTCTGAGGACTGAAATAAAAAATTGGGAAATGTCCATGGTATAATCAAACAGGAACGCTACGGATACATGCAGACAAGCCAAAAGATTTATTTGACCAAGTGCTATAAGATCCTGGATCTTACTAAATCTTAGCAAAAAAAGACATTCAGCAATTACTGGTCTGTAAACTGGTCACTGGCCGTGTAGGTATCACCTAAATAAAATTGGAAGAATTTATTCTACAGAATGTCACTAGAAATTAGAAGAAAAATTAGTATTTTCCATTTAATTCCACTATCTTTGCAGACTTCATCTGTGTCTCGTACTAATAACTCGACTTATCTGTCGTATCTGTCAAGATAAGCAAAGGTAGTTGGAATTAAATGGCAAATACTAATTTTTCTTCTAATTTCTAGCTTCAGGTATTTCAGTAAACAGCTCAAACCCTCTAGGATCCTACAGAATGTCGTTTTTGCCCATTTGAAACTAAAATTGCAGAACATATACTCTGCAATTGTGCCCCCCGAAGTTTGGCAAAACGGTTCTGGTGGAGTATTAGACTTTATAAAACAAATCGAGCCTAACTGGGATCAGGGGCCATCACACCTTAATTGTGACAGGATATTTGACTTGCACCAAATCAAATATGGGTCATACAACAATAATCCGAATGAATGGGTGCAGTTGTGTTTTGGCTCTACAGAAGCGAGAAAAAAAAATACTACGCAAGATTTTTCTAGACGCTCGGCAACAGCTGATCACTCTTTCAATGAACGCGATATTAGCGGGATCAAGGATCTTTTCACTGTCATTGTCTTGTGCCACTGACTCAAGGGAAGATCAATGAAGAGAATTATTTTGATAAAATGTGTCCAGATCATTTCCCACTGACCAAATTCCATATTCCCACTGGTCCACTTGTAACTATTGTAGATGTTGTTCGCAAAAAAAGTATATCCACCCACCTGGCTCACATAGTTTTAGTACTTCGTGTGACCACCTTTGGCTTCAATAACTGCTCGGCATCGTCATGACATCGACTTAACACGCTTAGCAATTGTTTCCGGGGTGATTTTGTTCCATTCAGTTGAGATTACCTACCAGCAATTGCGGTAGGTGCTTGTTGATCCTGGACCCTAATTATAAAAATTGACCAGAGATACTCGATCGGATTAATGTCGGAAGACTGTGCTGGCCACTCCATAACCTTGATACGCTTTTTCTTGAACCACTGCAAAACCAGCTTTGAGGTATGCTTCGGATCTCCGCCTTGTTGGAACGCCTAAACTTTTGCTTTTTTTGCAGACGCTGGTAGTTTTCGCTTCAAAATGTCCAAATAAACCTCTTTGGTCATGATTCCATCAATGAACTCAAGTTCTTCAACGCCGAATGAAGCCATAGATTTCCTCACCATGACTCTATCTGCAAAAAAAAACAAAGTCATGCTCAGTTGGTTGAAAAACTAATGTTGGTAAAGTAACGCACCACCGCCATGCTTGACTGTAGGCCGCAAACACTCCTTTTCCAAACTTTCACCGGTTCGACGCCATTTTCTTGTGATACCATCAGACCCAAATAGCACTACTTTCGTCTCGTCTGACCAAATCACCTTATTCTAGTCATCACTGGTCCATGAATGTGGTCCTGGGCCCACTTCAATATTTTTTGATAGTGCTACTATGCCTTTAAGACCTTACTTGTGAAGACGATTGTGATGTCAGTTGAAATGAAAACTCGCTTTCAATCTGTTTCGCAATTTTCGGAGCTGATAGTCCTCGGTCCAGCTCCACTTTCATCACGATAGTTCTGTCAATTCGGCCAGTTATCTTTGAAGGACACCCCGATCGCTTAACTGTGAGAAAGAACCACGCTTTTTGTACATCTACACAATCCAAGCGACCGTATCTTTGTAAAGCTGGACAATATCAGCAATGTCACGGTAGCTTTTGGTTATTTTGTGCTTTTTGGTTATTTTGAAATTTTTGCATTATTCCGATTTTGAACACGAAACTAAAATTTTGAGCACGAAAACTTCAATAGCACTTAATGACAGCTAGAAACAATGTTTACATTCTAGAAGGTTGCAGAATACACACAAAAACTTTGTAAAACACACTTAAATCGTAGTATCCATGTGGGGGTGTAAACACTTTTTTTGCGTATTTTTTTACCCTTTTGTTTATAATTTTTTTATAACTTTTATTTAATGATTATATTTTTTTTTAATTACAATATGACATAAAATCTAAAAAAAAAGAAATTAACGCCGTATTTGATTAGCAATGTGATAAATCATGGAGGAACATTCATCAAATTAAACTGGTTTTCACCAGAAAAACAACAAAAATTGTTAATTGGTAGGGGGGTTGATAAACTTTTTTTGCAAACTGTACATATATAACGTTACTTGTCATCATTTGGTAGTCATACAAAATAAAATCTGATTATTAGTTATAAATACATGCGTGACACACTTTTTGACAGAAGTATGGCAAAAACTCCATCACTTGTAAAACATGTTTCAAATGCGGTTAGCCATTAGTCAAAAGGATGCCCCTTGCCAACCCCAATTGGAGCATAGCTAGTGCTAACTGCCGTTGTTTTCTACCATTTTACGTGGTAGTTCATCCTCGAAGAACCATTAACCTCGTGTTCAACATTTTCATTTACGGTGAAGCACGCAAGCTTTCGCCAGTCGCCACTCATTCTACTAAATTGGGTGAGCGCTTCTTTCACTGGTCAGCACTGCTGGCTCCAGATATGGTTCTGCTTTTCGTGGCTCAAATTTCTAAACACAAACATACACATTAGACATACAAACAACCATACGTTAAAGCTTTAGGGGTCGAAATGAGGTCAATAGAATTTGACGCCCTTGGCCAAGCGATAGTAGAGTTTTTAATTAGTATTATGATTTCCACCGTTGGAAAAATTCTCAGCAGGTGGAAGGAAAAAGAAAAACAGCTGAGGGTCGAAAAACGACGACTAATGGTTTACATCATAAATCATGAAGACGCAAACTGTAGAAAGCATCCTTTACTGGGTTACGACAGGGCAGAGTGCGTATGTTTTCGAAACAATCAGGGCTATTTCTGAATCTTTTCTGAGGCGAGGTTCGAGGACCGACGCCTTAAACGGGGTTTGACCTTCACCATGGAAAAGAAGACCATGCTGCTATTATGTTAATCTCTGTTATTTAGGAGGACATTGGAATTTTAATATGACGCGATTGACGTCAACGAATAAGACACGCATTGTGCCACAGAACCCTTTTTCCAGTCAATCTTAATCATATTAGGAAGCGGAAACTAACAGCTGGGCAAGAATTTTTGCTGTCGTGCTGCGAGCAATCAGACTGCTTCAAAGCATGTGTTTCAAATACCTAATTGCCTTCGTGGCATTCAAACTTCAAGTGTTGACAAGTTCTGGATTTCAACTCCGGAAATAGTACAGAAAAGTGATGTGCCACGCAATGGAGTACTTTCTTCTGTTGTTACTGTTGGCGCTGGTCTTGGGTGCACATGTGGGTGGTATCACGTAGTGAAATGTATATATGTAATCTATATATTCTGGGCAGATAGACGATAATGTTGAAAGTCATTTATGAATAATTAAATTGAGCATTTCTTTGCTCTCCCCGAGGGTGGAGGTTTTCCGAAGGTTTTGAGACGGAAGAAATCGATATTATAGGTCAGCAACCCAAAGTTGAGAAGATATATTTTGATTCGACTTTCTGCAATGCGTAGTGGTTGGCATGTACTTTTCTAAGATGAAAGTCACATGTTGAAAATCCACATTCGGACAAGTAACGAAGGGTTCTTCCTTAGCTCAGTCGGCGAGGGCGCAGATATAAAGCAACACTATCTCCAGGATGTGTTCGATTCCTGGTCTAGTTTAAGATTTTTATATTTTTTGTAAGGAAATTTAAGCAGACAGCAGACAGAAAAAAATAATGAATTTTAACAGGCGCGTAAAATTTTCCCTCGTTTAAGTTCAAGCCAAAAGAAGCGTAAACAACGAAATTGTTTGCAATCTTTCATGCGCCATACAACAATGTTTGCATTCTTTCATACAACAGACTACATTCAGGCGTTATTTGGCTTAAGTTTACATGAAATATCCCATCAATTTCTGCCAAATCTAGCTTTCCTTTTATGTGCATTAGAAAACGCAGAAAATAACATGTTTTTTTTTTTTTCAAACTGTGTAATGCCAGATACACCACTATCAAAACTACAAAGCATTTGTATAATCAAAAAGAACATCGAGCATCACATTTGAAAATGGCCTTGCTTAATTGATCGATTCTCTTCATAGACTTTCTCTTTAGTTTATCCCGGCTAAACAAATGTGTTTGTTGCTCCACTTGCAACTTACGTCGAATGAAGAGGGCGTTGGCTTGCAAACAGGACAGTAAATTTTTTGTAAAATGATTTTTCATTTATTTCACAGAAGAGAAGTCGATATAAAAAATCAATCAACGACGATAGGTTATTTTAACAAGTTACGCGAGATATCAGTATTTTTTTTAGATAGATAGAAAAGGAGTAACGAAATTTGATCTGCACGACATTTATTTCTTGCATTGTACGAATAAAATATTTATACAGCATTTAACGAGATGACAAGCAACACGAATGTTTGCGAAACATGTGTTTATCCTATGAATCCCAATTCTACGAAACAAGCGTAAGTGAATTTACGAAAACAAAAATAGGGCAAGGCAGACGACACTTTTGATGATTTTTAGCTTATCCAAGAAGCCCATGAGCTATCTGTCCGTTATACCAAAGACCTTTGGAACACTCAAAAAAATCAACACGTTGTTTTCACGTGAAATTTCACGTAATTTTCACCTGAACACGTAACCAAATCTTCTTCAGTAACATCGGATAAACATTACGTGCCAATGAAATTTACGTGAAAAATCACGTAACATTTATGTGATTTTTAAGTAGAATATGAATTCACATGGAACTCACGTAGCTCTTACGTGAATTCCACGTGTTTATTACTGGTTTTGGTAGTGGATGAAAATTACGTGCGTTTCACGGGGAAAGAACGTGTCAATTTTTTTTGAGTGAAGGATTTCAACGCTCTCCAAACCTAAATTAAGATCTTGGGCGAGAAAGGAACGTGTTTGTTTCGAAAAGACGTACTTTAAGTTTAACGTTACAGGTTTCCTGCTAAATAAAGATACTCTGCCGTTGACAGGTACTTCTTCGATTCCTTCGTACCACTAATAAATACTTTCTTCATTACTCACTATTAAGACCTTCTGTCGTTCCATGTAAGGTGGAAGGCCATCAAACTTTCCTTCCGTTTTTTTAACGTAGGACTACGTTTCTCTTTTCTATACCGAGTGTCATTTAAAAAAAATTAACAATGAGAGCGTAACGCAAAAGTGAAAGGTTTCTGAACGCTTATACCTCTCGTTCGACTAAACAGAATGATTTCATACATACGCCATTTGATCAGAAAAACTCATCAATTTTTTGCATTGAAATATGAAAGAAGTTCCATTATTAGAAGTAGTTCAAAATGACCTACTTTTGCAGCCATACAAATTTGCATATCAACAGGTTGAACAATTTGTATTCCCTATCACGGTCGTAGGAAACGGGTAGAAATGTCTTCTTCTTCTTCAAAATAACTTTTCTTTGTTGCCGGTGTCTGATTTTTCAATTGTAGCCCGTGCCCTATTATTAAATTAGCTTCGTTCTGCATTTTCGGGACTCCCTTCTTTCTTGGCTATGCTATCAACGCTAGTATATAGCCGCGGGCGAACGAAATTGGTTCAGTGTTCGCAAACAGCTTCATGCTGCCGGTTCGAACGAGGTTTTGCTCTCCCACCACAGTTCGTCTTGTTGTGGTATGGGAGACAAAGCAATGTCGGTTATTTATCGGATGAATTCTCGGTATTTTTTTTTCATTAGGGCGAATCTAACATTGAGAGATTCGCTCCGGTATCGCTATCTTTCATTTATTACAGCATAGCTATAAAAATTTCGAGGGATCCTTTAATACCGATCGAAATACAATAATGCTGCCTTGCATACACTACAAATAGTAGAATGAAAAACGTAAAGGTGATTGGAATATGAATGAAAGAGAAAGTAATCAAAGAGCGTCTCTCAATATTAAACTCGCCCTAATGAAGAAAAAAACGCTAGAATTATTTTCCAACGCGTTCTTTTTAAAAACTTCGTTTTCAAAACTTCAAAATTCTTTGTTTTCAAAACTTCGCGCAATGAATAAGACGTGAAAATTAAAGTTTGGGCACATGGCAACGTGAAAAGGGCGTAACTATGCGACAAAAGGGGATTTTTTTTTTTAACATATTTTTTTCCCATCTATATCGTTGATGGGCGTTCTTCCTAGCACAAAAATATTTTTTATGAATCTCAACTATTTTTTCTCGATTTGTAAACAAGAAAAATATAATCATTTTTATTTTTACAAACTGACATGCATCTTTCACAAAGTGACATTTATGCAAAGTGACAGCACTTAGTTTTCAGTAACAGGGGCTCCTATTATGGCATATATGTCAACTTATGTCTCACTTTCACTTTTTTTAAACACTATTTAAAAAAAAACTTTTTTGAGCGTATTAGTAGAACGATTGTGATTGGGAAACTTTAAAATTTAACACTTCGTTTACTAGCGAAAATTTGAGAAAGAGTTTCAAGGTTTTATTTTTTATTTTTTAAAAAGTGATCAAATGAAGTGTTAAATTTTAAATTCTCCTAGTTTCCCAATAAACTTATGTCTGCTAGAAATCAATGGTTGGTTCGTTGGTTTAGGTAGTCAGTTTTTTGTAGCATGTTTCATGGTGAAATAGGATGGTGTTTTCAATAGTTACGCTTGTCAAAATTAAAAAATAAATTAAATGCAGGAATATTATTATATTTACTATCAAACAATGTTATAATCAACATTCTCCTATAATACCATATTGGCGAAGCGCTTTGGCATTCATAACGAGAGTGTGTAATCCATTATAACCAAGTTTGGGGAACACTGTTCTTTGGCTGAACTGCCAGGAAGAGTCAGAAAACCCGGATCTTCCAACCCTAAGCTGGACCGGATCAACGTGAAAACCTACAAGAAGCAGAAAATCGTCATTCAACATGCAGAACAGAAGCAACGTGCTGCAACAAGGGCCCAGAAATTGTATACAATAGTTTTTTCAGCGACAGGATGCATGATGGACGACGAGACGTATATCAAAGAGCACTCAAACCCCCTTCCAGGTCCACAATATTACTATGCCGTCGTAGCCAAGGATGTAAGCGATGCATACAGGTCGATTCAAGTGGAGAAATTTGGTCAAAAAGTGCGGGTATGGCTAGCTATATGTTCCTGCGGTATGAAGTCTACCATTTTTTTAAACTGCAGAAGTGCCTGCAAGTCTGCAGAAGAAGTTGCGGCCTTTATATCAGATGCATAGAAACTCTCCACAGTTTTTTTTTTCGTATTTAGCATCGGCGCATTACGCCAAAACAACTCTCAACTGGCTCACGGAAAAGTGTATAAATTTCATTGAGAAAGACATCAAGTCGCCAAGTTGTTTTTAGCTTCGGCCCATAGAACACTATTGAGTGACTGCGAAAAGGGTCTTCAAAAAGACTGGTAAAGCAGCTGAGAATATGTAGCTATTGAAAATTGGGCTAAGGCGTCCAGAAAATGTGATGAAACACTTGTCCACAACTTGATGAATAGTGCGGTTTTCACACACAACTTTTCATGCGGTTTTCACAATGTTCAAGTTCAAAAATTTACAATAAAGAACCATCCATTTATTTGAATAAAACAGCATTATTAATAGGATTTGAAATAAAAACATGAGGATAACTTATTTTCGATACAGTTCTTATTTCATAGAATTTACGAGATATTTGTTTTCTGTACAAAATCCATGTATACAAACTGAAAAAAAACTGAAAAAATAGTATACCATTTTCATTGTCCGGAAATGATTTGATTATCATACCTACTATTTATCTCACCGTTAACAACTACTTGGTTTTCTAAAACCTATTTCTAGATCACTACCAGAATCCCATCTAACTCCAGCACTTTTAGGTAGTTTCTCTTTTCGAATTTCTTCCTGTTTCTCCGTCCTCGAAACTTTATTTTCTGGAGAAATATACATAGAAGTTGCAGTCACAGTCTGTGGTGGGTCTGCGGATCACTTTCCGCTTAATACCAGTCGGTATCTTGTACCAGTCGGTTTGTTCTCGAGAACTGTTTTCATCTGGCTGTCGGCTGACATTCTTACGACATGCTCAACCGTTCACTGTCGACAGATTTGAACGATAGGAGCATATAAGCAATTTACATCGAGCCTAAATTCAAAATTATAACAACGAAAATGTCACAGCATGCTAAGAATTATTTTGGATCCTAGAGGGTTTGAGCTGTTTAGTGGAATACCTGTAACTAGAAATTAGAAGAGAAAAAAAAATTATTTTGGATCAAGAGACCATTTAAGGCAAAGCTTTTCAGGATCATATTGGAACACTGTGTCCTTCCACCGTATGCAGTACAACATTTTGACATTGATGATCACATTTCAGAGCTTACAGGATGGATAGATGACAAACTGGCAATCTTGGCAAATCAAGCCAACTCGCTTGCGGTGTTCAAACCTTCATTATAGCATCTTGTTTCTCAAGAAAGGAAACATTTCCCCACCACTAACGGTAGCTGCTATAATAAAGCGATCCACCAGCCCTAGGGAGTCGACAATTTGTGTACAAATTATAATCATCGATTGCAACACCAACACACATCATCGGAACGACCGTTGTTATAAACAAAACAATGACGGTATGGAAAACAGGGTATGCACACATTTGCCACCCACTCCACCTTCACTGTGCACACATCCATGAGCCATATTCCAAACAATCGAAAACGAAGGATCCGCTCGGAAAAGCGGAAGGCGCGCACCAATTTCACGTTTTTTCCTACCACTACCAAACCGTTCGGTTAGCTTCCCGGCGACGTCGCCTTCGCCTTTTTTTTTTTGGTGTCGTGGACAAAAGGATACCAGTCCATAGTTGCTTGTGTACTGGCAGGTTCGTTCAAACGAATACCACTACTGTTGGTGTTAGTTTGGTCCTGTTTCTACTGTCCACAAACCGTAGTAATGTCCAGTTCTACTTGACTAGTTGACCAGTGAAGCACAAAGCGAGTAGTTTTTCAATGAGAGAGTGAATTGTAATAGCATTAGTTTCGTTCTCCACGATTAGTGCTCGCGCTTGAAGGAGGTTGATTTCAGTTGTGATTTAACCAGACGAGTAACTAGGCCACCCAGTTTACTGACCCAAAGGAATAGAAAAAATGGAAGTTCTACCGCACAACTGGCTGTGGCTTATTCTCAACGAAAACATTAGACAGTGATTACAGTTCAAGAATAAGTTTTGAAATGTTCGTAAAAATACTTCCGATCTATCATCTGTGTACTGGTTGTTGTATGAATTTCTTACGAACTGTTTCTTGTGAAAACGCCTCCCAACGCCAACAGAGTGCTAGTGATAAATCAGAACATTGCAATAATAACAATCACCAATCAGTAGAAAATGGCCACTCTAAGAATCTAGCCGTGAATGGAAATAATCATCGTGAAAATGGTCGCAGTCATTGTGAAAATGGTGCCTCCGCAACCAATCACGACAGGACACGAGTGAAAACAAATGCTTTCGAGAGAGCAATTAGACAACCCCCGGAGTTTATCAGAATTTGTTGTTGGTGTTTTGTCAGGCGACGGAGTGAATCGTTATCTTCATCACCAGACATCAGTCCCACTCATCGGACGAAAGAAGTGACCTCCCTTGCTAACAATGGCGAGTTGACCAACGTTGTGATACCATTCGATGGGGGGACCGTTTATACACCGATGAAAAATTTCATCGGACGTGAAGTCAATGACGATTGTCATGTGGTCGAGCTGGAAGGTGACGAACAGTATGCAGAAGAACCACCGCAGCAGCAGCAGTTGCAGGACAACGTGGAAAGCTCGAGGTCACCATCGACTGGCACGGACGAACGGCTATCGAACTATTGCTCAACAGCCTCGACGGCGACTGAGCTTGAACTGGTCGATGGAATTGAAGAGAAGTAATTATCCTAATAATATTATAAGCGGGTAATGGGATGGTCTTTCGTTCGTTGGTATTTGAATGACGGGTGGTACTCCAAACCTGTAAAGGTCGTGGTGAAGCAGACATTGGACATCTAGCATGATCAAGTCTCAAAGAATACTAGTATGTTTGAAATACATTTTTCACATTTGTTTTATATTTCGGTTTTGATTCATGGGCTTATTTTTGCGCAAAGTTTTCTAACTTCTCAATCTTAGGTTTTAGCTCTTATAATTCCTACATGTGCTTCCTACTGAAAACACCTAAATTCTGTAGTCGTACGAATAACTGAATACTGACATATGTATGTTGGCATTAAATTTAAATTAATAAAGCTGCGGAAAATAGACGGAAGACTGAATGACATGACTTAGTTGTAAGCGTCATGCACACCACTAAGTCAAATTTCTTTTAAAGGGTGTCCACGATGAAATTGCCACACACAAAATTGATTCGCAAAATTCGAGTTTTCATCCGATTGCGGATTCAGGGATTGAGAAATAACTATTAAACTTCATTTTACCATTTTATTCGTATTTTATTTACAGTCCATACGCAAATGCCCGCACCTTGGCCTTAACCCCGGCCATAAGATTCTGCACAACCTGTGAATCAACCGTTTTTTGCATGTAAACCCATACTTTCTTCAGTTTCTCGACTGTCTTCACTACCTTAGGTCGTTTAAGAAGGTGCTGCTTCATAATCGCCCAGTACTTCTAGATGGGGCGGAGCTCCGGAGTGTTGGGAGGTTTGAACATTTTCGGCACGAAATTGACCTTATTGTCCGCATACCACTTCAGCACGTCCTTGGAGTAGTGGAATGAGGCCAAATCCTGCCAGAAGATTGTTGGGACGTTGTGGGCCTTCAGGAGATCAAGCAGCCGCTTCTGGAAGCACTCTTTTATGTACACCTGTCCGTTCATCGTGTCCTGGGTCACGAAAGGTGCACTCCGCTTCCCGCACGTGCAGATGGCTTGCCAAACCAGGAATTTCTTCGCACATTTGGACATCTTCTGAGTGCGGACATGCTCCGGAACGCTGAACTTATCCTTGGCCGTGAAAAACAGGTTGCCGGGGATCTGTTTGAAGTCGGCCTTCACATATGTTTCGTCGTCCATGATGCAGCATTCAACTTTCGTCAGCATGTTGAGGTACAACTTCCTGGCACGGGTTTTGGCGGACTTGTTCTGCTTCTCGTCGCGTTTAGGGGCCTTTTGTACCTTGAACGTTTGAAGCCCAGCCTTAGTTTTGGCCTTCTGGACAAAACTTCGGCTTAGGTGCAGCTTCTTAGCCACATCCCGAACGGAGGCGTTCGGATTTCGGTTGAAGGCCCCAACTACGCGGTTGTGATTTTTGGTGTTGTACGGAATACTTTTTCCTTCACTTCTGGGCTTCTGATCGGTGGTCAACCGTTCCTCGAACCGCTTAATCACTCGCGACACCGTGGAATTCGCGATTCCCAACGTTTTAGCGATGGAACGATGCGAGAGATCCTTGTTCTCGTGATAAATGCGCAAGATTTTATCACGCACGATCTGTTCTTTCGACTCCATTTCCGCGAGTTTTGATCACAGGACTTTAAAACTTGCAGGATGTAAATAATGCACTATGAACTAAATCCACCCAAATTTTCATTAAATTCTACCCAACGGTTAAAAAGTTAGAGCAATTTCATAGTGTGGCAATTTCATCGTGGACACCCTTTAGTAGTCGATTTCACAAGTCATTATAAGTTTGTCCATGTATCCATTTATTAGAAATGAGTTTTAGTGCATCGATATTTGTACGCAGACCAGTGCGTATTTCGTTGCCACTTCTTCTTCTTCTTATTCTTGTTCTGCTTCTTCTTCTATTTATTTTTCTTCTTCTTCTTCTAGCATTTCAAGCTTATTGCTTTCACAATTTTCTTAATGCTTGCTCTCAACTTACACCTTCACAGTTATTAATTAAGGGCATTCGACGCCAGGTACCATTTTTGCATTAGTATGATCTTGTGGCAAGTACAATCATACCCTATGCTCGAAAAAATTTCCTAAGCAAAAAATTCCTAGACCACACCAGGAATCGAACCCGGTCACCTCCAGCATGGTATTGCTTTGTAGCTGCGCCTGTACCGACTGAGCTAAGGGAGGACCAATTTCATTGCCACGTGGCGTTCAAATCGTTCATTTTTCGTTGTTTATCAAGACCACCTTAGGCATCGCCAGTTCAGAAACTAAAGGAACTTTTTGTCACTGGTCGATAATCGGTTATGACTTAATAACCGCAAAATTTCAAAAAATAGATCATTTTGAAACACAGTAAGGGGCTATACATAAACCACGTAGACTTTTCTGGGGGAAGGGGGGGTTTGGCAAAAGTCTACGCTCCATACAAAAATTTAAAAAATTGTATGTAGAAAAGTCTACGAAGGGAGGGGGGGGTTGAGATGTTCAAAAATAAGTCTACGTGGTTTATGAACAAGCCCTAATTATCCGCAGACACAATAATTTTCTTGCACTTTTAAATACTGAGAAGGCTTTCATTCTGCACCAACGTAAGCAGACACAGAAAAAAATGAAGAATTTCAACAGGTGCGTAAAATTTTCCCTCGTTTAATTCCAAGAGATTGCGAGATTGCAACAACAAAAACTAAATTGAAATAAATATATTCGATAAAGTTAACATGAGTTCTAAAAATTGGAGGAATTCAAAAAGGTTATCTAAAAGAATGCCAAAATTCTCTGATCTACAGTTCATTTGCATTACATTTAAAATATATTAGTGTATTTATTTTTCCAAATTTAAATGCTTTCTTATATTTTAATATGGCGATAGGAAGAAATCAGTTTTTTTTTCCAAAAAGCCGATTTATCTTCGCAATGACTACTATAAAACTGTTTGGTCATTTTGTGACTTCCCTCAGTGCCAATTTGCCGTTTAATACTTTTACTACAGGCAAATTGGTTTTAAAATACTTTTACAATTGACCATAATAAGATAATATGAATGAGTCGTCAAACGGCAATTCAAAACACCATTTTACGAGTTCATAAACTCAAAATAAAACCTTTGATTGGACGCCAAGGTTTCAAGATCGTTGTAAAGAAGCTGGGTAGTTTCTAATATATATATATATATATATATATATATATATATATATATATATATATATATATATATATATATATATATATATATATATATATATATATATATATATATATATTATATATATTATTCATATATATATATATATATATATATATATATATATATATATATATATATATATATATATATAAACCTATTGGCCAAACAGTAGCTTTCATAAAATTTAATAAAGCTGAATGGTTTTGGCAATGTCACTTGGGTTGTCCGGTTCTTAACTGCAACGAGTATATTCAAAAATTACACAAAGTCTCCATTTCCTATAACTGCACAATTTTCAACGAACATGTACTTATTTAGCCTCTTGAATCCTTGTCGATAATCAAAATTGACGGATAGGATGGTTTTATAGTCTTATTTTATGAACTGATTATATGTAATTTCTAATATTTATGTAATTTTCCCTTTTCTAGCAATTACTTAAACAAGTCGTTGAACACATTGTTAGTTTCATTACATCGATGAATAATACGTTCAGAATCAAGAGATGTCTCATTGGAATCAAGCGCAGTAAATTTACACCGAAAGGTTTCAGTTTAAGTACTTTTGATCAATATTGCAACACACTCATTTCGTCAATTGCACCGACTTGACATTTAAGTTCGCAATGAACGCAAAGTTTTATGTTGCTAAATTCAGCGGCTGCGCATTTTCTGTCAAACTGATTAATTTTGGTTTGAAGCGAAGTGAAATGAATTCATCAAGTCAAGTTGACTGAGCCACCCTTCGTTCAGCATTGTCTACTATAATAGTTCCTTACTGAATATATGACATATGGTAAGGGAATGTTATGTTAGCCAGGCTCCTTCATTCGGCCTATGTACTAAATACGGCATTAATTCAGCGATAATTATCAAAATTATGTCCCTATTAAAATGACTTTAATTTCAAGCAATTGTGGCATTATTAACCAATTTTCAGTTGTTTTTAACCATTTTCTCAGCTTTTCAGACATGATGATTTCACTGGTTAAGCTGAACAAATCTCCGTGATCTTCGAATGACCTAAATTTTGAAAAATTGAACCGATAAATCGACTAATGCAGCCTAGATGTACATAAAATATTCACACGTTATAAACTAACAGTTCACACAGATAAAATGAAAAATAATTAACAATAAAACGGTGTACCCAATGTTAGGAGCAGTTTTTTTTCTTCGTTCCCAACTTTGATGATAACCTAGTAAAAATGTAGTTATTGGTTAAATTTCCAAGGGAAATGTATGAATTTCATTTGTATATTCTCCAAATAGCTCATCTACACACACCAAAGGAACAAAACCTTTGCAGAGTGAATTATTATGTTTTCGTTGTCAAAGAACCAATCAATCATATCAAGCTAAACAATGCATTAGGTCCTAAGTAACATGGAGCGATTCTCTTCGTCGAGTTTCTCTTTCGTTAATAGTTTGTCTTTTAAACGATTTGCTGATATTTTTGACGTATTGGATCCTTAATTACACTCTATATTACCGTACTGTGTGCTGAAAATACTTGAATATGTTTTTACATAGCCGTAGGAACTCAAAGAGAAAGCCGACGAAGAGAGCCTCCCAATGTTACTTGAGACCTATTATATTGTTCAACTTGATATGTGGAAATTTCTCAAGTATTTCAAAGCAGTTTTAGTTTAGTTTGTTCTGTGAAAATTTATGTTGGGTAGAGCGAATAAAGCTGGCAATGCCTTAAATCATAAAAGCAGGAAGAAAACAGTACGAAGTTGCATCCATGAATAGACCCAATTTGATGCTTATAGACCGACATTACATCCATATATCGATATAACATATATACCGTAGAGTTAAAGACGGTGAAAATGTATCTCTTTTAACGAAAGAGTAGAAAAATGTTGACGTGCTACTCGCGATATTGGAGGCCGAGAACACCTTAAACCTTGTATTCCAATTTTGATAGATTTATTTCCCAACATATGAATGCTGTTGGATTCTCACAAAATGGAATAGTGGTTTACTTGTTTCTACATATGGTGGTCCAGCGAGTGTGGCGAACGAATAATTACTTACTTACCAATCAAACGAAGGTCGGAGTGATCTCTGCTGTATAGTACACAGAAGTTGTCTCCATTCTATTCGGTCCATGGGTGCATTTCGCCAGCCTCGCAGTCTACGAAAGGTCCACAGGTCACCCTCTATCTGATCGATAAACCTTGCTCGTTTGATGGTGAATCATTTTAACTGGGCTGTCCGACATTCTAATAACATGCCCAGCCCACCGTAATCGACAGATTGTTGCAGTGTGTACTACGAGAGGTTCTTCCAGCAACTGTATGCAATTCGTGGTTCATTCACCTTCACCGGTTCCGTCTTCCATCTGCACTCCACCGTTGATCGTACGTAAAACCTTCCGTTCGGTTTGTTGCCATAGAGGACTCCCGGTCAACTTTGTAGTTCGACGAACTTTGTGCGATACTAGCGTCCTTCGGAGTCCAAAGTGGGCACGATTGCCAGGCATAATGCGCCTTTGTATCTCACTGCTGCTGTCGTTAGCAGCGGTCACTAATAAGCCCAGATACACGAAATCGTCTACCGCCTTGATACCATCACCGTCGATCTAAACTTGTAGTGCGAGGCTTACATTTTCTTATCGGGAGCCTCTTCCTTTCATGTATTATGACTTCAGCGCATTAATCATAAGCCCAAGCCAACTTGATTAACCATTAGTCTAATATACATTTCCACCATCGTCTCAAAGTGCTACGTCATGAAGATCGTGCCACTCGTTTCTATCCCCGCTCTTCGAATTACACTATCCAATGCAATGTTAAAAAGCAAACACGACACTCCATCACCTTGCCGTAATCCTCTCCAAAATTCGAAGGAACTGGACTGTGACCTTAAGACTCGGACGACACACACCACACGTTCCATTGTTGCTTTGATTAATCCCTTCAGTTTTTTAGGGAATCCATATTCGCGCATGATCTGCCATAGCTGGTCTCGATCGATTGGTATCGTAAGCTGATTTAAAATCGATGAAAAGATGATGTGTGGGCATGTTATATTCACGACATTCCTGCAGCACTTGCCGAATAACGTAAATTACAAATTACAATTACAAAATGTATCAAATTAGTGGCTGTTGATCGACCTTTAATAAAACCATGCTGTTCATTAGAAAATAAAGTCTTAACCTGCGAAAATATATTATCATTAATGATAGATTCAAAAAGTTTCGGAATGCTCGATAATATAGCAACCCCACGATAATTTTTAATATCAGATTTTTTTCCACTTTTAAAAATTGGGATCAAAAGAGATTCCTTCCAAACAGTAGAAAGAACGCTGAACTCCAATGATGAATTAAACAGCCAAAATAAAGGCTTAACAAGCGCATTTGAAAGAGGGTTTAAAAATATAGGTGGTAAGCCGTCTGGTCCAGCACTCTTTGAAGCATCCAAAGTTTCAAGCGCATATAAGATTTCCCTGACAGACAAATTATCAACTGAAATGCCCATTATTAGCTCGGGGAGGTATGAAAAATACTGCAAGTCACGCTCATTATCGTCATGAGAAGTATAGATGTCCTGGAAGAAGTCAGCGAATAAGTTGCTTATGTGATTTTTTCTATTACCGGTCCTGTTGTCTAAATGCATTTTTAACGGAAAGTTCTTAGACTTTTTTCTTTATCATAGCTAAAACATGAGTTAGGGTCTGACTTAATATTATTCTCATCCCGGGTGTTATGCTCTTCATATGCATTTTTTAATTCTAAACTCAGTTGATCGCTTTATGAGCTTTAAGTTTCCTATTTTTTGAGATAAGTAACCAGTCTATTATACCATACTGGTATAATTCACTTTAAATTGAAAATATGAATACTCACGCACTTTGCCCGATATTTTATGTTTACACAATATTCCATTTACTACTAGGAATGGAATGTATGAATCCGTTTGTTAAAAAACCAATACTAAAAAAGAAAATGAAGGAAACCACAAACTCTATTCGTCCCAAAGTACTGAAAAAGATGACAGCTGACAGTTACACAAATTGCACACCAAGTTAATAGATTATCATTTCGGAAGAGATGGGTGTAAAAGTTACAGCACCATCATCGCCCACCACCATTAATAAACACGTAACCTGTCGGGAGCAATTTATTGATCGTCCATCGCTAGTCAAGTGGTTCAACTTTGATAAGCGCCAAGGTCGTCAAGGCAGTTCAAAAATCAAAACCACAAATAAACACAGAAAAATAAACCTTCTGCCCTATCAAAATTATTCACTTGACCTGAATTAGTCCGTGTCCGTCTGCAGTACTATTTCCTCGGACACATTGCTCTATTCACACTCTGCTTAATTATTAACGGCACACACACTCATCAGGGAGGGGGAGTTTAGAAGAATTTTCCACCAACTCGCACATTCTCACCCTTTTCCTTGCCTTCTCTCTTTGTAGCAACAACAACAACAATAACAACAACAACAAAAGTAGACAACAAGTTGGCTCGCATGCGCAAAAGCTGGACCTAGATCAGCGTTCTAATTTATCACCGAGCAAATCCTATGGCAACGGTGGAAGCAATAACAATAACTACATCAGTAACGGACGATTCTTTGGCGCGGAAACAATTGAAACACCTCATCGGTCACGCTATCTCGGTGAAAGGGACGATGGATCTGCTGCGACAGGAGGTGCCATTAATCAGGAAAGCTATATCATTCATCGCGATGAGCAGTACGATAGCGAGAACGATGAGAAGTCTAGCAACGATTCGTCTTCGACGCGGATCATCTCGAACAGTACGTTTAATTTCGGAAGTAAGGGAAGCGATCCGTATCCACCCACCCCGAACGCTAGCCATCCACCTTCAATATTATCTTCGCGGCCACAATCGGTTACCTCCCATAAGTCTATCGGATCAGGAATCTTGAAGAATGAAGGACGGCTATCAAGGACTAGTAATATCTCATACAGCAACCACTCCATTAAGCAGACGGCTGATAATGTGTCTGTAAAGTCGAATCGTTCAGCTAAGAGCAGGGAAAACACCATTTGGTATGAAAGAGATGGAACTCCGATCCGAAGTGAAGACGTCATAAGTTCAAACCAAGTCAACTATGAATCTGACTACGATGACGAAGTTGAAGAAGAAATCGTTCAACCACAACGTTCAGCGACCCCGAAGCGATATCCCACACCAAGTCCGCATCCACTTCAATCATCCTATTCAACCGAAGAACTATCTATAAACAGTTATCAGGTAGACGAAACCGTTATCGTTCAGCCGAAAAGTCGTGTTCAATCTGCAAGTCTCGGCAACCTTCAACAGTTGCCGGGAGACGAAGAAGAACCGCCACAACCAGTTCCTGCCAAGAAAATCCTTAAAAAACCTTTCCTTGTTCGAAAGAGCAGTAAAGTGGCACCGGTTAAGGAAGTGGTCAGTGGAATCAAGGCCAAAAACAAAATGAATGAAGTCATTTTCCAGAAAAACCTGCGGAAGTTCGACAAACCGAAAGATGCTCTCTCTCACTGCCTAGTACACTTAGAGAGTCCTAACTGGGAGCAAAACATCAGTGGGCTACAGTTCTTTGTTCGCCTGATCCGACATCATCCAGAGGTTATTGACAGTCAAATTCATCTTCTTTCTGTGGCTCTTGCTAAGCAAGTACGAAACCTTCGATCTCAGGTAGCAAGAGCCGCTTGTCAAGCTTCAGCAGAGTTCTTCTCAACTCATCGACGCTGTATAGAGGGTGAAGCGGAAGACATTGCAACTCATCTACTCCATCGCACTGCCGATACGAACAAGTTCCTTCGAGCCGATGCCACTCACGCTTTGGAGTCAATGTGTGAGAACCTGTCAATCACAAAAGTCATTAACATCATCTCATCAAAGGGGGCAACCCATCAGAATGCCGTAGTACGTACGACTGCTGCCAAGCTGCTGGACAAGATTGTCCATCAAATTGGTCCGGATAAGGCATTTTCACTACCCAAGGAATCTCGTGAAAAACTTGTCCAAACCGGGGGGCAATTGCTTCTGGAAGGATCCCTCGATACGCGGAACTACACCAAGAGTATGTTCAAGCAGCTATCCGAACATCCCAGCTACAACAAAGTATTACTGGAAGTTATTCCACCACGCACTTACCGAAACATTGAGAAATCGCTGAACAGTATCAAACAGATGTAAATGATGCTGCACACGTGGCGGGTGTTTCACTACCACTGGATGGACGCTGGTGAAAAATGCATTTGTTTTATTGTTTTATCTTACATCCATCCCGTACACTTTAGTGAAATTAGTTGAAATCTTTGTAATGCAATTGTAAAATGGTAACACTATATGAAATTTACTATGAAAATAAATGTTATTTAAAGTAAGAGTGTTGTGGTTGTTGAGGGCTGAAATGGATTTGGGGAATATATGTACAGAGAAGTTCAAAAATGCTTTTAAATTTAATTGTTTCGGTTTCTTGATTATTATTATTGATTCATAATGACCGATACTTCATGAAAGTACCCTGATGCAAACAAGGAACGGGCATCCCTATCCCAAACAAAACAAATCGTAGCAAACGGGCTCAAGCGAAGAACTCACGATGACAGCTCGCCTATGTAGATGTGATGGAAAAAGATAGGAAATTAGAGCCGGTTCATAAACCACGTACTCATTTTTTAAAATCTCAGACACCACCCTCTTCCCCCCTCGTAGACTTTTCTCCATGCAATTTTTTGAAATGTTGTATGGAGCGTACACTTTCCCCCATCCTCCTCCCCCTCCTCATCCCCCAGAAAAGTCTACGTGGTTTATGAATAGCCCCTTAGGATAGGGATTCAGCCACTTTTCCCTCGGTCTTCCTCTTCAGCATCCTTTGGAGCTTCTTGTCGTTCGGCGTCGTCTGGAACCGGCTTTCTTTCTATGCTCTGGTGTGCCAATAGTGCCAAGATGTCGTAGGGTGCCATTCTTTAAACGCGCACACATCTGAACGGAGTTGTTTCACTGTTTTTGCCATCACGGTTAGAGTTCGACTGATAGAGTTGTCAAATTTTGTCTGCTGACCAGTGTTGATAAAAATCATGCTCGTTAAGTTCAAAAGCATGGATTTTCAGGCAACTTAACATTGACTGCCTATAAGTTCCATTCTAAAATCAAACGATAACTCGTGACAACAAACGTAACCAGAAGAATGAACGTTCGATTTTTAAAATGCTTTGATATTCATTTATGTAGACAGGTTCATTTTCAATATGAATTTCGATTTGTCAGAAATGAGATTCAATAAACCACAATGAATACCAATTTGCCGTCGGGATCGGATAATATGCAAGGGCAGCCCAGTCCAGGGTATACTTGCTAGAATCTATTCTTATGGAAGACGATGACGGCCCCAGTTGTTTCATATTCGTATAAGGATTCAAAGTCACTCAATAGTACAAAAAAATCATCACAAGAGATGATATTCAAATTTCGTCTAATGAAATTCATGCTGACCGATTGATGATCAATACAACAGTGACAGCAGATTTTTGACCCGCACTTATAGCTGACTTCATTCATTGTAGCAAACAAAATTCAGTGGGCATACAAGTGACAGTGGTAACCATGAAAACCGGGAATGTAAACATCATCATTACACTGGGATAAAATCATTTTCACTTCTCATTTTATGAAAATCCAAGGCACTGCTGCTGACTCATAGGTTACTATGGTTAATGCTGCATGGGTAGTTTCATCAGTGCGGGTGAAGGTAAACCCATGAAAAATCGGCCATTTTTGCCCATTTTTTGAATGCAAACGTTATTTGAACTTGAAGTAAAAGATCGATTGTAGGTAGTGAAAATAGCAGGATGTTTGAGCGCATGTGGTTTATTTGATGAAAAATATGATTTAAAAAATAGTGAGTTATTTCATTTGAAAGGTAAGCATCAAATTGGTCTTGATAACCGCAATTGATAAAGCCATATAATCAAGTTAACACATAAATATATTAAGTGCATTTTTTTCACTTTGTTATCTGCAAAAAAACGGTTTATTTTTCGAATGTTCTTTAAACTTGACATTCGCTTGGTTTTTTAAATTAAAATGACTTAAATATAATTTGTCAAACTTTGAGCTAAATATATTGAGATTTGCAGGTGCTTAGAAGCGTAAAGTTGGAATTTCTACTAAAAAAGAAGTACATTCATCAAAAATTACTATTTCATGCTCAAAATTTAGGATATGGCACAGGTAGTAATTCTTAAATATAGAATATAGTTTTTTGAAGATTATTTTTGTTCATGCTTACGTCAAGTATAATATCTTCGCAATATGATATCTTCCCAATTTTCTTATTTTTATTTAAAAAAAATATTTTTTATAAATGCAGTAACTTTATAATTTATTGTCCTAATTTAGATTTGTTAGCATCATTGTAAGTCCTAGAGAGTTTGAGCTGATTAGTGGAATAACTGTAACTAGAAATTAGAAGAAAAATTAGTATCTTCCATTTAATTCCAACTACCTTTGCTTATCTTCGACAGATACGCGTATTTCGTCTACAATGTGCAGACTTCATCAGTGTCTCGACTAATAACTCAACTTAGTCGAGTTACAAGCACGAGACACTGAAGAAGTCTGCACATTGTAGACGAAATACGCGTATCTGTCAAAGATAAACAAAGGTAATTGGAATTAAATGGAAGATACTAATTTTTCTTCTAATTTCTAATCATTGTAAGGATAACTGCGTGTAATAAAAGCATCTTGATTAGATTATTCTAAAATAAAATACTACACTAGGGATTATGATCAAATCCCCGTCGTACTAAGGACAACCTGCACTTCATTCTTTTTCTATTAATTTGAACAAACACGGAGAAGGGGTCATTACAGCTGACTTCCAAATTTATTCAGTATTCTATACATGTATCCAATGAAAATATTATTAAGATATCATCGAAAATCTACCACTTCTGCTTGAGCTATTATAAAGCTTGCATTTTCGGATGATTTTACAAAAATGACTCCATTTCCTGTCGGGCGGCCTTACTCTAGATGGCCAGAGCTTTGGCAATAGCCGTCGAAACAAAAAAATGTTAGCATATTCTTAAACTTTCTAATCGCTTTATTGGTCACTTTCTTTTCGGTTTTCATCACGAAATAGATTCTCCGCTTCAGGATCGTCTATAAATTATCAATTGGGCGCAGCTAGGGCACGGTATTCTTTGAGACAACTGGGATCATCAATCCCTCCATCTCCTCCAACGATCGCTTCACGTAATGTGCCCAGGTCACCCAAGTAACAATTTTGGTTTTATAAAGGTTCTGAAGAGCATGAATTAGACTTCAAAAATGCTGTAAAACCATGATAAAACCGGCAATATTCGGTCAGCGGATACGGTTAGAACACGACATCGTCCTTCGGGAGATATTCCTTAATGAAGGCCGCAACTTCCGGTGAGCACTTCATGCGGTACACCTCCATGTTGACCGCAAGTCCCAAAGAAAAGAAAAGCGGCTATGACATCCCCTTCTTACTGATTCTCAGTCACAGGACGATCTTCTTCGAAAACTTCATGTGGGAGATGTGCTTCACCTCGCTGTTCTCTTCTATTCTGGGTGACGTGAAATAGCCGGTCACCTTCCAGTAATTGCAGTTGAGCGACAGATATGTCTCTTCGTTCATGATCACAACCACGATCACAACCACAACCACATCTTTGACGAGCACCTTGGGTGACCGCTCGCGCTTCTGACACGGCCGGACTCGAATTCCTGCCAAGACGAATTACGTCTCGTGTAATATTCATAATTTCTCAGTGTATAGTTCTCACATTCCAACTTGTCACTCTTTTTGAATATGAGGCACATAACTCTCTCTTTCCACTCTTCCGTTGGCTATTCTGTTATCCAGATTCTGACTATCACTCTGTACAGAGTTTTTTTAACCGATTTTACTCCGATACTATCTTTCTCAGCAGCCTTGTTGTTCTTAAACTGTTTGATGACATTCTTAAATTCACTTATCGTAGGACTTTCGTGTTTCTTGAGAACGATACAACTGCTCCATTTCACCGCACTCCAACTCTTCCAGGCGGCGCTTCTTATCCCGGACAAGATATCAAAACAAACCCAAAAGGAGAGGATTTCTCTCAAATGTACATCAAAACAGTGTGTGTACAAACTACAGCTAGAAACTATCACAAACTTTCAGTGGTACCGTGATCCAACACGGTACTTTTGCCAATTGAGGTGGCGGATTTGTCCGTGCCTTGACATACCCCGCAGTGGTATAGTCACTAGATTCATAGTCTGGCGGATACAATGACGGGAGCCAATTTGAACAGTCACTTGGCGGAACCAATCGAGCATATCTCGAGTAATTCCTGTTAAGCGCCTAAAAGCCATTTGTAAACAATGACTTTAAATATCGATTTCTCATGAATCTTAAATCACTCTCGTGAAACGAAAGCAGCATTTGGTAAAAGAATGTTAGTTCTACCATGTGTAGTAGCAGGATATGGTGGGATTCTCGTAATTCGTGAGAAATCAACGTTTAAAGTCATTGTTTACAAATGGCTTTTAGGCCCTTAACATAAATTACTCGAGATATGCTCGATTGGCTCCGCCAAGTGGCAGTTCAAATTGGCTCCCGTCATTGTATCCGCCAGACTATGAATCTAGTGACTATACGCAGTGGGATGTAAGGCAAAGGTAACGTTCTTGATTCAAGTACTACTTTACCCGTGCCCTTTCGCTCAATTTTCAATACTTCTACTCAATTTTCAACCTACCGTGCACTGACGGAACTTTCAACACTTTCTCCTCATATCTTTCATTCTAGCAAACATTACTGTCCACTCTTGGTGCCGCATGGTGATGAGCGAACATCTCCTTCTACAAGATAAAGTTGCTATATTCGCTTCAGTTTGTATCGCTCCACATGTTGACGGGTTCCTTGCTGCAGCATTGGCTCATTTCAAGTGTTTTTTTTTTAAATATTTTCCGATATTTTTTCCGAAGATGCAGACATTTGTTCAAAATGTATCTTACAAGCATTCCATCAACTTGATTTGATGAACTTATTTTAATTCGCTGTAAATGGAAATGAAGCAACTTGACAGAAAATGCGCATCTGCTGAATTTAGGAACACAAATCTTTGATTTCCTTCAACTCAAATGACAAATCGGTGCAACTAACGTAATGAGTTAGTTGCAATATTGATCAGAACTACTTAATCGGAATCCTTTCGCTGTGAATTGACTGCTATTTGATTGAAATGGGCTCCCGGATAAAAATAACCATACAACTACAATACATTAACATAAAATAACATAAAAATCTATTCCCGACCATAAATCTTATTGTTCATGAATCGGATAAAGGAAGAATGCTTATTGTCATTACAATAGATCTACAATTCACTCCATATGCTTGTATTTCCAACAATTGTGAAACAATACAATTAATAGTTATTGGTTAAAATTTGTTCGGAAAATGATTTTTTCTATAGTTAAGATACATAACAACCCCCTTTTCTATTGTCGATGTCACAGTTAACATTAGATTCTATTGTGGTAACAATAACTCCTATTGTCGTCTTATAGTTGTGAACAATAAGATTAATTGTACATACTATAGATTCTATTGTATGGTTACAATACATTCAATTGTAAATCTATGAGAATTTTATATTCGGGCTGCGCTCCATTCCAGTGAGACACCCCTTGCTTTTGATTCGATATTGAAATCAATGCAGAAATCAAAGCGAAATAATTTTACTTTTCGACACTAAATCACAGATTTACAGCTCGGTCCTATACAAAGTCTCACCACACACTCTGTGGTCTCAATAAGCATTAGGATGGTGAATTTAGTCAACAAAATCTTGTTAATTTAGAATAGCTCCAGAGCATAAACTGATGACATTTTGATTGTCTTTCCATTTTTAATGCGGAATACAAACATTCATTTATCTCAACTTGCCTAAGGAGCTCAATTGATACACAAATTATGAACTCACATGGAGTTTCGAAGTTTTTAAAAATAAACACTGAACTACATTTGATGAACGTAAGACTAATAATGATTTTATTAACTGATTGGAATTGGTTGAAAGCTACCATTGGCCCTAAACGTCTCAACGCAGCAGTTCTCAGCTCAGGTGGTCGGGTTCGTAGTCCAAGTCGGTGTCGCGTGTTGTTGTGCTTTTGTCGAGGGCTGGTGGTGACCTCGATGAGCTCGATGTCGAATGTGCTTACGGCTGTAAGTTATTTATGATGTTGATGAGCTGTTCTTTGGTGACGATGTGTTGATGATGTGTTGAAAAATTGAATGGCCCTCGTGTTAACTCACATACTGGTAAACAATTAAAGGCTACAGCCATTGCAGGGGGGGGGGGGTCTTTCAACTTCAATCGAACTTCAATGATTCAAATTCTATGACTGTATATGTGCTATTACAGCTCGTGGTTACTTGTGTCAACAACGACTGGAATCCGATGGATTTTTACTAATTGTCAAAGTGTTACTTATTCACTTATTGACTTGACCATACTTCTGATCGATTTGAGTAAATCGTCCTCATTTTTGGGTGCTCGTAGCATTTTATTTTTAATTTTTCTTGTGCGAATTTTTTGATAACGTAATATTTAAAAGATACTTCAGTTTCACCCGTTTAATTTCGACTCTTGTTGATTGATTTCAAATCAGCGTGAAGCTAGAACTGTCACTTACCAAAATGCGTACTTTGTTTTGATTTCGATCGGCAGAAAGTTCACCTGGATCCCAAAGTCAACTCATTCTACTTGTATTCGAGTTTTCGATTCGGTATACACATGGCTCAAGCATTTACTGGCCATGGTTCACAAGAGAACACCATCGGTGTAAACCAAGGAGGTCCGCATGGTTTGGGTAAGCAAAGCTTCCTGCATTTTCAAACCACAAAAACTTACATAAGTTTCGTCATCCTAATGAAATAGGCGATCCCAGTGATAGGCGGCTGCGGAAGGTGGAACGGGAAGTTCTTATCCCGAAAATAATGCGAGAACGAGCCAAAACAGAGAAATGCATACCTGAAGTACAAGAATTTGAAACCTGTTGCAAAGGCTCCGGTCTCCTGATGGCCATGAAATGTCAAAAACAGAACGAAGCCCTCAAGGAATGCTCCCTCAAATGGTATAAAGATGAACAGTTCAAATCGGAATGCACTGAAATATACCTTGCAGAGCGCAGCGAATACAGGCGTACTGGGCTGCCCAAGAAATTTCGGAACATGAACCTAGACCAGCCGTCAAAATAGGAAATCAACATTTCATTTTGTTTGTAAAAATTGTTCACAATTAAATAGAATAGTGTTAAACTACTTTGAGCTAGATGTGCTTTGCTGATGACTATTTCGGTAGGCCGCATAGTTATAATGCTTCGGGAAAACTTCACTTACTTTGAACTCGTTTAGACGGTTGAAACCGGACACACAATCACCTGGATCAATATCTGTAGGATAATAAACTTCCAACACTAGTAAATCTTTGGCAGTAGTCTCCACGATGCGATTGAAACACTGGAAATCATAATTTCCAGATAATGGGTGCCTGCAGGAAGTTGCGCGCCATTCTGATATGGTTGTATAAGAACAACATATGACGCGTGGAAGAATTGTGGTCCCTTCTGGTAGAGAACTGTAAATATAACAGAAATAGTTCTAAATGCAATTTACTAACACCCATTCGCAACTTACGAAAATCTCCTCCAAATTTGAGTCCGCTCTTGATAACCCAATTTTTAGATTTCAAGTACACATAAGCAACGTATGACACCAGAAAACTTCTCTTTAATTTTGAGAAGTTATCTATCAGAAGTGTTTCGGGTATTGTAACGCCTTCTAACGTCCGCACTTCTAGGCATTTTAGTTCTCTAACCAAGAACAAGCATTCTTCGAAAAACAAACTCAAGTGCTCCGGAATAGGAAATGGATCAACTACATTTTCCACCAAAGCGTACTTCAACTGCTTCTGACCAATAGCACCATCTTCTAATTGTTTTTCCACATCCTCTTCCATCACTCGAACGTTCACACAATTTTCTTCACCTACATGACCGTACTTCCGACGCCACTCGTCCCGTCTATCTAATTGCCTCCGTCGGACTATTTGCGCGTCGTTTCTTTGAACTCCCCGATCTCGGACCGATGCGGGAAAGGACCGGGATAGCGTACCCTGACCAAAGCATCCACCGAGCGCGAGTTTTTGTATCCCAATTGGATCACACACTTCCACAGAAAGGCCAGTAAAAATCGCTACGATCCGTTTATTCTGCGCGGTTTCTCGAGAGTCTACCGGTAGTGGGTCGATGTCTGCAAGGTTCCTTGGGGTAAATTTCTTCGCTTTTGCAATCGGACGCTGCAGGTGGCGTTTCATTTTGAGATTGACTAGTTACAGTTCGCTGTTCTGGTATTCATTGGTCAAGAAATTAACAAATTTCGAACATCGTTGCGAAAGAGATGAATGCGAACGCGATGTAAACAAAACACAAATAATAATATTCTTTTTGTTCCGACCAAAGGAAGTGCGTTTAGTAATCACGTTCAAGCTAACGGTCTCATCAGTTTACTCAAATGAGAGTGAATTATACTCAATTTGTATTTTTCTTCCTTCACACAACCAATAACTTTTAATTATAATTCTATAGAATTTCATTTGAGTTTTTTAGAAGCATTTTAAAATTTTCGTCCTATTAGGCTAAGTGACGTTTAACGCACGCACCACTATAGCGCCATTTAGATCAACGAACTGTAAGTAAGAAGGAAAATATTTTGGAGGAAAACAAACCATCATGTATCTGCATGTGTCAGAAAGGAAAAGATAACTAAACGTCATTCGGCAGTAACTAAAATTAAAAAGTAAGAATTATTTTCTTACTTATCATGAACTTCGGAACATCTATGAAGATTGGGAGGAAATACAATGAACTTGACAGAAATTGATTAAGCTGCTTTAAGGATTAAGGAAGTTGAATAAACTTTTTCAATTGGAAGATTCGAAATGATCATGAAGTTTTCTGAAAACTTGGTTGAACTTCCAAAAAGTTTGCTGATCATACGCGGTATGAAAACAACTTTCTGAAAATTACCGGAACTTTGAGAAGCAGATTTAACTTCCCAGAAGTTAATTGGACTACCAGTTAGTACATCTGTCATTATAAAAATTGATTTTTTTTTTTTTGGAAATTGGTCGATATGCAAATACGGTGATACGGTAGAAATTCCACGAAATTGATTAAACATTAAAAAAGTTTTTGATATTTTCATTCTCGTATGGTTCATTACGAAAAATTATCGATTAGTAAGAAGTTTAAGTTCTTCTTAAAACTTAAGCTTATGGGATGTTGCCTGAACTATCGGAAAGTTTTCGAGCTTTTGGGAAGATCCCTTAATTTCTAGGAAGCTTTCTTAACTAATGGAAATTCCTTGAAATGTTTCCTAAACATTCAAGAATGCTCAAAAAATCCTTAGAAGTTTCCTGATTTTCAGAGATGTTTTCTGAATTCTGAATTTTTTGACGTCTTCCAGGACGGAGAAGGAGAACGGAGAGGGTCCGTTTTTTTTGTTTTTCCGCTGCCTAATTATAAATCATTGTTAACTAAATTAAATGCGTGCTTTTACACACAGGCACTTTAAGCCTAACAAAATAGCAAGTATTTCTCGTCATCTGATAACGACGCCTTAATAGCAGTAAAAATTATTTGGTCAAACCAATCCATGGCAAAAAGTTTGCGAATAATCTGAACAATCTCTAAAAAAAAACTTCTGATCTCTGATGACAGTATGACAGCTGTTGGCGGATTTAACTACAAGAATTACAACACCGGTGCAAAATTGGTCGTAAAGTTGTCAACTATAAAAGTAAATGTCGTAACAATAACGGAAACGGTCGTCGACAATTACGGAAATGATCCAGGAATGTTTTTTGATTATCCAGGTAGTAACTCTACCCCAGGCGAGAGCCTATGCTTTTATTATAGTTCAAACTTTACCAAGCTAAAACAATACTTTTATCACATAGAACAGACATCCAGCCTCAAACATGTTTTCCCCAATTTACTGTGTAAACTTTTAAAAGCAAACCGTTGGAAAAACAACGCCGCCTAGTCTAGGTTTCACCAAACTAAATTTGACAGAGTATCAAATCTCGAGGCGGGCAAGTGGCGCCATCAACATACGATTCACCAAAACTAACGAAACATTACCACCATGAATCCATGGTCCATGAAAATTGGAAACAAAATGTTCGAGCTTGGGTCTATTCTCTGTGTACGAACTTCACAGATCGAGAGACGATTCGATTAAATTTATTCAAGTTCAAATTTTCCTTGTATAGCCAATTTGGTCCAAAAAAATTACTTCTGCCACAATTTGAAGGTTTGAGCTGTTTAGTGAAATACCTGTAACTAGCAATGAGAAGAAAAATTAGTTTTTTTTCCATTTAATTCCAACTACTTGACTGCTTCATTCGAGTTATTAGTACACGACACTGAAGAAGTCTGCACATTGTAGACGAAATACAAGTATCTGTCAAGAAAAGCAATAAAAGTAGTTGGATATAAATGGAAAATACTAGTTTTTCTTCTCATTTCTAGTTATTCTTAGACGTTATTCAGTGAGAGAAAGTAAAATAGAACTATTCCTAATCTTTTTATTATTATTATTATTTTCGGTCTAATGCTAATGCAAGCAGAATTAGGTAAGTTAATCGTTCTTATAATCATATACACACACATGCAGTCCTTATGTATTTGACTCCTACGTTGCATCTAGGCTTTAGCCATTATCCAGGAGCATGCATATGGAATTCCCTAATCTGAAATAAGACTATTCTACGTGTCTTCCCGAGCTTTCTTTGGTGCAAGTAAACAAGGACTCGCTTGTGATTAATAAATTTTCTGCTTATGCCTCGGTCTTCTCGTCTCGCATATGACCTAAACTAGAAGTGATGTCGTTTTTGGCGTATGATTTGAACCCAAGCCCAAGCCCAAGCATTATTATCATTTTCATCAAACTATAAATGTCATGTGCGTTATACTCATAAGGCATATTCTCGAGGGTGTATGACATGACAAAACCCGAGCCGCAATCTCAGTTTTCATGTCGTATGCCCTGTATCGGAACAGTCGATGCCTCAATTTACATTAGATTCTATTGTGGAAACAATAACTCCTATTGTCATTCTATTATCTATTCATTGTACATACTATATATTTTATGATATGGTTGTACATGATTGTACGTCATTTCCCGGATGTTCATTTTCCGGAATATATCAATTCCCGGAAAATCATTTCCCGGAATGCACAATTTCCCGGAAAAGTTAAATTTCTTCTTTTTTTCTCAAATATTAAACTGAAAAAAAATGAAGCTTTAAAGTATATCTATATACTTATAAGTATTGAAATATATATGTATTGAAATTTATTGGAAACAAGGTAAAAAACAAAGTACATCTATATACTTATAAGTATTGAAACATATATGTATTGAAATTTATTGGAAACAAGGTAAAAAACAAAACCTAATTAATTCTGTAAAATTAATACAAATGCTTGGACATGGTCAAATGGTGAAAAGTCTCTTTAAGATAGGCTTAATGAGCAAATATTTACCTGAGGTGGATAGACCAGTAACCAGTGTTTGAAAGAACAGTTCATGTTTAAAAGAAGAGTAAATCTCATATAAATGGTTCTCAAATATTTTTTTGTACTTTAGATATGAAAAAAAAAGAAAATACCTTTCAAAGGAGATTTACCAACAATCAATATGCAACTAGCGATTTGAAATTGGTTCACTGTTGTAGAACCCCTTGGTCCGAATTACACCTTGAAGTCAGCACCTTGTTATACATATTTGCGCCTTTGTTTTGATTTGCTGTTATTTTGACAGAATATTTGAGAGTGTGTTCATGCGAGTTCATTATTAGGGGCGCATTATTGAGCTTGGGACCGAGCTTGGGACCGATGTTCTAGTACTGACTGAGCCAAGAAAAAAATCGTATTTGTATGGGACCTACTGGTCTTAGAGTTAGTCTATGGATTTACCTCGGGATTTACCCTTCTTTTAAACATGAGCTGTTCTTTCAAATATTTAAAAAAAAAAGAAGCTGAATATCACGGGCCTGTTGCTTACTTTTGCAGAATTTATAGGAAATAAAAAGATCAAACAAATATCATGTTTATTATGTTTATAATATAGCATAAAGTTATTACCATGAGGTTATATTTATAAAACGAAATTAGGTTTTGTATAAATTTATAGAAAAAACTTTTGTTTAGCAAAATATTAAGTTTTCCGGGATTTGAACTTTCCGGGAAACGATTTTCCGGGAAATGTCATTCCGGGAAATGAACTTCCGGGAAACGAAATTCCGGGAAATGACGTATAATCGTTGTACATCTATGAGAATTTTTGTTCGGGCAACGTCTTCAAACTATTGGCTTATGTCTTGTTCAGACTACAGGGTTATAACAGAGTTGGTCTCATACCCAATGATGTCATTATCTCCGATCCGCTCAATCAATCGCAATGTTTTGTTATATAGTGGATGGACTATTATAATTTGAGATAACGAAATGCAGACGTCTTCCGAATTTGGCAGATCAACAGACAATCGGTGGATAACTACCTGGTACTTCATAGCTCGATGCTAGGCAAAAAGTTAAACACTAGGATCGTTCAAAAGTCAACGAACGTGCTCAACATACTGATCGAAAATACCGAGCCAATTCGAGAGAGGAAGTTGCGTTTGAAACTTGTCTCAATATACATTAATTGTTATGTTTTGTATTCTCCGTGCGAGGAGTAACGATTATGATGTAGAAGGAGATGTTCGCTCATCACCATGAGGCACCAAGAGTGGCCGAGGTGGCCAAGAGTGGCCGAGGTGGCCAAGAGTGGCCACCAAGAGCCTGTTGAAGTGGCGGACTTGTTCCGTCGCTACAACCTACCCCGCAGTGGGATGTTAGGCAAAGATTGACGTCCATGGTTCGAGTACCATTGGATACATGCCCTTTCGCTCAATTTTCAAAAACATCTGTTAATTTTCCTACCTGCCGTACTCTGACGGACCTTTCAACACCTTCTCTTCACATCTTTCATTCTAGCCAAAAACATTGTTGTTCACTCTTGGTGCCTCATGGTGATGAGCGAACATCTCCTTCTACATCATTGTCTCAATAGTTTTTGCCGTTCCTTCCATTGTGCTTTCAACATCGTTTTTCCAATAGTAGGAATCAGCTACACCCGGATAGTCAAGAATGGCTTGTTGCTGTTACTGCTGAACTTCACTTTATTGTAAAAATCCAAATTCATTTAGGAAAATCTAGTCTGAGTTAAAGATTCCGCGCTAAAATATTCAACCAACTTCACCGGAGGATCAACTTAAAATGAACGGATTCCCATCGAACATGTCCACGATGTAATAATTAACCAATCTTTCGATAATGTACGCTTATATTTAACAAAACACAACACTTATTATTTATTTCAACTTTTTATCCAAAAATTGTCTTCATTCTTACTGTTGTAACGGAAGAGAATCTCTTCAAAAGCGAACCTGCGAACACTTTGCTCAAATTTTAATGTATGTTTAGGTTTTAAAAATATCTGAAAATAAAACGGAAATATTATCGACAACCGAACAGTAAGTTACTGTTCACATGATCAGTTTGCTTAGATAGGTACCAACATTTTTTTTAATTTCGTTTATTCTGAACAAACTGTCGCAATAACTGGGCATGCTTATGAAGTTGCTGTGCCTGAAAGTTGGGTTTTCTCAAGCGAGTTCCTTCTAGATCGACCGGATTCAAAGACTGCAGTTCTTCCAAATTTTGACGAGGAATGTTAAATTTTGCTTCGGCCTGACTAAACAAAGAGCGTTTTATTTATTTTTATGTAATGAATAATGTCAATCCGCTCTTACCAGGTTATTTGCCACAACTTGGCATTCCTTCATGAGTAATCCTTTGAACAATTTTGAAGCATCCTGGCGAAGAGTCACCACCATGTCCTGATAATCACGGATATGTTCCAATTCTTTCGATGGTACATAACTCATATTGCTGCAGAGTGCAAATATTTTCCGGTAATAGTTACACTTGCCCTGATACAAAGTGTTAAACCTGTTGAAGGATGCAACGGCTACCACTACACGCACCTCTTGCAGCAGCACGTACCTTGTGTGATACCTACCTTGCGCCTACCGCAACAGACCAGACGACGAGAGAGTGAGTAAAGTGTAAACATTTTTCAGTTCCAACCAAGCGCTTCCCGCAACAAGTTCATGTCTATATTTTTACCCGTTATTAAACCTTTCGAGTTTATGAACCGTAGTTCTCGCATGTGTTGTTATTTCTGCTGATCACTCCGAATCCCATACGCTGATTCTCACCGTTCGTTGACCCTGGCTCTGTCGTCAGGTTATGGGCCCAGCGGGATCGCAGTGAAGAACCTGTGAAAAGTTTTAGCCAGTTTCGGAACGGCGCTTTTGTTATTCCGCCGCGTGTGCGAGGAGCAGAAAAGAAATAGAATAGCGCGAAAGGCTCGTTTTGTTGGACGAGCACCATTTTGCTGTGAGTGCATAGTGGAAAGAAACGAGTCGAAATGGGCGATGCCAAATTTTCGATTCCCAAGCTCAATGGGACGAATTGGGCTACTTGGAAAGTGCGTGTGGAGAACTTGTTGTGCCGGGAAGACCTATGGGATGTCGTCGCGAGTGAAATACCTGCCGAAACGGGCCGTACTGCTGCCTGGAAATCATCCGACAGGAAAGCAAAAGCGACACTTGTGCTGTTGCTCGAAGATGGCCAGCTACCCCTGGTGAAAAGTTGTGTTTATGCTCGCGATGTGTTTGTTGCGCTAAAAGCGTATCACCAGAAGACCTCCCGTTCAGTACGCGTTTCGTTATTAAAGAAGTTGTGCGCGACGAATCTGCCGGAGCGCGGTGAATTAGAGCGACATTTGTTCGAGATCGATGATTTATTCGATCGTTTGGACGCTGCCGGAACGACGCTAGATTCGGACACGAAGATCTGTTTGCTTCTACGGAGCCTTCCTCCGTCTTTTGATGGACTTGTGACTGCTCTTGACAGCCGGTCTGGCGATGACATCACGTTAGATGTAGTGAAATCAAAATTGATGGACGATTACCACCGACGGCTAGAGCGAGAAGACGGTACGCGAAAAGTGGACAAAGCAATGCGTTCTGCTGAAAGTTTCCCTGGAAAGGAGACTCGGGTTTGCCACTTCTGTAAGAAGGTTGGCCACATCCGTCGGAACTGCAGGAAGCTGCAAGGTTCGAAGAATAAAGAAGAAAACCTTCCGAAGAAAGGTGACAGTGCAAAAGCGAAAGTGGTCCAGAGTGACAATAAAGGAATTGCCTTCGTCGCGGGTGCTGAGAAAAGCTGTTCATGGATTATTGACAGTGGTGCCAGTGCACATATGGCGAACGATAAATCGTTTTTCGGTTCGTTGAATGAATTTGTCGGAGGGTGGATTTCCCTTGCCGACGGGAAGAAAACTCAAATTCACGGCGAAGGTAGTGGTTTTTTGAACGGAATTGACGGCAACGAAGAGCCGATCAGAATTGACATAAGTGATGTGAAGTATGTTCCTGGATTGGCGACCAATTTGATTTCCGTGGAAAAGTTGGCGCAGAAGAATCTGGAAGTGTGTTTCGACAGCAAAGGCTGCCGAATTGTTGACCCGACCGGAATCGTCGTAGCGACCGGCGTTCGTTCCGGTGGTTTGTACCATTTTCGTCAGGCTGAATCCTCGATGCAGGCAACGGTAGGACAACACAAGCCGAACTGCCAACACCTGTGGCACCGGCGTCTAGGCCACCGCGATTGGGCGGCTGCAGAGCGCCTGGTCAAGGAGAATCTTGCCACTGGAATTAAGGTGAGTGATTGTGGTCTGAGACTGATTTGTGAGTGTTGTTTGGAGGGGAAGGCTGTCAGAGCACCGTTCCCAGCTGTCATCGAGAGGAAGTCGACCCAAGTCTTGGACATCATTCACACGGATTTGTGCGGGCCGATGAAGACGACCACACCGAGCGGCAACCGGTATGTGATGAATCTCATCGACGATTATAGCCGTTTCACTGTGACGATTTTGATGAAGCATAAATGGGAAGCGACGCAGAATATCATCGATTACGTGCGGTGGACGGAGAACGTTTTTGGACGCAAGCCGCGTGTGATTCGCTCGGACGGTGGGGGCGAATTCGACAATAAGGAGCTAAGGAAGTTCTACAAAGGCGAAGGGATCCAGCCTCAATTTACGACCCCGTATTCTCCGCAATCCAACGGAGTAGCGGAGCGCAAGAACCGGTCGCTCAACGAGATGGCAACCTGCATGCTTGTTGATTCCGGGCTCGAGAAACGTTACTGGGGCGAAGCCGTACTAACCGCCACGTATCTGCAGAATCGCCTGCCGTCTAGGTCGTTGACGAAAACCCCCTTCGAGCTGTGGTGGGGAAGAAGACCGGATATCGGACACTTGAAGGTGTTTGGTAGTGAAGCCTACGTCCACATCCCTGAAGCGAGGAGGAGCAAGCTGGACGTGAAAGCGAAGAAGCTGAACTTTGTTGGCTATTCGATAGAACACAAAGGCTATCGGTTTGTAGATTGTGAAACGGATTCTATAACCATAAGTCGAGACGCACGTTTCATCGAAAATGGAAACGGAACGTCGTCTGTAGACTTTCATCTGTCATTTCCGGATGATATCAGAGAAGCTGAGGACGAGAAGCTGCTTTCGTTCGAGAAGGAGCCAGATGATAAGGAAGAAGAAGATGGTTCGTCGAACGACGAAGATTACGATACAGCCAATCAGGATGAAGAAGCGTCTGGAGGAGTTCGACGATCAGAGAGGCAGAATCTGGGGGCTTTACCGAAGCATCTCGAGGATTTTGTAGTTGGAGTAGCATCATGTGCTATCGAAGAACCAGAGAATTATCAAGCAGCCATTGAACATCCGGAGTGGCATGACGCTATGGAGGAAGAGATAAATTCTCATCGAAGAATTGGTACTTGGGACTTAGTACCGTTACCGAAGGCGCGCAAAATTGTCGGATCCAAGTGGGTCTACAAGCTCAAACGAAACGAAGTCGGAGAGGTAGTCAAATATAAAGCCAGAGTTGTAGCGCAGGGATACACTCAGCAGGCCGGCATCGACTTCGGAGAGGTGTTCGCACCGGTTACTCGTCAATCAACGCTGCGGACATTTCTGACGGTAGCCGCCAACCGGAAGCTGTTCGTTAAACACCTTGACGTAAAGACGGCTTACCTCAACGGACACCTGGATGAAGAAATATTTATGCGTCAACCACCGGGTTTTGTGAAACCAGGAGAGGAGGAGCTTGTATGCCGCCTAAAGCGCAGTATTTACGGTCTGCGACAATCTGCGCGATGCTGGAACAGGAAGCTGAACGAAGTACTATCCAAGTTGGGGTTCAAGGCGTCGGTGGCAGATAAGTGCCTCTATATGAAGGAGAACGGAGAAGGCACAGTTTTTCTGTTAGTGTATGTTGATGACATGTTGCTTTCGTCGACGGATGAAGCGACATTGAAGCGTATTTATCAAGATTTGACCAAGGAATTTGAGCTGACTTGTCTGGGTGAAATTCGACATTTCCTAGGCATGGAAGTACAACGCAAGGATGGAGTATACCAGGTCCGGCTGAAGCAGTACATTGACAAGCTAGTGAAGAAGAATGGAATGGAAGAAGCCAAGACAGCAAGATCGCCGATGGACTCGGGTTATTTGAAGTCGCAGGAAACCAGCAAGTTACTCGACGATGCCACGAAGTACCGAAGTTTGGTGGGTGGACTGTTGTACCTTTCAGTCATCGCCCGACCGGACATTGCAGCTGTGACAGCGATTCTCGGAAGAAAATTCGCTGCCCCGAGCGAGGCGGACTGGACCGCTGCTAAGCGCGTATTGCGCTACCTGAAGTCGACGAGGGATAGCTACCTGAAACTGGGCGGCGATGCTAGCCAGTCATTGATCGGGTATTCGGACGCCGATTGGGCCGGAGATCCTGAAAGCAGACGATCGTCTTCGGGCGCCGTGTTCTATTTCGGCGGTGGTACAATTTCCTGGGCTAGTCGTCGTCAGTCGTGCGTGACACTCTCGTCAATGGAGGCGGAGTATGTTGCGCTGTCCGAGGCTTGCCAAGAGACCATCTGGTTGAGGCAGCTTCTGCGTGATTTCGGCGAGATTCAGAAGGAACCAACGATCATCAAAGAAGACAACCAAGGGTGCTTGGCATTTGTGAAGACCGAAAGATCCAGCCGTCGTTCGAAGCATATAGACACCAAGGAGAAGTTCATTCTGGAGTTGTGCGAATCGAAGGAGATCAAGCTGGAGTACTGCCCTACGGATATCATGGTGGCGGACATTATGACCAAGCCCTTGGGTCCTCAGAAGCATCAGCAGTTTGTCCGGATGCTCGGGCTTGTGAGTGATGCATAAGGTGGATACCCGTTGAGGAGGAGTGTTGAAGGATGCAACGGCTACCACTACACGCACCTCTTGCAGCAGCACGTACCTTGTGTGCTACCTACCTTGCGCCTACCGCAACAGACCAGACGACGAGAGAGTGAGTAAAGTGTAAACATTTTTCAGTTCCAACCAAGCGCTTCCCGCAACAAGTTCATGTCTATATTTTTACCCGTTATTAAACCTTTCGAGTTTATGAACCGTAGTTCTCGCATGTGTTGTTATTTCTGCTGATCACTCCGAATCCCATACGCTGATTCTCACCGTTCGTTGACCCTGGCTCTGTCGTCAAAACCAACAGGATCCTAACTGAATAAATTTATTAATTACAACGGTTTTCCAATGTTTTGATTTTTTCCTCTTTTGTGGCAAGAGCGAGTTGAGTTGAGTTGAGTAAACCAAAACACTAACACCACCCTATTTACACGCTGGAATTGGAACACTTATTTTAGAGTTGAAAATCAAGGAAGTTCGGTGAAAAGGGTACGCACTCAAAAATGAGTAAACTAAGATAGAATTGAAATGACAAGTTTCACGAATACCGTAGACACAATTTTTCAATGTCTTATGCCTGGGACAGACATACAACGCTAACCGTTGTACGAACTGTCAAATACTTTAATCCAGTACCAAAAAACACGTACTAGACTAAAGGAGTACAACGCTGTACGTTGTATGTCTGTTCCAGGCATTAGACCATCCTCACCGGTGGGTTCGTATCTGGGTAATATTTTGATGACAGAGAGCGTTCTTATTTTGGTTTAACTATCCACTTTCGCACCGGTCGTCCATAAAAAGGTAACACAATAAGACTCAAATTTATTCTCCGGTTTCGTCTCGCTAAACATTCCGTGCAGTGTATAGTTTGAATATGTTTCGTACAGTTTTTGAAGTTCTAGTTTGTCCCAAAAATTGAATCTTGGGAAACATCCAGCCAAGCCCTGCAAAGCACTTTGTTGTCTTGTTGCGTCCAATTCCAACCACGGGGTTTTGATGCACTCATTTTTTCAAAACATATCACAATTAACGTGCAATAAGCAAATAACACTTTAAATACAAATCGGAAACACTCAAACTGAATTGAAAGCCTTGAAGATGTTGTTTTAACGTTTCAACTTGTTTTGCTAATTTTCCTTCAAATAGCAACGCTTGGCTCGGTTGGGTCGGGTTGTCAAATTTACGAAGCGAGCGAGCAAATTGTCATTTCCCAACTCGGTTACCAACTACCGATGCGGTGTCAAGTTGTCAAACAGAGTAAAAATTTACCGATATCACCGTATTGGTGCGTTTGGTCCAGCGGCAGGATAGTCAAGAAGAAAATAGATTTATTTTTTGGCTCAAGATGTACTAGCACACCGGTCCCATGCGTAATAATTCACCCGTAATAACGTAACGCACACCCACCGACAAACCGACATGAAACTCAATCTTCACTATTGATCAAGAATCCATAACGACCGATTCAAATGTGCAGCGATCCCATCTGTCAAAACCCATAGAATCATTTGATCTAGATCAAATAAATGTGCCCAGAATAGCTCAGACATGAACCATCTCATCAAGTTCCTAAGCGTGTTCGTGGCTTCAATAAACGATCTCAGCGAACACGAAGATAGATGTCAGCAATATGATTTGAACAGAAATATTAAGACATTTTCTATTGTCATTCATGTCGGTTTGTCGGTGGCACACCAACACACCCTCATGTATTCTGTCAAAATATCATTCACGCTATTTTTAAAGAACTCAAATTTGAGTACGACGGACTCAAAATCGTCGGAAGTATGGCTACTATGGTCAGTAGAGATTGTTAGGAGTAATATGTTGAAAATTAGTAAAACCAATCGGATTCAAGCCATCAATGTAAATTAAATGCAATTTTACCCAATTAAATATGAAAATAATGCACATTACATATTGCTGATTGCAGTTAAAAATGGACTCCGACAAAAACAGAAAAAGTGTGATAAAAGTGCACGTTTACGTCAAATCGTTTCCTGTCTTCAGTGAACTTATACCTTTCAGCATAAAGAATAAGTGCACCGAAGACAACAAAACGATTTGACGTAAACGTGCACTTTTATCACACTTTAAAATGCGCAAAAAGCAGTTCTAGAGTCCAATTACAACTGCAACCAGCAATACGTCATAGCTACTGTCAATTCATTAATATTCTCAAAGCAATACAATCCTAGTTCATGGCCCATTTGCTTAATTCTACGTTTGTCGCTGCGAAAACCACACTTTTCCACTTATTGTGGGGGGGCAAGCTTTTCGTACAACACTTATTTCAGTGCAAATTTCGAGATAGCTTCTCCAACGGCCTGGAGTTTTCACCTAACCTATATTTTTGACTGAGTCTTAACGAAGATTCCGACGAGTTCTCGGATTCATAAGGAATCAGGGAGTGCGCTCCGAACTCCAGAACGAGTAGACTATGGTTGCAGTGAACTCGTCCCAGCTTCACCCAAGAAACCACGAGGCTGTAATAGCGTGCATATATAGGGCATATGTATTACGTCTAGTGCATCATTGAAGTTGGATTAAAGCTGAAAAGGGCCCCACTAAGATCGAACTAATGCTATATCTTTTGTAATGCCATAAGACATTGCTAAAGTAGCATTATTGCATTGGTAATGCATCACTACATTTTCAAGCTTATCTAACGCTTTACAACCTGACAACTGTTGAATTGATGCGATCCCGCATCACCGATGTTGATTTTGGGTTGAATAAGTGCAATAATATAATGCTTGTGGTTACTTGGGCAGAATTCCGCAGAAAGATTCTATGGTTGCAGATCTTTCCCGGAACATGCAACTTCGAACTAAAGATATACTATGGTTGCAGATTCCTTCAGTCGAACTTGATTTATTTCAAAAATATCATACAATAGTGATCTTAAGCCTACAAATTGAGTTCTCGATTTATAACAAAGTTTATAATCCTATAAGTTCTTAGGGAAGGTCCATTAATTATGTCACGCAGTAAGGGGGGCGGGGGGGGGGAGGTTTGAGAAAACGTGACGATCCATACAAAAAAAATTAAAGGTCCATACGAAAAACGTGACAAGGGGGGAAGGGGGTCTTGTAAAAAGTCATTTTTTGTGTGACGTAATTAATGGACGTTCCCTGATGTAATTTTCTGGAACCTTCCATAACCTATTAAATGCCGTTGATTTTCTACCATTCGGCCTTATTCTATGTGACGCTACATTCGTCGTTGAAGAGGTTAACCTAGTTTTATTTCCCTTACATTCTATGTCCCTTTCAGACCTGGGATTTTTCATTATTTCCTCGCACTTTCATCTTCATTGTAACTCAGGTCTGAAGAGGCATCTTGCTATAATATCTATAATATAATCTTGCAGCTGAAAAGGAGAACATATTTCGTAACGTTAGTAAGGTCTGCCCAGGTAATCTTAATGGGGCTGTCACTTTTCCTAGCGGAATAATATTCCGTTAAATTATTCCGCAAGAAAAACTGACATTTCACCCATACTGAAGCAGTTATCAAACCTACTTCGGTAAAAATGGCAAAAATTACTTCAAGTCTTTACTTGTCAGCTGCATACTAGGCTTTATCCTTAAATTTAGAGTCCACGTCGCGATACTCTTCTATGACGATATGGATGGCTTATAACCTCTTAATGCTAGATCGAAATTAATTGGCACGCGGTCACAACGTTAGTCGCTATAATTTTGGTGTATGCCAGAACGTCCAGGAGAATTCACTACTTCACGTAAAACGGCGTACCGCGTTTTTTTGCACTTGGACCTATCTTTTCCGACTGGTGCATTTTTTCCGGATTTGATTCGACATACATATCAATCGATTACGATCACATATCATCACAGAGAACAGACATCCAGGCTCGAACATTTTTTCTCCAATTTACTGTGTAAACTTTCAAAAGCAAACCGGAAAAACAACGCCGCCTAGTCTAGGTTTCACCAAACTAAAATTGACAGGCTATCAAATCTCAAGGTGGGCAAGTGGCGCCATGAACATACGATTCACCAAAACTAACGAAAATGAGCTGTAATTTTAAAATGGTAGTTACAGAAATTTACACACGGTGGACAGTCTAGCTTGGATGTCTGTTCTCTGTGATATCATCAATGAATGTTCTTCTACACGCAGCGAAATAGATATTTATTTCAAAAATAAATCACTTTGAATTCAAAGGAAAATATTTTTGAGTCAGGGCCTAATTGCAAGTTTCTCTGAATCAATTGTATCGTTATTTGTTTCAAATCTTTTTTTGTTTTCTTTTTACAACCAAGCCTCCAAACGACTTGATGTAGGTTCAAAAATATTTCTATTTGAATCTAGCATATCGTTATTTCAATCAAATATTATTATTTTTGCTGTAATTACGTCCTTTCTTTTTGAATCAAATCAAAAACGCCATGACTCTACATATTATTGGATTTGTTTTAAAATTAGTTCTGGTTGATTTCAATAATTCCAGGTGTGCTTTGAATTTCTTTATTTTATTTTAAATTCTTCCATCACGATTTGGGTTATAATGCGCTTAGGGAAAGTCCATTAATTACGTCACCCAGTAGGGGGGGAGGGGGAGTTTGAGAAAACGTGACGATCCATACAAAAAATTTGAAGGTCCGTACAAAAACGTGACAAGGGGGGGGGGTAATAAAAAGGCAATTTTTGCGTGACGTAATTAATGGACGTTCCCTTATCTGATCTTGTCAGACATTGGTTTTTTCTGATAAAATTTCCTTCCCTCTTGCTGACGTAGCAAATAATTTGCTGTAGATTCAGCTCTTGAAACATCTTGTGAGCTCGCTTGTTTTGGCTAGGTTGCTGATTTGATTTTTAAGAATTAGGGTAACGGGATGTAATGTTAGCCTAGCTCCTTGATTCGGCCTATGTACCAAATATGTCATTATTTCTTCGATAATCAACAAAATCATGTTGCTATCAGCACGACTGATTTATTTCAAAGTAATTGAGACATAATTAATCAATTATAGTTGTTCACTTCCGCGTAATTTTCGATTTCCTTGACTTTTTAGACACCATGACTTTACTAGTTAAGCTGAACAGATTATCTATACGATCTTCAAATGATCTAAATTTGCCGAAATTGAACCTATAAACCGAATAATGCAGACAAGATGTACAGAATAAAGTCACATGTTATAAACTTACTGGTCACATTGGTAAAATAACTATGATTTAACAAGCAAACGGTGGACCCAATGTTAGGGACATATTTTTTTCTATGTTCCTAACTATGGCCTGTTGTATGGAAAGCGTAGTAAAAATGTTGTTATTGGTAACATTTACAATACAAATGTCTGAATTCCGGTTGAATGTTGTTCATATGGCTCATCTTAACACAAATTAAAGAAACAAAATCTGTGTAGAGTGAATTATAATGTTTTGATTGTCAAATGACCGCTCAATCATATGTAAAAATCACTTAAGTGTTTCTTATCAGTTAAAGTATACTTTGATTTGTGAAATTGTTTGTTGGGTAAAGCGAATACAGCTGGGAACGCCTTGAATCAGAAAATCAGGAAGAAACCCGTACGAAAATTGCATTTAAAAAAAATCAATCGAATGGGACGAACTTGCATCCATGATTAGACCCAATTTGGTACCCATAGACCGACATTACATCCATATCCCTCGAAAGTTTCTGACTTTATAAAACGAGTTGTGTAGCTTTTCGTGATACATACTACCAGATGGCTTATTAAGCATATCTTTGGAAGTGTATAGCACGTTAAATTTTGTTTCCAGCTCAAATACTTTATGAGTTACAATGAAAAATGTAATCAATTGTTGCATATTAGGCTGAGTCAAGGGACACATACCCTATCATGGTTTATTGAAGTCTTCAGCTTCGCAGTCTGCGAAAGGTACACAGGTCGCCATCTACTTGATCGTCTTGATGCAAGTCAAGCACAGTCAACCGCCATGTCGTGTGGCGGCATCTATTCTTCAGTTCTACTGGTTTCTAACACCGCTACTGTAACGTGTGCCTCGGCACGGTTGCTTTCATTGTTTTGATATTGCGTAACGCGAAATTGTCACTCACAACTTGCAGCAGTCAGGTTGACGAAAATTTTTCGAACAATCTGTATCGTCGTCTGTTTTTCATTAATAAGTGATAATTTGCGAATAGTTTTCAGCCAAAATTGTCCATCTTGCGTTGCAGTGTAAGTGTTTGCAAACTGAGAAAATACTCAACGATCAAAGTTCGACGGCTGGAATGGAGATTTGCACCTCCGAAGTAAGCTTTATTTTGATTCGTCTTCATCATTATCAATAGGCGTTGCAAAGCAGCTGAATAACAACAACAGCACCAGCAACAACAATACGAAAGCTGCGGCGGAACGGAAAGACAAAACGAGAGGCGTATCGCGAAAAGAGGCACACGCAGAGGACAACCGTACAGCGAGACGAAAAAGATGATGTGTCAAAGTGAAAGAGCTGTTCGCGAGATAGGGAAGCTTTCTTCAATGGAGCAATAAAAACAAGGCCCTTTTTTTCGTAGTTCCGGAGCATTTGGCTGGTTCCTGGGACTGCGATCCGTGTCAAACTTTTGTGATTGTGTGATTGTGTTGGCGAACGGGGGCACGAAGGCACGATAGGAGTAATAGAGGTGAAAGGATCAAAACGAAAGTGCTATTAAATGACGATTAAATGAGATCCTCTGTAAGCTACATGTTATCGCAAGGACCAGGAGATCCGATAATGGCGCATCCCGATTACGAGCAGCATCACTATCACCACGGCTGTCTGCTAATACTGGTGCGTGGAATCGGACCTCTAAAGCCTCGATCGCTGCAAAGGGTATTCGAACGAATCCAGCGGATCAACAACGTTAAAATACCGGGTAAGTGTAGGGGGCTTGGGAGGACTAATTACAGATTAGTTTCAAAGTTGTTGTTTTTTTTTCTTCCTCAGATTCATCCGGCCTAACGAGAGATATTTGGGTTCGCTACATTCGAGATCATCCAGTGGAGAATAACGACTGGGGTGATTTTCAAACTCATCGGAGGCTGCTTGGGTTGATAACGGTAGGGAAGTTCGATAACCAGAATGAGCTGAATGAGCTGTGCAGGGTCCATGAGTCCCTCAAGGTCAAATACACCAATACATTGTTTGATTCCCGATGTTTGTTGTTTGGACCGAGCATTGAAGAGCTGCACAAGATCGCCGGAGGGCTGGAAGAGAAGAAAGATGCCACCATAGAGAACTGCTTCCAAACGCCGTCCAATTTTAAAAGTCGAGCTTTTTTCTATCCGGAAAATGACCAGTGCTCAAATTTGGAGACAAAGATTTCAGAATTCATTACCTCTCTGTATTATATTTTGGAGCTGAAGCGTCTGGAGAAGACTCGGGAGAAAATTGACAAAGTACCCCTGCTGTTGGCACCGTTCGAAAAGAAAGATTTCGTTGGATTAGATTTGGAGAGTCGAAACAACAAGAAGCGATGCATCGGTCGGATGACCAAACATTTGGGAGATTTAACGTTACAGGCTGGCCTAGTTGCCGAATCACTGAATCTGTTTCACTCGGCTAGTGAAACTCTACGTGCCATAAGTGATTCGCTTTGGTTGGGAGCGGCCTTTGAGGGTCTCTGTGCCGCTTCCGCTGTCCTACTGTACCCCAACTTTCGTTACACCATGTCGATTCAACGAAACTCTAGTCTCCAGGAAAACACATCCTCCCCACAGAAATACAATCTTGCCCGAAATCAATTGCTGATCAATAGCTACAATGGTGAAACTAATAACGGCGGTAATGTGAAACATAAGAAGTCCGATATGGTTATCAATCTGAACTCAGAAACTGCCTCGATCCCGGACAAAACATCGGCTTCGTCTAATTCGTCGGCATCGTCGATAAGTTCAACGTTTTCTTCAGGTTCTGGGGGAAGCACTGCCAGTGGAAGTTCGTCTTCCTTGACTGATTCGGGAACACTGGTGAACAAGTCGACAGTTGGTCAAAAATTTCCGCCAAATATCCTCCAACCGGATGAAATTCCTGCTCGATATCGGGAAGCCATCATCAATTACAGTAAATATCGAAATGCTGGTATAATCGAGACGGAAGCAGCTCTTAAGGCAGCTCGAATTTGCATCGAGCAGGGGAAAAATCTGGACGTGGCTATGTTTCTTCAAAATGTCCTCTACATCAATCTGAACATGAGCGAGCATCAGCGTGTTCGAAGGTTTGAAGTGCTCACCGATCTGTACCAGAAAATAGGATACAATCGAAAGGCAGCTTTTTGCCAAAGGCTAGCAGCGTGGCGCCATGTTGCCGTTAGTAACACAAATCCCGATTGGGGTCAAAGTTATCGACTGATGTTGGAGAGTTTCTCAGGGCATAAGCTCTCCCTCGAACCGCACGAAGTACTAGAAAACAATACCGGTTGGCCCGTTCTGCAGATAGATCTACTTCAACAAATGGTAGGAACGGCACGACGGTTAGGACAGTCCGCTCTAGCTACCAGACACATGACATTTCTGCTACAAACCATGTGGAAGCATTTGACGTCACAAGAGCAAAAGGAAATGGCACTTCAACTGCAGAACTTGAGCGCACAGTGCGAAGGAGCACCGGTTCCGCTGGTGTTGGAAAACGGCACGGTCATTCCACCGTCTAATTTGACCGACTTGCCACTTTGCAGTCAGGTTCTCGCCAAGGATTTGCCACCACATTTGCGTCCCTTGAAGGTAAGTCGTGTTTGGGTGTTATGCGTCATCATCGTCAATGCTGAGCTATTGGTTTTGCCCTTTCAGATTGTCGTAGCGAAGGTAGACAGTGGTCCTTTTCTGTTCACACCGATCCATTTCAGCTCGATAGATCGTCGTCAGGCGAAAGACGACAGCAAGATATTGTTCAACTGGATTCAACACGACGTCTGCGAGGTTAATGTCAAACTAACCAACCCGCTACCGTTTGAATTGCAAGTGACTGACATCCGCCTGCTAACGACAGGAGTCGTGTTCGAAGCATTCCCTCAAACGGTGATGCTTCAACCAAACGTACTAACTACAGTAGCCCTGCATGGAACTCCGATAGAAAAGGGAGAACTTGACATTCAGGGATACAGCACCCACACGCTTGGTGTCAAATCCAACTGTCGCCTGAAGAACATGCTGCACCGAAAGTTACGTAACTTGCCTTCGCACTATCAAGTCAATGTGATTCCTGCGCTTCCAAAGCTAGAGCTTAAGACAAGTCTCCCGCCGACGGCCACCTTCAGCGGGATGCCCAATGCAGACTGTGTGACCACGTCTGCCAGCATAACACTTTACAATGGCGAACGTGGCGATTGTATCGTGACATTGACGAACACGAGTAACATACTGATAGAATACATTGATGCAAATTTCCATTCTAACATGGATGCGAATCTGCAGAATCGAATTTTTCAACTGGCAACCGATGATATCACCTCGAAGCTTCCGATCAAACCGAACGAGAGCATCGATTTTAAGCTGGTGATTTATGGCGAAGCGGATTTTCTCGGTGCGATTGCAGGTGTTCAACAGCTCTACTCGCATTCATCCCACCAGGACGGTATGAACAGCGCAGGGCCTCAGAGTTTGACCGTTTCACATAGCGGAGGTGTCGTCGGAGGAACCATCAGTGGCAGTGGAAATCCAAGCATTCCAAGCCGGATAAGCTCACCAACAAATACTCACCGGAGGAACGATCCGTTGACGTCCAGCTTTAGATCGTCTCATTCGGGACACTCGTCACTGGCCACGTTAAGTGTGGGAATTGCAACGGGTCATATGCCAAGACAATTGGAAGCACAGTTGAGGTTCAAATATTCCGGCGCGGAAGGATTACAGGAAGGCTACTGTCGACAGTGTGCGATTTCGTTCAACGTGGAACTGCTACCGAGTGCGCAGATTACAAATTGGGATGTTCTGTCGGCAGAAATGTGAGTATTGGTAATTCGTTAGTTTAACTAACTGCTACTAATCCTCTGCATCCACCAAATAGCCCATCGCAGTTCTACCTGGTATTGGATGTGGTCAACCTGACAGCTCAGGAAATGTCTCTCAACTACACATCCAACAAGACAATACTCATCGAAGCTAAGGAAAGCTGCCGCGTGCCGGTGCCCGTAGACCGCTGTCCACTTGATCGCATTCTAGCGGCAATGGAACAGCAGCTGCATTCGTTCAACAGCACTTCGGCCGATGTCCATCCGAGTATGCTCAGCGGGATGGGCGTGAACAGCGCTAGTGACGCGGGCGATTTGACGGAGCGCGTTTGCTCCGAACACATTGCGGAAAATGTGAACCTCAAGTGGTCGCTTCCGGGATTGGACTGCAGCGGAGTGGCTTCTCTGCGGGGAATTTCGCTCTCGCCGACGATGCTGGATTTGGTAACGGTTCCGCCGTTGCAGTGGGGTAAGATTGAGCTAACTTCTTTCGATTTCTTTCAAATTTGTTCAGTGGGTACTGATCGTAAAATCGGTTGACTTGATGTAACCACAGAGAACAGACATCCAAGCTGGAGTGCCCTCCGTGTGTAAATTTCTGTAACTGCCAAATTACAATTACTCGTTTCTGTTAGTTTTGGTGAATCGTATCTTGATGGCGCCACTTGCCCGCATCGAGATAGTCTGTCAATTTTAGTTTGTCAAAATTTATAAATTTGTAAATTTTTAAAAGCGTGTTAGTCAAAATTTATAAATTTGTAAATTTTTAAAAGCAAACCGTTGGAAAAGCAACGCCGCCTAGTCTAGGTTACACCAAACTAAAATTGACAGACTATCTCGAGGCGGGCAATGTTCGAGCCTGAATGTCTGTTCTCTGTGATGTAACCTAGTAAAAATGACTACTTTGACACTCGGAACAAGCCGCACTTTGGATTAATATGGCGCGTTTTCATCGGCTTTGTCTGTTAGCCCCTAATGAAAAATCTTTGTCGAATAATCCACATTAAATGTAGCAAATTCGACACAGATTTTTCATTAGGGCCTAACTGACAAACGTAAACAATGGCTTCTTCCGTAAATTTCTCGTGGCACAAAGGCTATCCAGGTAAGCCTCCAATTCTATCTGATAGGTGAACTCTTCCGCTTCGTAATGACCGTGGTGGATTGATTAGGAGAGTTTTCAATGACGAGAAATTCGCGGATAAAGCCATTGTTTACGTTTGTCAGTTGAGCCCTAATGAAAAATCTTTGTCGAATTTTGCTCTATTGGTTGTTGGGTATTGCTCGCCTTTAGAATTGCGAAATTCATATTAATACCCCCAATTATCGAAAAGTCCATTTTGATCGTTTACTTGCACATTTAATTTGGAGAAAAAAAGGTAGAGATAAAATATACAAAAAGAAAAGTCTACTCAAACTAATCGATTTCGTCACCCTCTGGCTCGAGAAGAGCGAGAGCGCGAACGGGAGCGCGACCGTGACTGCGCACGTCGCCGTGATCCAGACCGAGATCGTGACCGTGACCGGGACCGCGATCTTCTTCTGGGTCTTGCTTTCTGTAGCATTTCTCGAGCCTTGTCCTGTGCGGCCATCCGTCGACGAATGGCAATTGCTCGGCGCTGTTGCGGAGAGCGCTGGTTCCAACCTGGACCACAGTCTACCTGCCGCATCAACCGGTCCAGCGTTGGTGTCCGCGATGGTTGGTCGGAGAGCCTAATGATACCGCTTGGTTCTTCGACTGGGTCGTCTTGTGTGGTGGTGTTCCTTGCTTCAAGTTCTTCTTTTACATAGCGCAGTCTTGATTCGAAACGCGCATCTTCCCGTTTGTCCAAATTAACCAGCAGCTTGAATCCGTTGTCGGAAACGGTAATCAACCCAAATTTTCGGCCTACTTCCAGATGCTTCGCAACGTCTCGTTCTAGATCCTGGGACTTCAAAGCCAGTTGGGGGTGAAATTTTGCCAAAGCATTGGCGATTCCGTCAACTGAAACTGAAATGGAAATATCCTTAGGCTCGGGGAATGTTCGTTGAAGTAGTTTTAGCTCACCTGGTTCTCTGCAGGCCTTTAGAATTTTTATTACTATTGGAAACATATTGAGTGTTTTGAGAAACACATCCAAATTCTAGAACATGAAAAATTGGAATGTCAGTTGCCGTTCTTATATTTTGCATGGACTACTTCTGTGAAAATGTAGGTTGCTGTGATTGTGATGAATGTACGCGTAGTGGTTGTTTTCAAACAACGGTGGTTGTTTTCAAACGGTGGTTGTTTTCAGGGGGCGCGACTCTGTCTCAGATGCAGGATTTTTGTTTTGTTTTGCTTTTGTGCGATGTGCGCATGCTTAGTAGATAGAAAGAAGATTTAAAAGATTTTGATGAAGATTTTAAAGATTTACTGCAAAAAGATGCAGCTCGATGCAAGCTGATGGATTAAGATTCACAAGCTGAAACAAGATTTTTCAAAGATTCAATGATTTGCTAGCGTGGGATTTTTCGATCATTTTGAATCTGGATTTAAATGTGTCGCACCCCCAGGTTGTTTTAACGGTTTTACAAAATAAGAGCAGACTGAAGTCTATTATTCTATTCCCAAGGTGTCGTGAAAGTTTCTCAACTAGAAAATGAGAAAAAAGATTAGTAATTTCCATTTAATTCCAACAGACTTCTTCAGTGTCGTGTAATAATACTTGACTGTCGAGTATTAGTATATGACACTGAAGAATTCGGCACATTGTAGACAAAATAGGTACGCGTATCTGTCAAGATAAGCAATCAAGGTAGTTGGAATTAAATGGAAATTACTAATCTTTTATTTTCATTTTCTAGTTACAGGTATTCCACTAAACGGGGCTACCCCATATGGCATAAGGCCGTTTGGCATAAAGTCGTTTATCATAAAGTCATTTGGCATAAGATGTTGTACACTTTGATTGTTGTTTTTTGTATTCTCCCATGCGCGGGAGTAACGATCTTTGATGAAGTTTGTCAGAAGCAGATAATTTCTTCTCCATGCAAAGCGTTAGGAGTGGACGGTAATTTATTGCTAGAACAAATAGACTTGAAAAGAAAGTGTATTGATAGTTCCGTATAGGGCAACGGCAGGCTTTGAAATTGAAAGATACAAATTTGAAAATTTGGCATTGATTAGCGAACAGTTTGAAAAAGATCATTGGGAATGAAGATCTGTAAATTAACCCTAGAGGGTTTGAGCTGTTTAGTGGAATACTTGTAACTATAAATTAGAAGAAAAATTAGTAATCTCCTTTTAATTCCAACTACCTTTGCTTATCTTCGACAGATACGCGTATTGTAGACGAAATACGCGTTTCTGTCGAAGATAAGCAAAGGTAGTTGGAATTAACTGGAGATTACTAATTTTTCTTCTAATTTATAGTTGTAAATTAACGTTTCATCAAAAACATTTGGCATAATAACAGTTTGGCGTAAATACTAGAAATTTAAAGAAGATAAGATTCTGAGCAAATGACCGAGTCCATTTGGAATTATGGATTTTGCTCAGCAATTTTAATTATTGAGAAAAAAAAAATTTAGCATGAATCCAAGAATTTAAAATATTTAAGAACATTTTGAAGAACATACTAGGGTAGGTAACGACTTAAGCACTCCGAGACCCTATTCCAAGCACGGGGTTAACGTTAACCTACAATGCTCAATTTTTGCAGTATGTTGCTTCACTAGATGGAGCACCATACTGCAAAAAATGAGCGTTGTAGGTTAACGTTAACCCCGTGCTCGGAATAGGGTCTCGGGGTGCTTAAGTCGTTACCTACCCTATATAGATATAGATATAAAGAAGGGATATTACAATAAATTCCTTATTCGCATATTTGTGATAGTTGCGTTTCTGTCGGTTTCGAATGAATTATGCCAAATGTGCCAAATAGCTCGCGTTTGCTAGTGATAATTTAAAAAAAGTGTTTCAATCATTTATTTTTTATTTTATTAAAAGTGATCAAATGAAGTGTTAATTTTAAATTCTCCTAGTTTCCCAATCACAAACGTTCTACTAATTCACTCAAAATAGTTCTTTGTGAATGTATTTTAAAAAAAAGTGAAAGGGTCAAATATAACTAACCATACATACTTTTAGACAATCCTAAAATTCAATAATTTAAAATTTCAATTTTAACTCGGAAACCTATGAAAACCATAGTTTGAAGAACAGCCTATTTAAAAAGAAGGGAATATGACCACAGCCCTTCAGGCTTGAATCTCAGTCTGTGTTAAATTCCATAACCATCAATTTTAAAGAAATCTCCAAATATCAAAATTCTTGTTGCAGTTCAAAAAATCACTCGCGCAAATTATTTTAACTGCTCTTCCGTATGGCAACAAAGTGTCTCGTCTAGTGCGCTGTGTAACACATCAGATGCGCTGTTCAGCGCACTAGATCCGCCACAATTCAATCGAACAAAACGTGAATAGTTTGGCGCTAGTGGGCTATTACGGTTTTCATTTGCAATGATAATAAGCTTCTAGTGGCCGTCATCGCATCAGTTTATCTGTCAGTTAAGCTACAAAGCTACAAAGGGGAGCGCAACGGCGCATTGCGGCAGCTCTTGGTAGATCCTTGGTGAAAGTGTACTTTGCTCGTTCACGTTCGTCCTCTTTGTTTTTGAAGGTCCATTTACAGCCTGCCGTCTTGTGCCCCGGAGGTAGTTGGACAAGCTCCCCGGTGCCGTTTGCCTAGAGCGGGTTTATCTACTTTCGAGTTTCGAGCTTCGATCGCTTCGGAGTGGTTTGGGGTTTGAAACTGCAAAAATCATCCTCCGAAGTGTTCGCAACGTCGGCCACAGATTCATACGTTCAATCTTCTTCGCCCTCTGGTTGTTCAGGTACGGAATTGGCTTCCTTGTGGGACAGTATCGAGCTCCACGTCCACGCCTTTCTTTCTTGATGAACTTAGGTCCATGTTTGGGTCCGGGCCATTCTCGATGAGCTTGTCGTCGTGGATGGAGATGATTGACCTCGCATAAATAGAAGGAACACAACTGCTTTCCGCTTTACGCCCCGTTCTAATCAGCCAAATCATAGCACTGATTTGATGTTTTTCACAAATCAGCCTCACAAATTTGATCTTTTTCTTCGTTTTAACAGTTCATCTGGCACCTCCTGTGTGTTGAATATGGAAATTTTCAGTTTCCTTGAACCGTTTCAAGGTACGAAAAACAAAACGCTTACTCACTCCGAACTGCTTAAGGCTATTTAATATCTGACTCGGTCTAAGCTTTTGCAAATGTAAGTTTAAAACTTGCTCCCGTATGGTTTCCATGGTAGCTGATAAACATTAACAAACGGAATCGCTTATTACTCTTCAGCGATAAGCTGTCAAAAGAATACACTCAAAACGGGTATAATTAATACCGCTGTTATAATATCCCAGCTGAAATAAACTAAGACTGAAAAAAGGTGACACCTATTGTGAGACACACTGTATTACTTTTCAAGCAACATCCTCACTTTTCATTTGTGAATCGTCGGACCATTCGCCAGAACAGCCTACAGTAAGTGTTGATTGCTTTCGGATGGCGATGCCTGAATCTTCGGTGCCAGACATGCTTGAAGATATTGTAACGTTGACCACCTGCCACCATCAACGTGTCTTCTGGTTGTTTTATTTGGTTAGGTTTTCCTTCAGATGATCCACAGCAACAAAGGCTGGCCGCATCGAAAACAATTGTTTGTTGGTTTTGGATAACTGCCAGCCCGGATAGAAGGTTCATGGATAGGCTTGGAGGGTAAAGCGCAAAACAGAGACTTATTTCACGACGAAAACCTTGTTTATCAGACGCAGGATCATTTCACCCTTCCACCAGCTTGACGAACCTAACCTCACTTTCACGCAACGCTCGGAGAAAACTCGGGGAACTTCCCAAACGCTCAGGGTACTTCCCATAAATTCAGGAATATTCTCAGAAGTCCTGGGGTCTTCCGGGAATTTCAGAGAACTTTCCTAAAGATCGAGGAATTTCCTTTAGGGAGCTTCTTATGTGTTCAGGGATTTTCCCAGTAACTCGAGAAATTTCCTAATAGTTCAGGGATTATCCCAGAAGCTCAACGTATTTACGTCTTAAGAAGAACTTAAACTTCTTACTTCTCGATAACTTTTCGTACTGAAGCAAAACGAGAATCAAAAAGTCAACTTTTTTTTTATGTTTAATAAATTTCCGCCGTATCACTATCTTAGAGATTCTAAAAAGTTCTTGTAAGGTGTAACAACATCACAGAAATGCAATTTAATTTTACAGCAATTTCACTAAGTTGGTCGACCCAGATTTTTTGAAATTTAATTTTTCTTTAATGTTCTGCTTTTGAACCTAATTGTAAACACAGGGACGATTCCTGCCCAGCACCAATGAGACCCCTTCCAGCCGCCTCAGGCACAGTGGTCAAAAAGTCGATTTTAACGTTCTCAACTGATAGCGTCCTAAATAGTGGAGGTAGAGCTGTGGCATTTTTGGCAAAGTTGCTAGATATGACAAGCTTTATATTTTGATGGCATGACTTTTGTGATTAGTTCCCCTAAAAATGAGATAAAAATTCAATTTCTTTAGGATTTTGAGATAGAAAGTTGATGTCTTCATCAAAATTGTAGTCCATACAAACAAATTTGATCAAGACATAAAAATTGTATGTCTCACCCAATTGGAGATAAAAAGCTTTTTTTAACAACTAACCTCCAAAAACACATTTTTTATTCAAAATTTTTGTTTTTAATTTTAAGGACAATATAATGTTCTACAAAGTTATTTGCAATATCTAAATACAAAACTTTCTGGCATATACTATACCTGCATAATTTCAGTGGGATGAGTTATTGAACTTTTTTCCGTTTTTTATGTCGTTTTTTTGAAGGCTGTTCCACACTTATGAGCAGGTAGGAGCAGATACCGCCCAAACACAATGATAACGGAAACGGAACGGAAAACGGCAATTTTGACAGTTGCTGAAAATGACTTCGATATGTCCAATTAAAATCGGCTTAGATCTAGCTTGTTGGCTTTCCGACAAGCAGAAATACTCAGATCGGGCTTTGCCGTTTTCCGTTGTCGTTATTATTGTGTTTGGGCCAATAGACTTGGGTGCATCTAATAGTACATTAAAAAAGCTTTCAAAAGGTGGTTAGTTTGTCCGTCCGTCCAAAATTTCACCATGGCTTAGAACAATATGAAAAATTATGTGGACAAAATTTGAACTGTCAAGTGGTTTGGACTACAGCTGGCGTTACACGCAGCGAAAAGTTGTTTTAATATCAATGATATTCTGAATTAAAAACAACAATAAAAATTATCATTCCCCGGCTTCGAATATTTATTGTTGAATACAACAATAAATCTTTATTAATTGAACAAAGAATATTATTGTTTTCAAAATATGTCAAAAAAGCAAAGAAAAGTATATTTTGTTGAATTAACAATATTGTTTTTATTTACAAATACAGAATCTTTTTAATCAAAAAAAAACAGTTGCTGCCAACAATTTATTTCTTTGATACTAAAAAAAAAAAAGTTGCGGCTATAATTGATATTTTATACATGAAGAATATTTTTTTTGTTTTAAATATTCTAATTGTCAATTCAACCAGATTACTTTTTATTTCGAAATAATTTCAATGATTTCAATTTGGTTTTAATTTTTATTCAATAAAAAAATTAAATAACAAACAGTCCAGCTGCACATAAGTTGTGAGCTTTAATTTTGAATGAAAAAGCTTTAATTTAAAAAGATTTTTCTAGATTCATACTTTTCGTTCTCCACAAGAATTTATTCCGTACATGCATTTGTATTTTCTTCCATTCGATTACCTTCAATATTTCTGCGAATAGAAAATAGTCATTAAAATGAAATGACAAATTTTCAATTTCTTACCAAGAAAGCAATTCTCACTTTCTCGACCTCTTCAAATAATATTTCCTACCGCGATTCCACGTTGCTTTTCGAATAAAGCGTGGAAATTGAGGCTACGAAACTGGCGCATGCGGAAATTTTTATAACATACACATACACTGACAACTGTGAGACAGTAATTATTACGGAGTTGTTGGTTTTTAAATCCAAATTTTTAGCCAAAAATATTGTTAATTGACAAAGTTACAAAAGGTTGAACATGGCGTTTTTTGGAAGGAAAATTTTGCTCGGCTTTTTTTTGCTACTAAGTGTAGATTCGTTTATTTTTTAGGGACATACATATTCTCAGGGGAATTTCTTTCCCCAAAGAAATAAATTACGATTGCTCAGAAATCCGATCAATAGATCATACGTTCCGATTCCAATAACACTTAATTTGATATTTGCAGAAGTAAAAATCGATAATCAACCGGTGGCCCCGCAGTCGGAGGTAACGTGCGTCACAGGACAGTTCATAACGCTAAGCGTCGGCATTTGCAATCTGTCGGCTTCGGTACTGCACCAGGTACAAGTGTCGATTCAATTCTATCAAGACTTTCAAAATGGACACCACAACTACCGGTTGGAGACGCGCGTTACGATGACGGGAGCGAATCAGTAAGTACCACAGTAAACCCGTGGAAACGCATGTTCCGAAACTAATCAACTGTTCCCTTCTTCCCTATGGCAGCATTCTCATTCCGGCGTTGAACAAAGACGAAAAAGCATTCCACGAGTGTTCGGTAGTGTTCTTCACTCCGGGTCGTTTCAAGGCCGACATCCAATGTCGCTCGCTCAGCTCCACGGGTGAGAACGGTCCGCCGTCGACGTCGTCGTCTTCGTCCCACGTGTGGCGATTCATTCCACCGGTGGAGATAACGGTGATAGATCAGTAAGCCAAAACAACTTGCGCGTGTTCTGCAAAACACGATTAGCCAACAAATAAAGAAGCAAAACGCTTTAAAAGAATGTAGATATAGCTTGCTTGCTACACAAAAAGGCAGAAGTAAGCTTTCATTTTCATTATAATCAACAGTTTTAGTTAGGTTCGTTTAAAACTTCAATCCTCACCTACTTACCTACCTACAGCATATGATTCTGTGAAATCGACTTTTCTATAGTTGTAAGTAAATCGTAAATTCATAGGGTACTGGTGAATTATAGGAAAGCAGAGCAATACGAAGATGAAATTAGTGACTTTGGTCTGAGACAGAAGTCGTGTGACTTTGAAACAAAAGCTTTTTCCGCTTTAGATTTTTTTTTCTTGTTGAAGATGAATTCTGTAACTGAATACGCATGTGTATCCCATCTACGTAAGAGAGAACGACATTATTATTTTCTATGATTACATAATTATTCTCACGCTATTGTACGGTATTGTATCTTGGGGTGAGGAGCAACAAATTACGTAGATATTATGTATAATCGAATATAGCGACAAAAAAACAAAACCTGGAAAAGCCAACAATACAGTATAATAAGCATTAGATCAACTGTAATAGGACGCTGCAAGAGCACTAAGATTTTTTTTGTTACAACGGAAGAATGGATGTTATTTATTATTGAATAAACGAGTTGCGCAAGCAAAGCTATATTGAGATTGTGAATATAATTGACTCTATCCAAATGCCGTGCCATTTCAGCTAAAGTAGTTGATTCATCGTTGTCTTAACTAACAGGGTTAGTTTTTTTCCGAAAATTCAGCTGTCATCGTTGGATTGTATTCGCGGCGTTTAGGCAAATCTTTCCGAAATGCAAAAATATGGTCCATTGTAGTGCGAGCACCCTTGAATGTGACACTTGCTTTACTTCCATCCACTACTCCCAAAATAACTCCTTCCGAATCCTGATAGTTGCAATACTTGCAAATCCTGGTTGGCATTTTATACGGGGTGGCTATCATCGACTGTAGAAGCTTGCCGGACCGCGTAGTGGCCAGAAATTTGAAAATATAGAAAGCTTATAATATAAGAATGGATCAAAATCTACCTATCGGGCAAAGCTTTCGAGCAGACCATCTAGTTGAAAGTAATCCTTTCGCTTTTAGGATTGTTTCTGGATTCGCCATAAACAGTTCACAGAGAAATGGGGATAGAGGGTTTCCAATGGGGGCTCCTTTTAGTTGTTTATAGGATGAACCTTCTGAAAGTAAAGTAGCTCTCTTCCACGAAAAGTCGAGTCAGCTTAAGGTACATCTGCACCTTTTGCTTCCATGTTGTATCATCTCCTTGTTTTAAAAGCCAATCTTCTTGAAGGTGCATTGCAACCTTGATCGGTACGCTAGGGAAAAGGGCTGTAACGTCGGATAGATACCATTAATTCATCATCATTTATACGACCTGATGACTGTAGCTGTTGTACAAATTCTTGAGAGTTACGAACTGAGCTTGTTGGGAATTGCTCGGAGATACCTTGAAATACTTTAACTAGTCATTTTGCTAGCTTATGGGCTGGAGATCCTATAGATTAAGCAATCTTCCTCGTTTCGTTTCCGTGTTTTTGGGAGGCCTTTAATTCTGGGAAGGATGTGGTTTGGTTCGCGACGACAGACTGCTGCAACCCCTTGTAGTGCTTTACACTCTTTTAGTGTTTTATCCACGTGTTTCACCATGTTTGGTAGGGGGTCTACTCGAAGCTGCCTGTAAGGTCCATTATTGATCTTCGAAGCCATCTGCCTGTCGTAGTCCTCCTTATCCATGATGACGACTCTGTTGCAACCGCGTATCCTAATCCCTCGTTGAGATGAGTCAGTTGTTCTTCCGTGAATGCGGTCGTCGATCGGTTGGCAACCAGTCCTTAATGGAGTGAACCACCTGCGTCTTGGTGATGGTGGGTGTAAGCGTGGCCTGTTCCTTGGTGTGATTTGTGGTCCGTGTCTGTTGGGATTCTATTCTCAGCCTGTTGGGTTTCTTATTGACGACCGTTTATTTTCTATTCGATTCGCATTCCTCTGCAACTTTGGCTCAGAATAAGAACTCCTGGGATTTTACGAGATACTCCTTGGCTAACTTCAGGTGCAGAGAATAGCATTCCAAAATCTTCCGGTCCAGTTTGTTGAATTGTCGTTTGACTATGAATTCCGCTTCCATTTTCCTGACGATGTTGGCAGGGGTGGATGTCCGTATCTTAACTATATGACTTATTGGTACAACTTGTGAAAAATCGGCATAAGTAATTCTTGATCGACAATAGAATAGGGCCTATCAATATATGTAAACAAACGCTTTTGCCTCACAAAGCGTAGGTCACTCACGCAAACCAATACCATCATCATGTAGGGAAAAGCACACATGTTGCAATTTAGTTGAGAAAACATTAATGTATCTTTGTTAGTTAGTCATAATCAAGTTGCTGCAACTAAAGGGTGTTTCGATCAAAATTTGGTCGACTTACAGGGTGTGGCAGAAAATAATGCGAAAATTTGTTCTATTTTTTTCAAATCCCATTTTCAACTAATTCAAGCAATTATATCAACATTTTCGAGTGCAGTTATCTTTATAAAGTCCTTTTAAACAAATTTATTCAATATGTCCGCCGACGCTGGAAGCCAGAGCATGCCTTTCGGACGTAGTCCTCTGACATTGACTGCCATGTGCGTGTAATGGTTGACTTCAGGGTTTTCACACTAGGGTGTGATGTATTGCAGGCTCGTGCTTCAACATATGCACAAATCCTTCGGCCAAAACTTCATGTTATCGTTCAACCATTGTTGGGTTCGATTCGACGTGTGACACGGAGCTCCATACTACTGTAGGACAACGTTTTGGTCCTCGGAGAATTTGGCCTTCACCCAGGGAAGCACTTGGTCCTTTAAAATACCAATATACACTTCGGTATTGATTTTAAATCCAGCATCAATGAAAACAGGCGGCATTTTCAAACTGTTGGACGCCACCAAGCCAAACATCATGACACCAGCCGGATGTTTGGTTTGAAATTTGAATTTCACTTTTTCGGAAACGTTATCCATTTTCTGCGGTGAAATGAACCGGTCCGTGCGGCTGTTGGCCACAGCATCGATGCTGAAAAGCTTTTCGTCGGAGAGCAGGATTAACATTTTTTCCTTCTTCAACAAGGAAAGCAATCTCTTGGAACGAGTCACTCGCAGTTCCTTAGCCCGGTCCGTAATCAAGTGGCGTTTCACTCTGGCTCAGGAAGATGCATGCAGGTCTTCTTTGATGATTCTCCACATGGATTTATCCGAAACATTGGCTTCCTTTGCAAGTTTTCTTATGGAACGCACTGGATTGCGAGCAATTTTTGCACGGACCGTTTTGATCACGTTCAGCGTGCATGCAAACGCGGACGTCCGCTTCCCGGCTTTCGCTGCTTAGGACCATCGTGCAGGGACTTTTTATGTGGTAAACTGTTACCAAATGGCACCCTACCAACTTGGCAATCTCTTTCGGCTTCTTTTGGGCGAGCAACAAACTGGTGATCACTGGTTTCGCGAACATTTTGACGAATTTGCAATAAACAAATAGAACGTTTGGATGCAGCACTTGAAAGTAAACATAAACAAATACACTTTCGACAGAAATTAGTCACTAGCTACATGAATTAACCCAATACTCAAGTTTGAACATTTTCGCATTATTTTCTGCCGCACTCTGTAAACTTGACGCATTTCCTTTCATTCATTCATTTTGCGTCCTCATTTTGAAGACGTGTGCGTATAGCATCATGCCTCTATTTTGATTATGAGATTAGCACTTCAGTTATCAAAGTGTCATCGAAGGAAGAGAAGCAACGCATCAAAATTTTGCACGTGCATGGTGAAAATCCAAACTACTCTCACGTCAAGCTGACGAAATTGTTGAATGTGGTTAAATCAACTGCTACCAACGTGTTCGGTGAACGTTTGTCGACAGCCAGGAAAGCTGGATCGGGGGGACATCGAAACCCGGAGGCCACAGCGACGACAAAAAGAGTTGCCCGCTGTTTCGAGCGGAAACCCGACCTCTCCGTCCGAGATGTCGCAAAGAAGCTGGGTGTGGCGCCTTCAACCGTGGATAGAGCTATAAAACGAGCTGAACTGTCGACTTACAAGAAAGTGGTGACTCCAAATCGTGACGATAAACAAAACACGTCGGCCAAAGCCCGATCGCAAAAGTTGTAAACGACGATGCTGACGAAGTTTGATTGCGCGGTACAGGACGATGAAACTTACGTCAAGGCAGACATTAATCAGCTTCCTGGACAGGAATTTTATACGGCAACCGGACAGGGAAAGGTGGCAGTTATTTCCAAGCACATTAAACTGTTAAAGTTTGTAAAGAAATATCTGGTGGGGCAGCACCTCGGCTTTTTTTTTTGCACCGATATTTCAGCAAGGTCAATATCGGATGAAAAGGGGAAATACTCATGTTGGTGCGTCAACTTTGACGCCAGCTGTAGCCCAAACCACTTGCTGGAAACAGTTCAAATTTTGTCCACATAATTTAATGTATTGTTTTAAGCTATGGAGAATTTTATAATATGGTATCTACATTTTTCACAGAAATACGGATGCATCTTTGTTTTGAAATTGCTATGTCCAAAAATGACTTTTTCCACATATGTTATGATAACTTCAAATTTATAAATTTTATCATTTTGGTCACATAAGGTCACATTGGTTATAATGTTGTGAAATTTTCAGCTAAAAATATTGATAATTGACAAAGTGACAGAAGGTTGAACAACTCGTTTTTTGGAAGGAAAATTTTGCTCGGCTTTTTTTTTGCTACTGAGTGTACTCACCGGTCATCCATTCCCGTTTTGGCACAAGGTTTCGTTGACCGTTATATTTTCATTATAAACTTTCTTGCCCTGATATAAAGTGTTAAACTAACAGGATTATCGTACTGAATAAAATTAACAATTACAATTACAATTACCGATGCGGTAATGAATCGCCTGGTGGTCACTATTAGTGTATTTCTCGCAAACTTTCAACTTCATGCTCGCCGTCAGTGAAGAATTTCAGAACGTGATGTCGATGCTGGACTCCCTTCCGCTCCTCCGAAATGCGCTAACGGAGCCTTCATTTCACAATCGTAAATCTAACTTGGCTATGGGATATAACCTTTCCCGTTGGTTACTCTGTTGCTCCATACCCCGACCCAGAAATTGAAACCTTCTCCGATGATTTTTGTCCTTCGTCCGATCAGTTTATCGTTTAACAGGTCCGGCAACTGACTGACCCGCTCCAGTGTCCATCTTTGAGGTGCGTATAAGCTGGACACGGGTCCATCTTAGCTCAGTCGGTAAAGGCGCAGCTAGATAGCAATACCATGCTGAAGGTGACTGGGTTCGATTCCCAGTCTAGTCTAGGAATTTTTCGTTAACGTAAATTTCTCGACTCCCAGGGCATAGGTTATGATTGTACTTGCCATACAATCATAATAATGCAAAAATGGTACCTGGCATCGAAAGCTCTCAATTAATAACTGTGGAAGTGCATCTAGAACACTAAGTTGAGAGCAAGTAATAAGCTAATTGTGAAAGCAATAAGCTTGAAATGCTAGAAGAAGAAGATAAACTAGACATGAGAACGTAGTTTATTTTTTCATTCGAATTCTCCACCACTTTCTGAATAGAGAATCTGCCCATCCCAGTTCTATCCACCACCCAATTGCCGTTTCCAGGTGAAACCTGATATGGCTCTGCGAAGACTGCAACATAACACATCGTTTCTATCGTTGACTGCAGCTGCTGTGAGATGTCGCAATGGTTCAGATTTATCTGAATTATCTCCATTGATGTTGCCCTGTTTTCGTCCTCTTGTATAGTCTCATCATCTGGAGCCACCCGTGTGATGGTCCTTGCGTCCTCTGGAGTGCCATCGCTGCTTGCAGTCTCTCGGAAGATGACCTGTTTCACCACAATTCCAGCACATTTTGGATCCGGATTTTTACAAGCCTATGCCCAGTGTGTAAAGCCACTATCGCCTTCTGTTGATCAAATTAAGATGGAAGATAAACTAAACAGATAGCGACCCTCAAGGAAAAACAACGATCCGGTGCACCGCATGTGGCATCTAAATTAACCACAAATTAACCAACCAAACGAGTGTTTGATAGTTTACCTAGCATTTGCGCCAACCATGCACACCATTGGAAGAACTGAAGCATTTGCCGCATGAATCACAAAGGGAATCATGCTATTTTTGCAAATTGCGCTTGTCCGCTCTAGTTAGGCGACCACGTTTTTTCTTAGAAGCTTCGGAACCATTTTTAAAATTTGTTTTTTGCTGAACCTTTCTCTCCTTCGTCAACTGGATGATGTCTCGTGTAGCCTGCAATTGTTTCAATGTCCTCCTGTATGGACTGGTGATTAGGTTTGTTGCTTTGTCCCTTTTTCGAATGCTCGCAACCTTCCTTCCTGTCGATTTGGGAATCGGCAAAATAAATAACGGCGGAACAAGAAAGAAGCTTGATGGGTCGGGTTTAAAACGAATGTCCAATTTGTTTTTTGCTGGACATTCTTGCTTCACACGCAGTCTCAATGTCCAAAGCCGGCGGACACCCTCGGTGTTCTTGAAATGACTTTTCATCTGCTACATCCTCGAATCCATAGAAAGGCGGCTCATCACCTTCTAATTCATCCGTAGCAGGAAATGGAATGTCTGTTACATACGACGGAGCGAAATCATGATCGTCAAATATGTATCGATTGAATGGCGCTATTCCAGTCTTTCGGAATCCGTTTATAGCAGTGTTTACACAGGAAGTTTGCATAAATGCTTTACCCAACACATTGCTGATCTCGTTTAATGTAACAACTTATCCTGGGTTGTTCTTCAGAAACGTCTCCACAGCTTTAGAAAAGTTTGTTTTGAATGGACCCATAAAACTCTCGTCCAACGGTTTTCATTTATGGCTGCAATGAGGCGGGGGATTCAACTTAGTAACGTTGTTCTCAACAGCCTTTTCGAGGAACGCCAAGTTTTTTGTGTGGGAGACATGACCGTCTAGTAGCAGCAGCACCGAGTTTTACGATGTAGGACGTGTGTGTTTCAGGAAGTGGTCGAACCATGTATTAAAATCGATCAGTGTCATCCACCCGGTTGACTTACAGCTGAAAATGCTATCTTGAGGCGGTCCATGTTATAATTGTTCGGTTAATCGTGCTCTAGGGAAAATCACCATAGGCGGTAGGAAATGTCCAGTCGCAGACATACATAGGCATGCAGCTGAAGTTATGCAGCCAATCTGTCGCCTACCTCGTAGATCCAAAACTTTAGATTTATTAGTTTGAACCTAAAATAAACAACTGAAATAACAAATCAAAATTTTATAATCTTATCTTACCGTAACGACAGACGTTTCATCGACATTGTAGATCGTGCTGAGAAAAAACATGCCGGTTTCAAATTCCTTTTCCAACACATCGTAAAACCTATTCAACGAGATCCGGTTGAATCCCTGAGCGCGTGCAGCTGATGTTGCCTCTGGAAAACGGAATGAAAGCTTTGGGTTCCTCTTTCGGAAGCCAATAAGCCAATCGACTCCAGCTAGTAGTTTCTCTTTGCTGAAGGGGTGTGTTTTCCAATTCTTCTCAGCCAGTTGGAAAGTCAGACTTCTGACTCCCCATGCCGTTACTCCACAGAAACTTACTTCTAGTTTATGAATGTGTTGTAATAGCTCGGCCTCCTCTTCTTTAGAAAATACGGTGGAATATGACCCGGCGAGTCTAACTTTCTGCTGCGGCGCAAGTTTTAAATATCGTACAAGAGTTTGTCGTGAAATACCATGTTCCTTGGCGGCTCTTCTCACTGACACTCCATCGTGATTGACCGCTCTCATTGCCGATGTCAAATTGGCTTATGTCTACCGCTGGCGATCCGTAAGGCGTTTATTATTCCGGACCATTTCAATTCACACGAAAAATTAATAATGACAGCTTGTTGTTTTCCTTATAGGTTATGTTCTTAAGCTGCTGCTGTGCCACTTTTACCCCGTCATGGTGTGCTCATTCCACTCCGCACAAGACGCCTATAGTTAAAATTAATTATTTCTGAAATATAAAATGAAGTACGATATTGTTATTTACTTCAAATGTTTAAGAAACATAAAAAAAATGTTTGCTAGTATTTAGATTTCTTAAATTCGATAGTTCAAATTGGTAAAAGCTTATTTAACATAGGTGAAATATTATAATATTTCATGGTTGCACATAATTAAGTTTGGAAGTTCTTTGTATATGGCTTATATTTTCCAATTTTTAAAAATGCTTAATTGAATCTTTTATTAGTACACTATATAATTATTCTTCCCATTAAATTTTCAATTTCAGAGAAAAAGCTGCTTTATGTCTGTGCCTTTATCGCCAGATTAATCTCAATGGCTTGCCCTTTGCCTTTCAGTACATTTGATAAACTCCAGAATCGCGGGGGATTATGCTGTAAATTCGGTTTCCTTTCTTTCTATGAAAATCAATATCAAATACGCACAACATTGTATGACGGGACTTTATTACGCTGCATACGATGCCTTACGTGCATACTAATATGTGTCTAGAGAAGGACGTAGTTTTTGTTGTTGTTGCTACTCAGAACTGACGCTAAAACTACACCTTTCACCAGACTAAAGCTTATTACTAACATGTTTGATCAATAATACATCATTCTTAGAAATACACTTTTTTTCTTCTTCAATATCTAGCCGAAGCTAGTTTAAACATTCTGCTAGGGGATCAGCTCACAGGGTATCGTAGCGATGTTAATCAGATTATATACAATCAAAGTATTAACAAACAAACACACGTTCTGTTGTGAAATCATACCTAAATGTGTTCTCAAATCAAACCAAAAACGAACAAAAAAGGAATGTAATACTTTCGCATGAAAACTGATGTGCCGAAACCGATTAGGGGCAGAATATAATTTTTCATAAATTTTAACAAGAAAGCTAAACAAAAGAACAAATCTATAACAAACCCAACTTCTTAAGCCTTTCCGCTGATTGTTGAACCGGGTTGGGAAGTCTTCTCGGTTTCCTTCTCCAGCTGCTTTCCAAGGTATTCCCTGCAAATTTTTTGACGAGATTAAAAATAGAATACAAAACTGGGAGATGACACATGCTACTGTAAATGACATACCAGTTGTGAACCATCAGCTTCTGAACGGCAAGCAGGGCCTCGTAGCGAACGTTAGGGTCATCATGGCCCAGCAACTGCATAACCAGCTGTTTTCCACCAAGTTGCTCGATGACGCTGAAATCATAAAAGTTATGTGTAGGATCAGTGATTTTCCCCGAAAAAAAAATAATAATAACTTACTGCTTTCCCCTTGGGTAGTGGCGAACATATTCTCCAATATCGTAACTAGCCACGGACAAGACCAGGGGGTCCTTGGATGTTTCCAGCAGATGGACGAGAATACGGAGCAATTCGTAATTCTTTTCATTCAGACGCTGAGCATTCTCACGCCAGAACTTTGCCGACTTGTGCACCGGAGACCACTCCAAACGGGCACTCTTGATTTCCGTGGAGTATTCATCAAACGAGCTAAGATCATGGACCGAATTCTGCAGGTTTCCAATGAGATACTCCAGGTCGGCACTGATGTCTTCATCGTCAAATCGACGCTGCTCCAGAATCTGCAGTTGCTTCATCACCTTGCACTGCACCATAGCGATGCAATGTTCCTTCGCAACCTGACCATCCTCTGGTTTCTCGATCATGTTGCGGAAAACGGCCAAAATGATGCGGGTGACCTTCTCCTTGGCACTATCGCTCAGGATATCGGCCAAGATGGGGATGACATTGAACTTGTTCATCTTCTCCGCTAGCAACGGATTGAATGTCAGAACCCACAAGCAAAAGACCAATTGATATTGAACCTGCCGTCAAAAGATACGTTAAACGAAACCGGGATCTCAAGAATACCTCAATTACGTACCTGAAAGTTGACGCGAGACGACAGAATGCTAATCAAAGTACTGATGCCATCGACGGTGACAAATGCAAAACGATACTCATCGACGCGCAACATCATCTGCAGGCAACGACCCACTGACTGGATGTACTCGTTATTCTAAACAGCCGGAAAAGAATTCACAGTATTAAACCGAAAGTGAAGCCATAATCCTTATTGTGTAAAATGATTTCAAAGCAGACCAATGACTATCAAATACATCTCGTTCTTTACAACATCGATGAAACAGGATTAGAACGCAGTTATGGAATTGGTACGAGAAAAGATTTGTTAGAGGATCAAGAATAAATGGGATAATTTCAACTATTCAATCTGTCACAAATCTGTACATGAAAAAAATGGACGACTTCAGGAGCTACCAGCTTTAAGATGATCTTCTGATGGATGATTTAGGGGTTCTTAAAGGACTACCGTAAGGGAGACGTTCGGTTCTTCGCCTTCCACTTGCTGACGTGGCTCATCTATAGCACTTGTAATCTCTCGGTACTTTTCCTCTATCTGTTTATGGTGGTGATGCTCGTGGTGAAGCAGGTGGAAGTGCAGAAGATGGTGATGGTGATGCTGTTCACCACCACCACTTGCTGCTCCACTCTGATGAGCGTGATGTCCATGTCCATGGTGATGCGCAGCTGCTGCTTCTTCTGCGCGCTTTTTTTCAGCTTCTTCGAGTTCTTTCAAAAGTTTTTGCGCCTACTCAAGGAAAATTTATACAAATTTATCAAGAATTCTACTCTCAAACAAACTCAGCAATACGGTTTAGAGTTACGTTAGAACCACGCTATTACGACTAATTTTCAATCTGCTCAACCAACTAAAAACAAATCTAAATTCATTCACTAGACAGTAAGTAGCGTAGGTTTTTTAATAACTCAACACAGAATAGAAAAACATATTAAACTTAAACAGGAACATCACACTCATCGCTGCATTCGCCTGATTCAAGAAAGTTTCAAATCTTAAAGCATTAGTAGCACCTGGTGTTAGTATCAATACTTGCTCATTCGTATTATCATTAGTCATACCAAAGGAAACAATTTACAAGCGTTTCAGAGCAATACTCACAGCCACGGTCAGTTGATCCTTCAGCCACTGCAGGTAGAAGTGCAAATCTGACTTCGGCATCAGCTCCTGACCCCAGCAAGCCAGCTTACCAACAACGCGCGAGGCCATGTTCACAATGAACCCATCCTGACGGTTCAGTAGATTCAGGAACGGAGCCCATGCGCTTTCCTTGCGCTTGTTGGCATAGTCGTGAAACAGCTGAACTCGAGTACGGTCTTCCTGCAGAAGGTCATCAATCATCACCAGAATGTACTGGATTGTCTGATCCTTTGAAACATGAGACAACAGGTTCAGGAAAGTCTTAGCGCTTTGGCCGGGGTTTTCTTTCAAGTACTGAGCCTGTGTTTTCTTGTCTTTATCCAGACTGCTGACACAGACATAGTCCTCCTGAGAGATCATCTGGGACTGCTTGTACGATGACCAGTTCGGTTTATTCATACGGATATCTCCTGCTTGCTGCTGCAGAACACTGGTGGCAGCAATCATGTCTACAAGAAAACACAAAAAACGTCACGTGATGAAATTTGCTTAGATAACATTTTTCTTCTCAAATTGATGGGACTTTATGCCATTTCTATGAATCTGCTACTTATATTCACTCCTACACATCAGGTTTTCGTTTAAATCTAGCATTCTAGAAAATTTGTCCAAAAGTATTGATTTTCCTTCAAGGTAAATCCTAAGAGGAAAACAAAACAAATCCCTACGCCATACAATTTGTAACATACCGATTTTATCGTCCGGTAGGGACGACATTAGATCCTGGACATCGGACATGATAACGGCTTGCTTTCGGATGTACGATGGAACCGGAAATGTAGCAGATGATGGACAAGTTCGGACGAGTGGAGCTGATTTTCCGATACTATTTCCCGATGAGGATCTCGAACGGCCAACCAATGAAAATTTCGTACTCAGCTGAATGTCATATGACTTGGGGTAAACGGGACAGCAAGTGGTCAAAACAGCACATGAGATGACGTGCAGGCGTTACGTTTTATGACATTTTGATCATAGTTTGTAGGGTGACCAATGTGATTTGGGCCCTATTTGATTGCCTACACTGAGTAGAAAGTTCGTGTTTCGAATATAAATATTTCGAATCTAAAAACTCCAAAACAGAAAATCAATGACCGATAAAAAGAATACGAAGTTTGCCACCATTTCAAATCATAAATTAAAATGCTTTGTTTTTTCCAGTAAGAATATATCAACATTCTCAAGATTTCCGACAAAAAAATTTACAATCAAATGTCTTGTAACCATACAATAGCAGTTATTGTTTGCACAATAGAATCTAATGGAAATTGAGACATCGACAGTAGAAAAAGAGGGTTTTTATGTATATTAACTAAATAAAAAAAAACGAACAAATTTGAGTCAATTACTTTTAATTGCATGTTTCACAATTGTTGAAGCATGTTGGTAGATCTATCACCGACAAACCGACATGAATGACAATAGAACATGTCTTAATATTTGTGTTCAAATAATTTTACTGACATCTATCTTCGTGTTCGCTAAGAACGTTTATTGGAGCCACGAACACGCTTGGGAACTTGATAAGAAGGTTCATATCTTAGTTATTCTAGACACATTTATTTGATCTAGATAAAATGATTCTATAGGTTTTGACAGATGGGATCGCTACACATTTGAATCGGTCGTTACGGGTTCTTGATCAATAGTTAAGATTGAGTTTCATGTCGGTGGATCTATTGTAATGACAATATGAATTTTTAATTTTTCTTATACATGACCAATAAAATTCATGGGGGGAAATTTACTTGAATGTTATTTTATAGTTTTGTATTGTAATTATATAGTTATTTTTATCCGAGTTGGGCATCATCTCAAAACCTCAATTAATGAACAATTAATGAATTCAAAGCAAGCATTGCAAAATTTAAAACTGCAACAGAAAAAATTTAAGCAATTTTTTTGTACTATTGGCCTTCACTGTTGGTGCATCGGCCGTTTGCTCCGCGCCGTTCACGTCAAGGCTTGGTGTTTCGAGTCCTTTGCTTCCGTTAATGTTGTGTTTTGGTTTTCGTTTCCTATAGACTGCATAGCATAGCATAACATAGCCGAACATACACAATCCTGGGATGGCTGTTGTAGAGACGATGGAAGCGCCAGAAGAGCTGCCTTGGGTGTGACAGGCTCTGCATCCATAGATCTCTTTGTGCAACACCTGGCCCGGTCCTTATGATCAGCAAGGGATGGGAGGGATGTGTTGATTAGATGTCTACTTAAGAAGATGCTGAGAACTCATGCTACCTTCATAGACATCTGGAGTTGGAAGTTGGATGGGATTGCGTGGGAGGCTTTCCTTGGCGAGAAAGCATATGTGTATTTATATGTAAATGGTCTTTGGGAGTGACGAAGCTAGGAATGTTAATGCACTCCTTTGTTGTCCGCGTTTCTGGGCTGGAACACAATCGTTTCTTCTTATATTCAGGCATTTAAACCAAGAGTGTAGTGCTTTCGTGAGAGCTTGTCAACCGGTTGGAACATGAGCACTAACTCATGTCCTAGCCTTTTATGGCTTATGGTAACATTTTACTTACCTCCGATATGAGATGTTTTTGGTTGAGCAGTTATGCTTATTCTGACGTCGAAAAGTTTTCTTGTCGTTGTTGTCCGTGTTGATTTGTAGATTTCTCTGTTTTTGAACTCCAAAGTAATATAATCCTTTCATTCCTGTTTCGAAATTTGTTTAAGTGAGTTCCGCCTGTCATAAAAGCTCGGGAGTTGTTTCGTAGCGAATCAAATAACGATCTCTATCTGTTATATTCTTAGAATATGGCGGAGCCTTCTTCACATAGATAGTGGGTTGACCGCTCGGTGACGCTAACGCTTTCGAAACTGTATTCATATGAGAAACATTCCCTGAGGAATGTATTTCTCGCCGGGCATAACAACAGGCTCTCCCGGGTGGTGCTTAAGCCTCGTTAGAAAATCTCAGGGACAGAGAACCTCAGACACTTGTTGTGTGCTAAACTATATAGACCATACCGTATAGTAAGTGCGACGGACTAGGCGATAAGACCAAAGCCCGACCCCACAAGGAATGGTCACCTGAATAACAACACAACTGCCCTCCCCAAAGCATCAGATATGGAATTTCGGTGGCACCATTAGTTTCGTTAGCGAACAAAAAACCTTGACACAGGTGGAGAATCACGCCGTAAAACTAAGCCCACAGCTATTCAAAGCAATTAGCTCACTTGATTCTTAATTCTCAACGCATCCCATATGGAAAATGAACCACGATCCCATAGCTCCGTTAAACACAGAAAGAAGCTCCAAACGTTTCACCCAGTTCAAATAAATAGAAAAAAAATACTACATACTTAGCTGCGATTTCCTCGTATCAATTCTTCCCTCTTCTGGATAACAATTCGAGTCTTCGAGGAAAACGTTGACACTAAAACTAACATTTGCTTGCACTTCAGGTTCAACAGCTAATTAATGTAGAATAAATATTACTAGCAAACAGAGTAAAATTTGATTTTTTTTCTGGTTTTTGTTTCCTATAGACTGTTCACATAATGTAAACGATCATTTTGAATGGAATGCAATTTTTTAAATTATTTTGGCTGCGTCCTTTTGTTTACGCATATCTGTACATCATAGCATCAAAAACAAAAACTTTGTTTCTGGATGACTTTCAAGATGCGTTGTCTTAAGGCCAGTATCGACCTAAAAAGTAAAGAGGTTACGGAATATTGTTCAATATTACCAAGCGGGATTTCGACAATTGATCTGCATGGAACTAAATGTCACCTTCACTTACGGAATATTCAAGCGGAATATTTTTCTGAAAGTGAAAGTGACAGCTCCCATTAGTTTGCGTGGAATTCTTACAAATTCCAATTTTATTTTTCGTTCTTTTCAGGTGGATACTGCTGCAGAAATTTCTTTTCGATTCTCTACTTTTCCGTTTCAGTAAACGGAATTTAACATGAGTTTGGGATAGAAAAAGAAATTTCTTTCGAACACAATACCGACCTTTACTCGGGAGCAGAGAAAAAGTATCGCGCACAAATGTTACACTGTTAGTGGAATCGCTTTAAGAAAATTGGCAAGGTAAAGTGGGTGTTAGCGTTAGCGCAGTACGAATTGCAGTTATAAAATATAAAAAACAATGTACACTTGAAGATGCACCGAGGAGTGGTCGGAAATCTAGTTCTGTGAGTCTTACTATTGACAAGAAGATCGAGGATGCCTATAAGCAGAAACCATCGGCTTCCGTTCGAGATGTGGTTAAAAATACATGGACCTCGACGTCTAACGTGATGTTTGAAATAGAACGACTTGGACTCAAGACATACTGAATCATTCAAATGGAACCATACACGAACAGTATGGTTTATTGTCGAATAAAAAAATCAACTATTATTTGATGGTTTTGTATTGTAATCATCACTCAGGCAACTAGACTAGCGAAATTCATAAAATCCACCTTATGAAACTACAAAATCAATGAAAACGCAGATTTCATAAAGTCATTATGGATTGCATACACCACTTATGTTTTTCGTTACACCAACGTATGATTTGCTTACGTTATACATTCGATTTTCATTACCGCGCCTTATGAAATTCATAGCTTTCATTTACCACAAGAAGTCTTGAGAGGAACGCGCAGAAAAGAAAATGATGCTTATCGTTTTGACGAGCTGAAGCTCATTGCAGATTTTTTAAATGGAGCACCCGGAGTCAACCTGGAAGTTTTGCGACGTAAGTAAACAAATCAAATTAATTTATTCAGTAATCAACACATTTAAGTTTTAGGAGGAAAAAATACCGATTTTCCTTTTTTTACATACAGCGAAATAAAATTATCAACAGCAATCGGAACCGTTCAACCGGAGGTTGACACCGGGCTCTTGTGGTCCTGAATAGTTAGCTGGCGTATAAGAAATGTAAGTAATAGTATAAATAAGCGTGGTATTGGAAGAAGAATACATATTTTCTTTCCTACTTGAGTCTAGACAATGTGACACAAGCCAATAAAAATGCATATAGCGAAACCATTTCGGCTTCTCATCCAGAGGACAATTTTCGTGAGCCCGAATATGCTGAGGAGTCAACCATGCTCACTTTATACTCAATCCTAGGACTACCCTTCGCCAAGTTTTCGAAGCTGGTGTGGATTTTCTTCGAACAATTTGATTACGAAATACCGGTAAATTATGGCGGACGGCGGATATTTGTACATCAATGAGCGAAGCCAGTTTTTGAGTAGCGCGCCATGATGATACCGTCTTGCATAGCAGAGTAGTTTATAATTTCAAGACGGCAGGAACACTTATCGAGCACATTCAATGCGTACATAAGCCACCAGTTAAGTTCTTAAAGTAAGGTGCCAATCCAAATGTATTTCAAATGTAAAATAGAAAACAATTCAATCATGTAATTATAAATACTATTGTATAGTCTATTCTACGTCTATATACTGATAAGATATCGTCCCCCTTATCGACCTCAAGTGATTCAAAAAACATATTTAAACTAAATAATATATTTATAATAATAGAATTAAAGACGATTACTATCATATTATTTGGGAATTTGAATAGACATGATTTATATTAAGACTGTTGAATATCAATATTCCTTATGAAAAAAAACAAGCAAAAAATCATAAATTTCATATTTGGAAACTAACATTTTTATACTCTGAGAAAAATTCTATCGTTGTACCGACAATTAAATCACCGACAAACTGACATGAAACTCAATCTTCATTATTGATCAAGAATCCATAACGACCGATTCAAATGTGCAGCGATCCCATCTGTCAAAACCTATAGAATCATTTTATCTAGATCAAATGAATGTGTTCAGATTTTCTCAAACATGAACCTTCTTATCAAGTTCCCAAGCGTGTTCGTGGCTTCAATAAACGTTCTCAGCGAACGTGAAGATAGATGTCAGTAATATAATTTGATCAGAAATTTTAAGACATTTTCTATTGTCATTCATGTCGGTTTGTCGGTGATTAAATCATGGTTAGGATGACTATCGCACATAATGGTTACAATAACCATGAAAATGGTCGAATTTAGTGTGCCTGTATTAGTAGAGTGACGCCATGTCATCCCTGAGAAAATAACAAATTTGGCATCCCTGATGCTTTGAGTTGACAACACTGAATATTAATACTGAATACTAAAACAGGCACACTAATTATTTTTTCTTCACACGCGTTTGACAGGTCGCCTGCTCGATTGGAATGACACTGACAGAAAATTTCGGTTCCAATTTTGACAGTGTCGTCACTCTACTAATACAGGCACACTAGTCGAATTCACCTCGTTCATGGCATTCTTGACTATGATCGTGGTAACAAGGACTATTCTGACATATGGGCAAATGTTGGATCAACTATTTTTAATGGACGTTTTACCCATGATCATAGTCGGTTCTAGATCACTATACTGCAATAGTCATTTTAACCCCCAATAATGGTAAATTTTACTATCAAATTTCTCTCTGTGTATTTGAACATTACAAATTTCATAACTTCAAAATTGAAAATTTCATAAGGTTCATGTATGAAAAGCATAGTGTGTTTCGGTTGTTCCATTTAAGGTGTTTCATAAGGCATTCTAATGATAGTCATACTGATTTCTTGTGGCCACAAAACATAAGGCATTTTAATGAATTTCGCTAGTCCAGTTTCCTCAGTGTAGTTTTTATTATCCGGGTTCCCAGCTGTATACTCGGCTTGAAGTTTGACGAGAAATTACGTTCCGTTAATTTTGAGTGTAGAGTTTAGTAACGTCTCACATTGCGTAGAGCAGGCCGGTAGCACCAACTGTGTTTATGGCGCTTTTCGGCTTTAGATTTAATATTTTTGAACAGGTAGGGCAGTGCGATTTGGGCATTCTCCTTGAACTGCTGTGGCAAATGGATTAATGAGTATGACATCATAACTCATGAGTCTTCTCAGCACCAGCCGAACGAAAGAGATGGCAAATTTGCACAACCTCACCTGTACTTCGCATTGCTTTTGATTTGCATCGTTTTGGAATCATGCCTGAATTCGACGATTATTTTTTCCACTAAATTAGTAACTAATCACTTAAAATACTATCCATAAGTAGTGTAATTCGTGAAATGACGAGTGAACGTACCTTTTCCGCATAATATATGTGAAAAATTTGCTGAAGTTCTTTAGAAAAGCCAGTTGGAAATCGGGACTCTAACCACCATGAAGATACTCCAGCCAGCTTGGGTTCATCACGATGGTAAAGGAAGACTGCAAATAGATCTAGGTGTTATTCTATTATTTTGTTTATTTCAGAAAAAGCAATATTTTCGATTGACATTCACCCAAGTGGAGACAAATTCGCCACCGGTGGTCAGGGAAATGATTCCGGTCGGGTGGTTATTTGGAATATGGCACCGGTGATAAGTGAGGATGCAGAGAAAGATAAAAATGTTCCGCGGATGCTGTGCCAAATGGACAACCATTTGGCATGTGTGAACTGTGTCCGATGGAGCGGAGGTGGCACCATGCTGGCATCGTGTGCCGACGACAAGCTGATAATGATTTGGAAGAAGAGTGCCGGTGGAGGAAGTTCGTTCGGAAGTGTAAAGACGGTGGAACATTGGAGATGTATTGCTACCCTACGAGGGCATGCAGGGGATGTGCTGGATCTAGCGTGGTCACCGCAAGATCAGTACATTGCCAGCAGTAGCGTGGACAATACAGTCATTATTTGGGATGCTAAGGAATTTCCGTCCATCCTCCAGGTCATGAAAAGTCACACAGGCCTGGTTAAAGGAGTAGCATGGGATCCAGTCGGAAAGTTTGTTGCATCGCAGAGCGATGATAAAACGTTGAAGATTTGGAAGACTTCGGATTTCACGTTGTTTAAAACGATCACGGAGCCATTCGAGGAATGTGGAGGTACGACTCATATTTTGAGATTATCGTGGTCTCCGGATGGTCAATACTTGGTATCGGCACATGCCATGAACGGAGGAGGGCCAACGGCGCAGATAATCGAGCGTGAAGGATGGAAGTGTGATAAAGACTTTGTAGGGCATAGGAAAGCGGTCACTTGCGTCAGATTTCATAATGCGATTCTGAAAAGAATGGTGCCAAAAACGAACAAATCGCAACAATATTGCTGCTTGGCCGTCGGATCGCGAGACAAAAGTATATCAGTTTGGCTAACTGCTTTGCAGCGACCACTCGTGGTAATTCACGATCTCTTTCAAGACTCGATCTTGGATCTCAGTTGGAGCCACAATGGCTATATCTTGCTGGCTTGTAGCGGCGACGGACACGTAGCTTGTCTTCAGTTTAGTACTGAAGAGCTAGGGACTCCACTATCAGAAGATGATCGAAACAGCCTGTACCAGCGAATGTATGGGAAGGATATTACTGCCTTAGATTTGAATGGCCAAGGCGACAAGGATTCGATTATCGAAAATGCTGAATTGTTGAATGTAGCTCAATGCAAACTAACCGCACCAACCTTGATACCTCAGTCTACGCAAAATGAGACAAAAATAAGTTCATCCACCCAGCCACCAGTAGCTATACAATCGTCAACTAGTCATGAAACCCAGCGACCGATCCTTAAACAAATTGAAACAAAAACTGCTGATGGTAAGCGACGGATTACACCGATGTTTGTTCCTTTGAACGACGACGTTGATGTCCCTGCATCCGGAAGTGGGCAATTTTCAAGTACTAGTGCGGCCAGTAAAAGCAACATCACTGTCGAACAACAACCTGAGCAGCCTACCATTGTCAAGAACGTAAGCGAAGTTGACATCGAAAATCTAACGGCTCAAACTGCAAAACTTGACAGTCGACTGAAGAAAAGCTCGGTTCAAGAGCCCCCGGCGCGGACAGCATCCATTCCAGATATTAATCCAACCCCGAAAAGCCCCCCAAAACGCCCAGAGGGTAGCCATCAACCAGTGCTTTCGGGTAAGGCAGCACCTATCAAGGGAAATCAAATGAGAGCCATGGGAGACTACCGAGTCCAGGTTTCAAACGGGGCAGTGAAGACGGGCTATGGGCCACTCGGTAAAGTGGTGACCAATCTAATGACGCTTCCTCGACCGGACAAGAAGATATGGGAAACGGTCATTGGATCACCGGTTGTCAGCTTTACCGTTGCCAAGAAGTACATCTTGCTTTGTAGCATGGATGGCAGCATCCGATTTTTGGACCTCAGTAACGGATCGCCAGTGTTGCCGATAATGAGTTTGACTAGTCCGGTAGTGCTTTGTGCGTTTGTAAGTATCAATGGCGGTGTTCTTATTCAACGGAAAAACGGTTCACTGATAAATTTTGGTTGCCGTTTCCAGAGCCACGATTGTAAACTAGGTGCTGTGTTAACGGAGAATTGCACGCTGCGAATATGGGATCTTGATGAGCAGAAGATCTTCTTGAACGGAACCTGTCAAGATATTATTGGGTCCAGTAAGAGATCACGTGAATTGGGCGCAAATGTATCGGAGAATGATTCGGATATTTTGCTATTTTAGGTTACGCCACCCTTTTACACGTGTCGGATCATGGCATTCCGTTCATTATCCTATCGAATGGATCATCGTTTTCATACTGTAAAAAATTGGAAAGTTGGCTCATAACCAGTTCACCGGACCCGATAATGCGCCATGGGTTGATGACCACCAAAACCGGCTCCACGGTTCGAAACATCAAAGCATTCCCATTGAGCACAATTCAATCGTTTTCCAACTTTCAACCAGTCAATCCACGGAACTTTCTGGAAAAGTAAGGCACTATGCTCCTATAACAACTGACCGGCTTTGCAAACTGTTTTTTATTATTCCCTTGCAGCCCCAACACATCCTGGCAACATTCGGCAATGCTCGCCTTTGTGGAAAACCAGATAAAGATCGCCGAAATGGTGAATTCTCCGCCGGAAATGAAACACTGGTATTTAATGTTGGGCTTCCAGCTGGCACAACACGGTACGGAGGATAAGATTCGTCAGGTTTTGGATAGTTTGCTGGGATCGCCAAGTCAAATGGAAGACGGATCCGATTCGTCCATTCTGGGCATCCCGAAGCACACCTTACTGGAAGAAATTTTAAATCAGCTGAAAACTCAGACCAAATGGCAGCGAATCTACACGGAGTATGCCGAACAGCTCAAATACTTTCGGCAGCAAAACACCGCGGACGAAGAAATGAAATCAACAGAAGTCGATCATGCGGATGTTGACAAACATGAATGAATTACGTACATCAAGCTGACAGTGTGTGATATATTCTAGAGCAATCCGACAGCCGGTAGGTGCCTGAAGGCGTTAATCGCTATTCGTATTCATACTTTCATCTACTTCCCGTTTTCAAATAATTTATGAAATTTAAAAGTTTCAGGAATAGTGAACCTATTTTTACGTTGGGCTAAATGACCTCGAACGGCATTCCCACTTCAACGAATGAGATTTAGGCGTTTTATAATGTTTCAGATTTGGCTTGAAAGACATTGAATCGTGGGTGACCGGGGTTGGGTTAGTTCAATCTGATTTTGAACCATTAGTAGTGTTGCCAATGTTCGTGGGTATCACATTTCAGGGAAAAAAACGCATTTAATGGAATGGAATTTCATAGCAGGTTGTATACTTCGTCGAAAATCACCACGGGGTTGTATTTTTCGCAGAATGTTTAATTTTCGGAAAACCTTTCGCGATTTGAAGTTTTGCGGACTATACTATTTTGTGGCCTACCTTGTGGCGGTTTGTAACTTTTCGTAGTCTACATTTTGGCGGTATGTGCTATTTGACGGATTTTTTCATCTTGCATACATCTATCACCGACAAACAGACATGAACCTAAATCTTCAAGATTGATCAAGAATCCATAACGACGGATTCAAATGTGCAGCGATCCCAAGTGTCAATATTATCTAGATCAAATAAATGTGTTCAGAATTGCTCAGACATGAACCTTTTTATCAAGTTCCCAAGCGTGCTCGTGGCTTCAATAAACGTTTTCAGCAAACACGAAGATAGATGTCAGCAATATGATTTGAACAGAAATATTAAGACATTTGCTATTGTCATTCATGTCGGTTTGTCGGTGCATCTACTGTATCTATTTTTTACTTTCAGAAAAGCTTTTCAACGTTCAATCATAAATTCAGCGCCAACATTAGGTTAGGGCGAATCTGCTTTTGTAAACAATGGTTTTTGTAGTCATTTTCAAAACAAAAGGTCACAAATACAAATTAAGTTACTTTTGAGGAGGAGTGCTTTATCTCCATCCGCTGATATATTAAATTTGAAGGAATTGTATTCTACTTCCGATAAATTAGCAGACAAAGTGTTTGTTTACAAAAGCAGATTCGCCCTAATCAAATGTTGGCGTTGAGTTGTTCCTATGAATGTTATTCTTGGCTCAATTATTGGACCTGATATAAGGTTACGTTATGTTTATTTGTTGTTTGACATCAACAGGCTCAACGTGGCCCCAATGATGTTGAAAATAAAGTTAAGCGTAGGGTCAAATAATAAAATACTTGTACATAAATGCGATCATATAGTTATTCAACACAGGAAGCACCATTTAAAAACGTAGTAAAACGCCGACGCAGCATCTGGCGTGAAAGGTGAAAGTCGAACAGATGAGAGGCCCGGTTGAATACTCGCTGTAATCCACCGATGGCACCAGGATTGCAGATCAGTCTATAGAGGTTTCTCGTCTGGTACGGGGAAGCGCCAGATCGATCAGCTGGCAACAATTTTCATAGCTGGGCAGATGAAACGGGACCCTCCACGGCAGATTCCTTAAAGCAAATCGAAGAAAGCGTCGTTGAACGGACTCGATTCTCTCAGCACCATGTTGTAATTTTGGGTTCCAAACTGTAGAACAGTACTCCAATGTGGATCGCACCAGCGAACAGTACAGTGATTTGAGGCAGTAGAATTTTGCTATCCTAAAGATGAAGCCCAGTGTCCTCGACGCCTTATCAACCACATACGAGATGTACAGGGTGGCCACAGAACCGGGAAAACCGGGAATTAACCGGGAATTCTAAAAAACCGGGAGAAACCGGGAAAAACCGGGAATTTATGTTCACTTGATTGCTCATGTGTTATTATCATCGAGCTCTAGGTATTCCTTTCTTATCGTGTTCATCTATAACGACCTGTGAAATTTTAGAGTTTGTCAATTGATTTACCTTCTATAAATATCCTGCACAGAAAAAAATCTTGTAGAAGAAACTACCATTTTACCCGACAACGCCTATCTTTAAAACTACCATGAAATTTTAGTCAAATTTACTACGTTTATCTTCGAACCTTCAACGTTTGTGGTATATTTGACAGACCTTATGTTGATACCAACTCTACTATGGTTGACTTCAATTGCAGACATGGTAAAATCAAACGCATTTATAGTCAGGTGAAAATTGTTGGTGTTTGCGCTCAATTTGACCCTCGAAATGGTAGTTTCTACTTTGGTTTTTTTGCGTGTGGATCATTCTTGTAAGTTTGTAGCGTCCAGAGTTGCCACAATATTTTTCGTTCCCATCTTTAATTTTCACCAAAAAACCTTTTTTATCTGTGTTTAACAGCAGAAAATCTTGACAAGAACCTTGCTTCAAACATTCGAATTTAGATGGTCTTATTCAGATTGTAGAAAGTTCGCAATGAACTTTCTAAGCAAGATAAAAGCCAGCTTCCCATCTGCTTGTTTGAAAGCAGTTTTCTGCAACAGGTTTCCAAGTCATGATCTTCGATGGCCTATATCTCATATTTTTCGTAAAAGTACGGATATTGTTTAGAAATTGAATTGAACTCCTTCAAAGTGTACAGCTTCTTGGGTTCAACACACGATGCAATTCCTGTTGACAACTGACTAGAACGATAGCCACTTGGTGGCAGATCGATGCAGAACGATGCTTCAAATCCAAGGTATTTTGTATCATCTGGAATACCTTGGATCATTTGAGGCTGCATGATAAGTAACTATAAATATCTTGCATCAACTGTTCCAGTGGCAGCTTCTGCATGTATAGCTTTCACAAAGAACCAAAAAGTGGCAAGTACATTTGATAATTATCAAATGACAACTGACACGTTTCAGCAGCTTTTTGACGGATTGGTCAGAACCCATCATTACCGATGCTCCATCTGATCGACAGCCAACAAGCCTTTTTTGTAATCGTGCCATCGATCTGGTATTGTTCAACAATTGCACAATATATATTGAAATGGAGTTTTCATAAGGGGACATTAGGTTGCAATCATAAACAATGGTTTCTACCGCAAATTTCTCGAGAATGCTTCATAGGGAATTACCACGATGATTGTACAGAAGCGGAGTTTCCTTTAGAATAGAAGTTGTAGTTTACTTGAGTGAGTTTGCATTTTCAAGAAATTTGCGGAAGAAGCCATTGTTTACGTTTGCGACATTGGCCCTTAAGAAAATTCCATGTCGATATATAGGTTTTCGCTAGGCAATATGATATTAAAGATAACCAACAATCACTTTCAAAATATTATACTTCGAATAACAAAAATAAATATCGAGAACATTCTTCTATTCGGCATGAATGCTTGAAGATATTTCTAAATTAGAAGAACACTATTTTTATAGAAATCCTTGTAGGAAACTCTGTCGAATTTTGTGGAGCAATCGATTGAGGAACTTCAAAAAAAAAAACTGCTCTTGCTGATTTAACGTGAAGAATTCAATACACGAGATTATGAAACTCATGCAAACAAAATTTCTTAAATTTCTTCAATAAATCAGGGTTTTTTCCAAGAATTATTTCAACAATTACCTTATAGTTTATAGTTCTTTCAGGTGACTTCCAGGGATTCCTTACAATCACAAAACTTCATAAGTTCAGGGATTCCACCATAAATGTCATCACAAGAAAGTTTAACAGAACAGCCAATGAACTGCCAGAAGAAACTGCTGAAAGAATTGCTGGAGGAATGGCTATAAAATCCTGAAGAATACCTTTAAAAATGCCAGAAGGAATTTCTCAAGCAATGGCTGAGAACTTTTCATAGAATCTTTGGGAAAAGTTTCTTAAAAAAATTATAAAGAAATCATTTGGCGGTACACACACAAACTGACTTTCAAACTGTCATCTGTTTTCAGACTATCATCTAAATTATTTTCTTTAGCTTCATGGGCCTAAAACTAAAAGCAGAATTTGTAAATAGCTAGGACCCAAAAATGTAGTCATATTATAAACAACGCTTATACTGAAAATATCATTTTATTAAGCTTCGTTCAAAATTGTTTGCTTAGAGTAATTGTTTTCTATTCGTTATTCTAGTTCATAACTACATGATCCGCGCCTTAACCCGGGAAATTTTTATCATTTGGTCCGAGAAAACCTGGAAAAAACCGGGAATTTGAAAATAAAAATTGAGTGGTCACCCTGGATGTGTTGCTTGTATGAAAGTTGAGAGTCCAGAACAATTCCCAATCCTTTTACTTAATAAACACGATCTATTGTGGATCCTTCGAGTCTGTAGGTAAATATGATCGGTTCTTTCTTTCGAGAAAATGTGATTACCGAACACTTCGCAGGGTTAACTACCATTCTGTTTAAATAACACCAGCTAGTAAAAGCTTCGAATTGATGTTGGAGGAAGATGCAGTCGTCGGTCGCACGAATCCGAAAGAAGATTTCAAGATCGTCTGCATACGATAGTCGTGGGCCTTCGATGACCAAATTCACATCGTTTAAATAAAGTAGGAAGATCAACGGCCCCAGGTGACTTCTTTGAGGTATACCTGACGTGGCTGGATAAATGCCGGATTGGCTGTTCCCAATAGTGACCATCAGCTGTCGATCGATCAGATATGAACGAAACCATCGCAGAAAGTTGCCGCTAACCCCAAGTTTTTCTAGTTTCGCAATCGCAATGGTGTGGTTCAGCTTGTCGAATGCTGCTGACAAGTCGGAATATATTACGTCAGTTTGAGCTCGTTCAGCCATACTATTCGTGATATACGATGTAAGGCACAGTAGATTAATGGTGGTGGAACGACCGGAAGTGAAACCGTGTTGATCACAACTCAGATATTGCTTGCAATGAGAAAGTTGAGGCTCCATGACGACTAACTCAAATAGCTTCGAGATCGCGCTTAACGAAGTGATTCCACGATAATTATTCATGTCTCCTTTGCTTCCTTTCTTGTGGACCAAAAACATATGTGCAAACTTCCAGCAGGATGGGAACACTCCTCTTGCGACTGACATTTGGAATAGGCGAAGCAACGGTATCAGTAAGCGGGTAATGTGTTTCTTCAGGAATACTGAGTTGTTTTGCGGCGGTTGTAATCATGAGCTCGACCGTATAGTGGCACATTGTTAGCTGCTGATGTAACGTCTTCATCAGTCAATCTGTCGTCAAAGAAAACACTGGAAAACTTTTCGGAAAACAATCGGCGGCATATCTCCTGGGGGGGTAAGAAGCGACTTCACCGTTTAGCACCATTGAAGATGGTAGCCATGACTCTCTGCGCTGCTCGTTTACGTGCTTCCAAAAGTCTTTGGATGCGACCTGAGTTTGGACTGAATCCCTCAGAAATATGACGAGTAGCATCGACGGCTAACTCGCTTGAACACATAGGTGAGGCTGACGTAGTGAGTTTTCAGCGCAAGCGCACGACGTTTAGTGAATTTTCTCAAAGCCGCTCCCTTAGTCGATTTCAGTTTTCGAAATTTGCTAGATTGCCAAGGTGTGACTCTTTTTGGTGGATTCTTTTCGGAACGTGCCTGTCAATGACATATGCCAAGACGTGTGAAAAAGTTTGCGCAGCGGAATCGACGTATTCAGGAGTTAGACAGCACGGTGATCGGCTTTCCGGAATTCGTATGACACAGTAGCAGAAGAGCCGTCAAAGTCTCAAACGTGGTTACCTTCCACGGCGACAATTAAAGGAGGGTGGTGAGTTGGAGCCGTAGAGATGAATGGAGCGGTGTCATGGGTACTTATAAAGCAGAGGTCTAAGCTTCGGTTGTTCTCGTTTACAACGTGATTGATTTGAAATAGCGTGGCTGCATCGATAGCTATACTATCGAGAAGACTAACTGACCCTGTGTGAAATACAGAGAGCGTGTTGGGTCTGGAGTAGAGAAAGCCGCTCTGAGACGGTTTCCACGATATACCAGCTAGATTGAAGTCGCCAAGTACGATCATCTCGTCAACAGGAGTTGCATTCTCCATTATCGCGAAAATGGACCGAGTTGCTGTGGTCTTAGAAGATTAGGGCTTTAAAAGTTTTTTTTTCATGAGATTTTCCCTTCTTTATAACAAGAAGTTTTTTTCGAGTTTTTATGTCAAATTGAAACTAAAGCTTCAAAGTAAGTGGTATAAGTGGTCAGCCTCCTTATGGTTTTTAGGTTATCGACGTCCAAGCTTTGGAGATTTCAGCTTTCGTGGGCATCCCATTTAAAGCTTATGGTACATTTTCGTTACTTTACATAGACGTTTGAATTCAGTCTAGTGTTGAGAATTGGATTGTTAATGGGTGTACCGTTTAAAATCCGCACAAACTCTAATTGCTCTAACTTTTGATCCGTTGGGTAAAATTAATCGAAATTTAGCGTTGACATAGTTGACATATGTAAATTTAAAGTTTTTCACTAGTACTTTGACAATAAGAATCTGTCGAATCGTACCATTGGAAAAAAATAGGAATCTCGAACTACACGGTGTCTGGTGTCATTAAACCAGCGGGTGCATAGTCATGAAGAATGAATATATTAGTTGGCTCAGGAAGTACTAGCACATCGGTCCCAAGCTTAATGATTCGTCTCTAAGACCGCAAATCACACCAATACACCCTCAAATATTTTGTCAAAATAACATAGCGAATCAAAACAAAAATAAAGATACTTGTACCAAGAGGTAAAGAAAAGCGCAAGAACGAATGGCAAGGTGTACTTCGGAACTAGGGGATCTACAACAGAGAACCCATTTCAAATCGCTAGTTGCACATTGATTGTTGAATAAACAGTACTGTTGATCGGAAGCGAAGATCCGAGAAAAAAAAGCCGTCAGGTCAATGAGAACGATCACAAACGCGTGGTTGGGGCCAAAACTCGAGCTGGACTATGTACGTTTACTGTTTACACGTTTACCGGACACAGAAGAGGTCGAAGTGGCACCATAAATGGACATGTGTATTTGGAAGAGTGTCTCCAAATATGGTTTCTCCCTCTCCTCAAGGCTCACGACGGTACGACGATCTTCTCACCGGATTTGGCATCATGCCACTACACGAAGGACGGGCTAGAGTGGTATAAGGCGAATGATGTCGATTTCGTGCCGAAAGATCTGAGCCCCTCAAACACTCCGAAAATGCGCCCAATAGAAAAATACTGGGCCATTGTGAAGGAGCACCTTCTAAAACGACCTTAAGTGGTGAAGAATGTAGAAGAAATGAATAAAGCATGGGTTAATATGCAAAAAACTGTCGATTCTGAGGCCGTGCATAACCAAATCTGACTGGGACAAGACATTTCGGTCCACTTTTGCTCCTCATGTGCAATTTACTTTCCCCTTGGTGATTGTGCGAGCATTTTTCCTCACGGTATTGTCAGCGGCTGTATAGTCAAGAGAAAATAGATCTATTTTTCTGCTAGTACCAACACATCGGTCCAAAGCTCTGATTCGCCCCTAATAACGAAATTGGTTGAACAAGGTCAACAAATCGCCCAGTTGTCAAGACGAATGACACCCTTAACACCGATGATGCAAGGACCTAGAGTGGCTAATAAACCTACTCCGAAAAGGCGCCGCGACGAAGAGCTGGCCATCAATAAGCCACTTCTTGGCGGTACTAGGATCGTGGCCGACACTGGCGTGATAACCGTCCCTGAGCCTGTTGAGCTGTCTTGGGTGTATCTTTCTCGTATCCACCCGAGTCTCCAACCGGAAGCGGTCGAAAGACTAGTGAAAGATTGTTTAGAGGGCATTGACACAATCAAAGCCGTTCCGCTCGTAAAACGAGGGGCTGATAAGACTCGCATGAGTTTCATTTCATACAAAAATGGGATTGATCCCAAGTTCCGTGAAATGGCATTGAATGCTGAAACCTGGCCGAAAGGATTAATGTTCCGTGAGTTCGAGGATCATACCTCAAAAAACTTATGGCAGCCTCACACGAATACACCTACCATTCGGATATCTCGAGAAACAGGAGGGTCTGCAATTTCGACACCTGCTTCCGAAATGGATCTCCATTAACCCCAAAGCGAATGTCCACTGTAATCAGTGCCGCAACACACTCTGCTCCAGTTTGCCAGAACGCACTGCCTATCACCTCATGGGGGACCTCGAGCCACTCGACCCAGTCGCGCCTGCTGCTTTCTATCAACATCATCGCCCTGTTTCCTGCCATCAGAGCCGTTCTGGCCCTGTGGTCGAGTCTGGTGTAGGGGTCTCCCAAAAACCACTATCAGGCAATTACGTTTTCGTTAGAAACAGTTCCCTACCTGATCAATCCTCGTGTTCCAGCGCTTCTTTGAACTCCGTCGCACTTATTATCAACTGCATCGACAATGATACTCCGATGGGCAATCCTTTACTGTCTGTACCTACCGACAGTCAGTTCTTACGCTCAGACGTCGCATCCAGCTACTGTTTGCCAGAACGCATTGCCTGTCGCTCCATGGGGGACCCTGAGCCGCTCTGACCCAGTCACGCCAACTATTTTCCGCCAACATCATCACCCTGTTTCCTGCCATCAGAGCCGTTCTGGCCCTGCGGTCGAGTCTGGTGTAGGGGTCGCCCAACAACCACTCTCAGGCAAGTACGATAAAATTTCCACATCTTCGCTTCCTGAATTCCATCGCGTTTCCAGCGGTGGTTCATCAATGAAAGTATCAAGTCGTCACCCATCCGGTCATCAAAACATGCAGACAACGGAACGCACATCACACAGCTTGATGGAAGCCCCCAAGCCAGTCGACACAATCGAGATCCGCTGCTCTTCTGCTGTCTGTTCCAGTCTTCCAAGCCGTTCCGTTCCTGTGTTCAGTGGTGAGGGGGATTTCCAACTTGCCGAACGCACGTTACCCCCGGTCGTACCACTCATCCAGCGGGACGAAATGACATCTGTTCACGTCAGCGAACCTAAGGCTTCACGCGCTTTGGCTAATCCAGATTCAACTTCTTTTTGTCCTAGAATTAGTATATGTCCATCCGAAGTCATGAATGGTACTGCACGTCAATCAAGGAGCTCCAATTTTCAGATCGATTCAAATTCAGCTATACCTGCTTGCAACAATCCGGCCGAAGATGGTGCTCATCAATTAACGGTGTACTACCAGAATGTTCGGGGCTTACGCACAAAAATTGATGAAGTTTTCGTAGCTATTTCGTCTTGTCACTATGACGTCATCGTTCTTACGGAAACGTGGCTTGATGATAGAATATTCTCTGCCCAGCTTTTTGGAGAGTTATACACCGTGTACAGAACGGATCTCAACCATTCAAATAGTCGTAAATCACGTGGAGAGGGAGTGTTAATTGCTATCTCAACTAATTTCAACGGCTATGTCGATCCCACCCCAGTGAACGTTTCATTGGAACAGCTGTGGGTAAGGTTAAGGATGCGTCGCTGTTGTATCAGTATTGGTGTTATTTATCTACCACCCGATCGCAAGAATGATTTACTCAGCGTAAATCACCATATCGAGTCTATTGAAGCAATTCATTCAAATCTGGGAAATAACGATCATGCTATTTTGCTTGGCGACTATAATCAATCGGGTCTTGTTTGGAACACACCTAGTAATGATCGTCCTTCCGTAGACATATTGCAGTCAAATATATCTGCTGCTTGCGCTTCGTTACTCGATGGATTCAGTCTGCATGGTCTGTTTCAAGTTAACCACATTTACAATCAGAACGCTCGAATCCTGATTTCGCTCTGGTGAATGAAAAACGCTTGCTGCATGCCAGATTGAAGAAGCTGTAGAACCGCTTTCTTCTTGATTCGAATCATCCCGCTTTTGTTATAACGGCAACTCTCTCACAGCCAATTGTATTTGCAAGCATTCCGGATGACCGAGGGCTTGATTTCCGTCGTGCCGATTTTGAGGGATTGATAGAAGCGCTTCGTGAAACTGACTGGCACATCCTGGAAACCACGGAAGACATTGATGTTGCTGTGGAATACTTCACTAACGTGTTGAAGACCTACTTGGTTGATTTTGTGCCAATGCGTAGGCCGTCTCCTAAGCCACCTTGGGGAATGCACATTTACGACGTCTCAAACGCCTAAGATCGAGAGCACTACGAACCTACTGTTAGTCTCGTTGCTCTTTCGCCAAGCATCATTTAGCACGTGCAAGTACTAATTATCGCACGTATAACCGTTTCCTTTATAAGCGCTACTGTATACGCACTCAGGAAAATCTTCGCCGACAGCCACGACAATTTTGGAAGTTTGTTAACACTAAACGGAAGGAGAATGGATTGCCCGTTGAGATGTTTCTGGTAACGAAGTCGCCACATCCGCATCGGAAAAGTGCAATTTATTTGCAACTCACTTCAGACGTGCTTTTTCTGATTCTCCTTCGTCTATACATCAAATTGCAGACGCTTGTAGAGACACACCTAGGGACGTATGCTTCTTAAATAGCTTTGAGATCACGACCCATCAAGTAAACGCTGCAATAAATAAATTGAATGACTCTGCATCCAGTCCTGATGGCATACCGTCATGTATCCTTAAAAATGCAGCGAAGAGTTAATTTCCCTCTCGTGAAACTGTTCAACATTTCATTACGGCAGCATGTATTTCCTGGAAGTTGGAAGACGTCAGTCATGTTCCCTGTGTTTAAAAAAGGAGATCGACGGAACATCGAGAATTTCAGAGGCATAACTTCGTTGTGTGCTTGTTCAAAGCGTTTTCGAGATCATAATGAACGAGGTACTTTTCAACTCGTGTAAGAATTACATCTCTACGGATCAGCATGGTTTCTTTTCCCAAGAGATCAACTTCGACAAATCTCATACAGTTTGCCTCGTTTTGCATACGCTACATTGATGCTGGCGCACAGATCGACACTGCTTACACTGATTTCAAATCTGCTTTTGATCGAGTTGACCATGGGATACTACTTGAACGCCTACGAAGAATTGGTATCTCTGCGGACCTTGTCAGCTGGTTTGAATCATACCTTAAAAAACGTAGGCTCACCGTTAAAATAGGATCTGAATCTTCGGAAGCATTCTCAAATTCATCCGGCGTACCACAAGGGAGCAATCTTGGCCCTTTGTTATTCTCACTCTTCATTAACGAGCTTTCTACCGTACTACCATCTGGTTGCCGTGTGTTTTACGCTGATGACGTCAAAATCTTCATGGTCATCAAAACCATCCAGGACTGCTGTGCACTGCAACTGTTGTTAGATCGGTTCGCTGGTTGGTGCACCCGAAACATGCTGACGTTAAGCATCCACAAATGCAACATCATTTCATTTCATCGCAAGCTCAATCCGATCACGCACAATTATGCAACGAGGCCAGCCTCTCGAACGTGTTCATCAAGTTCGTGATCTTGGTGTCACTCTGGATTCGGCACTAACGTATCGATTGCATTATGACGATATTATCAGCAAAGCGAATCGACAGCTGGGTTTCATTTTTAAAATATCTAGTGAATTTAAAGACCCTCTCTGCCTTCGGTCTTTGTACTGTGCTCTGGTGCGGTCGATTTTGGAATCCAACTCTGTTGTTTGGTGCCCATATCAGGCAACATGGACAGCTAGGATCGAAGCAATTCAACGAAGATTCGTGAGATATGCCCTGCGTCGCCTACCGTGGCGTGACCCGTTGAACCTTCCACGATACGAAGATAGATGCAGATTGCTGGGACTACAGACATTGAACCATAGGCGAAATATTGCGCAAGCTGTTTTCGTTGCCAATACACTAACAGGTGGAATTGACTCACCGGAGCTATTAAGTCAGCTCAACCTCTACGCTCCTGAACGAATGCTTCGCCAGCGGGACTTCTTGCTGTTTGAACCCCGTTATTCATCATATGGACTTCATGACCCTATCCGCTTCATGTCAGCTAGGTTCAACGTCGTGTATTTTTTTATTCGACTTTAACTGTACTTTGGCAACATTCAAGCGCAGACTAACAGAATGGCATACTACGAGAAGGATATTTGATGAGGATAATTGATTGACGACGAGGACTGCTCCGAACTATGGATGTTTCTTATTTTATACTCTGACTATACTCTACGTTTGTAATCCTGTTTATTTTAATTATGTTTAAGAATGTGCAACTAAGCAATGTTTTGTATTGTATTGTATTGTTTTTTATTGTAATGTTTTGCAAAAGATACGGGGTTTTTACGCAAAATTAAAACGGCTTTTCCCCGTCAAAAACAAATTCATTAAGACCACCTTAGGTCAGATGGAATATATATAATAAATAAATAAATAAATAAATTCACGCGAACACACCGTCAAAATAACACAGAGAATCAAAACAAAAGCAAAAATTCTAGTACCGAAAGGCTCAAGACTGTATAACAAGTTCCAGACTGCAAGGACTGTACTTGGGACCGAGGGGTTCTACAACAGTGAACCAATTGCAAATCACTATTTTCATATTCATTGTTAGTATGTAATCCCCTGTACATCCCGACAGTCCAAACGATTCGGCTCGAAGGGCCATTAATTATGTTGAAAACTATATAACGCGTTTCACGTATAGACACTCAAGTAATAGACCGGACAACGTGCCGCCATGTTGTATCCAAAACGAACATTTCCTCGCATTTCCCATACGATTTGACAGTTGTTTTGGATACATCAACTGTGCCAGACTCACGTTGTCCGGTCTATTACTTGAGTGTCTATAGTTTCACGCGGTCCGGTTTTAATGTAAGACAACGTTTGACTTCTTTCTCATTATGATGTCCCGATACGTGTACAGGGGTGCTATTTTGCGACGTGGTTGGTTACTTTTGACTAGCTCTGATCTGGCTCTTGTATATTCCTCATATTCTTCTTCTTTCTGTATTAAAATGGCTTTCAGCCTTAGGATAGTTTACTCCAGAGGTAGACACCTCAGTCCTACATATTCCACTCTTCAAAGATATTAGCCGGTATCAACGGCTTTACTTCCTTTCAGCAGGAAGACGTGATCAGAAATGTTTTCCCTCAGAAAAATCATAGCCCCATTGTTATCGCCCTCTGCTGGTATTGAACCCAGACCCACTGGCTTACCACTACACCACCGATGCCGGTTTATTTCTGACATGAGATGCACATGATATATGATTATGAACTAACTATCCTACCTACGAAAACATTACCAACGATCGCAAGAGCGATTGCACGATGCGGATATAAGGAAACGAAATTGATTTGTTCTAGTACTACTCAATTGAGTAGGTATTTATTTTTCGTTGGGATATAATTCGGTGGTGACCATTTTTGGATTCCAGCAACCTTCATATAAAGCCCCCGAGACGGGAATTAATCATTCAAACGAGTCCTCAACACCTGTGCTACTGATTTTGTTCAATGTATCGTCAAGGAGAAGAGTTGGGCCCCATTTTTTATATGCTCCTCACCCCACTCTGTTTACAGAGTCAGATATAAGTAAGGCATATCTAATTTTCCTGTTTTCATTTCCAGACTTGCACAACACTGTTCTCGGCCTTGGCTCTTGAAATAGTTTGGAAATTTGAGAAATTTTGGCAAGCGTTCCATCTTTATATTTAAAACTGCATGTGCATAACAGGGCGATGCCGATGGGTCATTTTTCCAACGAAAAATTGGATTTACTCTCAAACGAGTTTTGACCTGAATACTTTTGGCCGCAAATGATAGATCCATTATCTGGAAACAAGCCAAATAGTATCCAAATAATGGAAAGCCATTTGTCATTCTTGGGAGTTTCTTTAATGTGTGAGAATCTTTTCTCTAATCCACTTATACTACGTTCGGCATTTCCTGAAGAAAACACAGTAGGCAATGTTTTTGTTCGTATCGATAAAATTTCCAATAATAAACATAATGGGTATGTCAAGCAATAATGTTTAATGAAAGTTTTTTAATCCAAAATTCGAGCATTGATTGGTTACCATCAAAGGGGAACGTTGATATGTTGATATGAAAACTAGTTCACTTGCATCTATTCCAGGACCACCACATGATGATTATGGAGCGTCCACAAATTTGTCAAGTTAATCAAATATCCCTCGAATGATTTCTTTCGTAGTTACAATGTGGTTACTTCTCCCAGGGCTTTTGGGACCTTCTAATCTGCACCACACGGCCCGTGAGATCCAGAAAAATAATAACTCATTCTATATATCCATGAATGTCTTTGAAGAATGCCATAGCGCTCGAATGGTCTCTGCTCCTGTTGAAATTTGAAGTTTCAATTTGTAAATTTGATGAATTTAAAGAAAAATTACAATAGTTTTGGTTTATTGAACAATTACGATTGAAGCATTGCATACGACTGCGTAAGTCTACATTCTATATGCACTTGTTAATAATTAGAATAGCCTCATTGATTTCATCAGATCTCTATCGACGATTATCACTAGTCTGTGGTTTGACCACACGAATTGTTTTAGTCTTATCTCGCGATAACATTCACGTATCGTAAATCGTAAAGGTATGAATTCTCGTTTATGTTTATACGTAAATAGACGTCTGATAGACCTCATCCAGTGATAAAACTTAGATACGTATTATCTACCTTCTCTTCTGTCTTGTCAAATATTTTTCAAACCAACTTTGAATCTCCTCTTTGAATAAAATTAAATAACAATATCACACCCCTGCTAGTTGAGAAACGTGGGTCGAAAAGCATGAGGCAACAACTTGTGTAGTGACGTCACCATTACGCGAACTGGCGACGGTTTTGCAATGTAAATCGGAATGTCCTTGGAGCAGAACTCGGACAGGGTCTGTCGACATGTGCCGCACGGTGTGGTAAACTCCTTCTCCTGGTATGCTACTACGGCGACTGCTTCAAACTCACGAAATCCTTCACTGATTGCTTTACATATAGCACTCCTTTCGGCACAGACACTTGGACCAAATGTGCCATTCTCAACATTGCACGCGGTGATAATTTCGCCAGTCTTGGTTCTCAGTGCCGCTCCGACCGCAAAGTTACTGTATGGGCAATAGGCATTATTGCGAACCTTTATAGCAGCATTGATAAGCTCATGTACTTTTGAATCTGTTGAATGCAAACGGATGTATAGAAGGAGAAAGTTAAATTGAAAAAAAAAGGGTTAAAGCAAGGTCACGCGGTGCATTCTGGATATTCTTACCAAGAGATGAAAACTCCACTACCGTTTCGCCATCGACCATCCCGTTAACGTTGTTATTCATGATTTGCAGTGTACGCAGTAATCGCTGTGATCTGACCGAAGAGCGGGTGCGAAATGAAAGATTAGCTAAATCACTTTGTTTGACCAGAGTAGACGTAAGCAGCACGAACTCGTAGGATAAATATTTATATAAATAACTCTGCAATAAATTGTTGCCTATGTGCTGAGTGTGATGTCATTGATGTCTAACATCTGATACAGATATTAGCTTTCTTTCAAGGTTACCAAGCCAAGTTCAAGGCAATCAAGATGGGCTGTGCTAGAAATTGCACAATTATAGAGTTCCTATAATGCAAGTTGTTATCAGTTTCATTTGTGAATGGCAACTGTTCGGCTAGCAATCAATTGGAGATTGTTGATATTACCTGTCAGTGCGATGGTGTATGATAAGCATGCTTCAAAACACCACCACTACAGTTGTCGAAGTCGCTCTGTAGAGTTAACTGTAACTGTATACACATATTATCTTCACTTCGATGTGTGGTACTGATATATCACCCAACGCACTCTCTATTTGGATGTATGAACTATATGATACTAATTCTTGTTTTCGTTCGAACCGTAGTAGTCATACAAGAATAGAAGATTTTGTTAGGAGAATGAGGTTCGAACGTGAACTAGAATAAGGGTGAATATCTGTCTTGCTTTTCGGGAGGAGCGACAGTAAATAATTATTTCTAAGCGTTTTACTGTTGGTTTTACCTCCTTTTTGTGCAATTCCGTAGTAATTAAAGACAGGTTCGAAGAACCGACTAATTATTGTCTTATTCAATAAATCGCAGTTATTTCTTTTTTCCAACATTTTCACTTGAGTCTAATAACCAGTGCTGCGAAATATCAATTTCAATACCTTCATGGACCTGACTTGCACTTGCAACCTGATGTCAAGTATCAGGTATCAACTCGCAATTAAAAAATGAATTTCGTGTCCCTCAAATCAGTACGCAACTGATGTTGACAACTGAGATTCAGGCAAATACATTTAATTTACACTAGCTAATCAATTCCTAAATTTTAAAATACTCCAGGCTGGTTGAAAGTATCGATTTAGCTCCTGCCTAAATGATCAGAATGATTGAAACGGTGTTAGAAATCAATTAATTTGGGTGGAGCTGGATCTTTGAACTCGTTTAGCATACGTGTTGGTACTGTTGAAATTCTTCCTGCAGTTTAACTGAGTATACTTCTTGAAATTAATCTGATATTCGAAATTTTCCTAGTGGTATTCATCATATGGTTTGTAAGGTCAATAACGACAATTATTCAAAGTCAACAACAACACTCCCAAGTTCCAATGGTGGTATCAACAATCAATAGGAAACTAGCGATTTCATATTGGTTCAACCCTTTGGCCCCAAGTGCACCCTGCACCTAGCAAAACATTCTTGTTCGGTACTTTAATGTTTGTTTTTGCTTTGGTTCGAATCCTAGAGGGTTTGAGCTGTTTAGTGGAATACTTGTAACTATAATTTAGAAGAAAAATTAGTAATCTCCATTTAATTCTAGCTATCTTTGCTTATCTTCGAAAGATACGCGTATTTCGTCTACAATGTGCAGACTTCTTCAGTGTCTCGTACTAATAACTCGACGATCACTAAAGTTTTTCTCGTCGTCTCCAACGTCAGTCGGTGCGAATCAAAACAAACCCAAAAAAGGAGAGAGTTCCTCTCCCATGTGGTTGGCCGAAGAAATAAAGTGTAAACACAAGCTATTGTCGGTTGTGGAAGAACAGCTGTATTCACTCCATTTACAGCTGTTGAAGCAAGTGGAATATCACACAACAGCTGATTGTATTGTGTATAGATGCGTAGAAGAGCAGAAAGAGTGCTGGCAGTCATTGTTGGGTTTGATTGACTGCAATCTGTCGAAACGTGTGAGAAGTACGAAGAAAAAGCATCGCAAAAACTGATTTCGCTTGCGCACGAACAGGCACCTAGGGTGGCAAAATGTTCTCCGAAAGTGATTGATAACTTTGTGGTGAATTTGTCGTCCGCGCGGTTAACGCCAGCTGAGCATGATTTGCTCAACAAGGGTTTGAATTTTGCCGTTCCCCCACAGTGTGCGCCACTTGCTGACATCGTAAATAACATTGAAGGCGCCATACAGTACAAAGATTACCCATCAAAGTCGGCCCTCCGTCGCGATGTTGAGAGGTGTATTTTGGGTATAGCGGAAAAGCAGGACAACCCTAGTGATCCGAATCCAGAAATTGTGAATGCGATCCGACAACTGAAAGCGCGTGACGTCGTCTATTCCCGGGCAGACAAGGGAAACGCTGTAGTGGTCATGAATCGGCAGGATTATGATTCTAGAGTACTAGATATGATCAACTCCGGTCCGTACGAGGAGATCAAGTATAAGAACGGAAAGCCGAAAGACCCTCTTAATGCAATGATCGAGGAAACAAACCGCACACGGCAGAAAATTGCACGTTTGATGGGGGAAGACAGACTCGAAAGAAAATTTCACGTTCCGAACTCAAAGGTGGCGTCACTTTACTGCTTGCCGAAAATCCACAAAAACCCGTTGGCAATGCGACCCATTTCATCCAATATTTGCACTCCAACTGAGAAAATGGCTGCCTGGTTGGTGGATGAAATGAAGAAGTACCCAGTGAAGCACGGAAAAAGTGTTAAAAATTCCGTAGAGCTGGTCGACAAACTAAGAGGTACCGAAATGCGGCGGGGCGAAATTCTCGTGTCTTTCGACGTCACTGCGCTGTTTCCAAACGTGCCGGTGGGTGATGCACTTTGCAGTCTGCGTAAGCATTTGGAAAGAAGTCGAGCTCCACCACACTGCATCGAAGCATATCTTACCGTAGCTGAAGTATGCATGAACCAAAACTACTTCATGTTCCGAGGTAAGTGCTACAAGCAAACGTTCGGACTCAGCATGGGCAGCAAGTTGTCACCACTCTTGGCTGACGTTTTCATGAGTGATTTGGAAGTAGAACTCGAAAAAGAAAAACTCTTCCCCCGGGTCTGGTGGCGTTACGTCGACGACATTTTTGCGATAGTGAAGGAGCGCTACCTGCCGCAAATAATTGATCTGCTGAATTCCCAACATAGGTCGATTAAGTTCACGGTCGAGCGAGAGACTGATGGAAAACTTCCATTTCTCGACTTGTCAATTACCAGAAAAGACGACGATACCCTGAAGTTTGGGATTTACCGAAAACCGACATCCACCGACCGCTACATCACTTCTGATTCGAACCATTACGGTTCCCAAAAACAAGCCGCTTTTCACTCAATGGCACACCGGCTCTTTAGCATACCAATGGAAAAGGAAGAGTTCGAAGCTGAAAGGGCGAAAATCCACGAGGCCGCTGAACTGAATGGGTATGATAAAGAATTTGTCAACAAAATCATCCGAAAACACGAACGCAAAAAACATCGACAAGACGCGACTACACTTGAGCCAGAAAAATCCGAGAACCAAAGGATTAGTTTACCGTTCTACCCTACGGTTACTAACGCCATTCAGAACATTATGAAGGATCATGGTTTTCAGGCGGTCTACAAAAGCAACAACACGCTGAAAGACATTCTATGTGCCCTCAAAGATAAGGTTCCGAAGGACGAAATGTCGGGTATTTATGAAATCCCGTGTAAAAATTGCCCAGCGGTGTACATTGGTCAAACCCGCCGAAAATTTAAAGTCCGCTTGAGGGAACATAGAAACGCCGTTGATAACGAAAGGCCCAATGAGTCAAGTGTAGCAGCACACTCTACCGGATCAGATCACAGAATAGATTGGGATCATGCGAAAATTAAAAGTGCGTGAGAAAGGTTTCCCACCTGAATGCCTGGGAATCCATGTACATCGCCACCGCTGAGCAGCCGCTGATGAACGAGGACGAAGCTCCTATAGCTTCGTCTCTTTTCCACTTGACGAAACGGCAAATCAAATAGATCCAACCCAACAAACCCCCCCTCCCACCTCTTCGACGTGTACTGTGCTAAGTACGAAGCAATTTTACTTTTGTGTCATCAGTTGGACATCTCCCCGTCGATGAGCTGCATCATGCTCGAAACCGGTCGGATAAAAAGGTAAATTTTGAAGTCCTTTTTCGTTTGTAAGAACTATAAGTGTTGTGTCCGTACTCGCGTCGCGTTTCCGTTGAGTGTACATGAGCGTCTTCCAACCGGACATTTTTGCGTGTTGAAGTGGTGGACTTAGTCCGTGCTTCGACCTACCTCGCAGTGGGATGTTAGGCAAAAATGTCGTTGGTTCGAGTACCACTGTACACATGTCCTTTTCGCTCAATTTTCCTAAAAACATCTGTTACTTTTCCAAGCCTGCCGCACACTAGCGGAACTATCAAAAAAACTTTCTCATCATATCTTTCATTCTAGCCAAAAACATTGTTGTTCACTCTTGGTGCCTCATGGTGATGAGCGAACATCTCCTTCTACATCATTAACAGACAATTTTTCAAAGGTGCATTAAAACCTATTATTTTTTTCTACTCTTCCACTTTCTCGTGGTTTTGAGGAAATAATCTCACTTCCTTTACGAATTGCCGTATGGTATCATCATCGATTAGTGCTAATGCGGCTGCTCTAAGAATACTTGAAGGCTCACAGGTATTGGACTGGTGAACATAGATATTTCTTTCCAGAATAATCCATTGTTTGGATGTAATTAAACATCGAATGCAATTCGATAACATGATTTACTTAATGTCTATTTATCCATACCAGGTTACCTGGTTAAACTTGTGAAGATTTTTTTTTAAAGCGTGTTTTTGTTCATTGTTACATCAATTCGCAACATTTGTTATAACAGAACATCATTCTATTTAGTGGCCCATTCTTGGCATAATTTGTTCTTTGATTGTAAATATAAAACAAATAAAGCTTGCTTCAGATAGAATTGGAACAAAAACAATTGCCTGTATTTCAGTTATTTATTATTGAATTCAAGATCTTTTTTTATACAAATGTAGCGTTTTCTTCATACTTTTAAGAAAAAATACGGATAAAATTTTTCGTCACGGTTTCGAAGGAATTCTTGAATATTTCCTGTAACACGGCTCATTAGGCGGCGCACACCTTCTTCGTCCATCGTTTTAGCTATCTTATTCCACCAGGTCTTCATCTGATTGATGTCTTTGACAACCTTTCCTTTTGCCTTGAGTCTTCTCTTCATGATTGCCCAGTATTTCTCAATAGGGCGGAACTGGGGGCAGTTGGGTGGGTTAAGGTTTTTCGGAGCAACATGGACCCCTTTCTCTGCATACCATTCTTGAACGACTTTGCTGTAATGACAGCTTGCCAAATCTGGCCAAAACATTACGGGATGAAATGAATTACGGGATGAATTACGGGATCGAATGAACGGCAAAATTCGTTTTTGGAGACACTCTTTTTGGTATAGTTCCGACGTCATTGTCTTATTTGTAACGAAAACTTTCATTTTTTTGCCACAGCTGCAAATGCCCTGCTAAATCATGAATTTTCGTGCAAATTTGTCGGCAAAAACAAATTTAAATTTGGCTGGAACATCCCTCCGAGCTGTTGCCAAGTAAAATTTTTGACCTGGGATTTGCCCGAAGTCAGCCTTGACATAGGTTTCATCGTCCATCAGAAGACTCCCGTCGAACTTGGTCAGCACCTGGTCGTATAGCTTCCGAACACGGATTTTGGCCACACTATTCTGTTTTATGGTCCGATTTGGCTGTTTGCTAGCTCGATACGACTTGATTCCTTTCCGGAGTCAAGTTCTCCTCACGATACTATGGGCAGCACCGAATTTTCTGGCCAAATCACGGTCCGACAGATTGGGATTCCTCTTAATCGTCTTCAAAATCTTACCACGCAGTTTCCGATCGACAGTTCCACTCCGACGATTGGCTTGAGGCTTCCGAATCGTCGTCAATGTTTCCTTATACCGTTTGATAACGCGCCATACGGTATTTCTGGGCAATTTCAGCTGTTTAGCTAGCCTAGATGCAGATCACAATGGATTTTCCAAATAACTGTGCACAATTTTTTCGCTTCTTTCGGCTTCCATGTTGATTGTTTACAAAGTACAGTCGATTTGCGGAATGTCAAAAATACACACGTGAAGCTGACAAAATTCCCGACACGTGGGCGCCAAGTATTCACTCTATGTGCAATAACGTCGTTTATAAAATCTAGCATTGCACACTCTCTTCGCTTTTTAAGCTCATCTAAATTTATCAACATGCATCGTGACTCATAGAATGGTAGCGGTAAAACAATAAAAACTGTTTTAGGACTGATTCAATACGGTTTGCATAAGTCATCTTGATATGGAGTCCAAACTATACTACAATATTTAGGAAGTAGTCTCACATATGCTATGTACAATGTTTTTATTGTGTATGGATCTTTAAAGTGAAAGCTAAATCTTTTAATAAACCCTAGCATATTGTTTGCCTTATATATAATGTTGTTATAGGGATCAACAAACGCTAATTTTGTGTCAAGTATAATATCTAAATCTCTAACTTCACTGCATCTTTGAACTGTGTTCTGGCCTATAGTTATTGCTTCTTGTCTTATAACGTGTTTTCTTGTAAATGATATAGAATTGCATTTTTTCACATTAACTTCCAGCTAATATTTTGAACACCAGTTGTGTATTAATTTCATTCTAAAATACTACACGATCAGATGATTTACATACTTTTAGATAAAGTTTCTTATCGTCTGCATATATTGAAACGTTCAGGCGACTTAAAACGTGGTCTACATCGTTAACAAACAAAATAAACAGTAATGGACCAAGATGGGAACCCTGTGGTACACCAGATGTCACATTCACTACTGATGATAAATTTCCCTCAAGTCTTACTGAACCCACTTTAACAGTCCGCAATTGAATCCTAGCTTAGATAATTTAAAAATCAATAAAGGGATGTTGACTCTATCAAATGCTTTACTATATTATATACGCCTAAACACAATTTCCTCTATCCATTGCATTAATAGAACATGTTTAATAAATTTGTAGTCGTTGATCGTGAATTAACAAACCCATGTGGTTTGCTAGAGATTAAATTTTTAACTTGAGAGAAAATATTTGGATTGATTATAGACTCGAACAATTTAGGAATGCATGATAATTTCATAGACTAACTCTAAGACCAGTAGGTCCCATACAAAAACGATTTTTTCTTGGCTCAGTCAGTACTAGAACATCGGTTCCAAGCTTAATAACAACAATCAATATGTAACTAGCGATTTGAAATTGGTTCACTGTTGTAGAACCCCTTGGTCCGAATTACACCTTGAAGCCAGCACCTTGTTATACATATTTGCGCCTTTGTTTTGATTTGCTGTGTTATTTTGACAGAGTATTTGAGAGTGTGTTCATGTGAGTTCATTATATTGCATTATTGAGCTTGGGACCGAGCTTGGGACGATGTTCTAGTACTGACTGAGCCAAGAAAAAAATCGTTTTTGTATGGGACCTACTGGTCTTAGAGTTAGTCTATGTTAATAATGCGCCCCTAGTAATGAACTCACACACTCTCAAATATTCTGTCAAAATAACACAGCAAATAATAACAGAGGCGCAAATATGTATAACAAGGTGCTCACTTCAAGGTGTATTTCGGACCAAGGGGTTTTACAACAGTGAACCAAGGTAAAATCGCTAGTTGCATATTGATTGT
>JASCZW010000811.1:0-186666 GCA_034211315.2 Aedes japonicus | reverse complement strand
TAGTAACAAACGTCAGATGGACCTTATTCAAATAAGCCCCGCGATATGTTGCATACTGTCAAACGCTAGTAAATAGGGTAGGGTTGCCAGGTCCCTGCCCTCATCATCACTTAAAACCATAGACACTCGTCATAGACCGGACAACGTGATTCTGGAACAATGAATGTATCCAAAACAACTGTCAAATCCTATGGGAAATGTTCGCTTTGGATACAACATGGCGGCACGTTGTCCGGTCTATTATTTGAGTGTCTATACCTTAAAACGCTTCAAACCGTATCGGGCGCAATCAAGAGCGCTTGCAAAATTGTGGCACGAGAAAGGGTTGCTATTCAACTGCCAATTTTCAAAAATCTCCGATTGGTTTGTTGTTCATTTTTGTCTACGCATTCAGAAGTGTTTTAAAGTGATTTTCATAGGAAAGTTTAAGTGGCAGGTGGCAATTATTTACCATGTATCTCTTTCAAGAACTGGGAAATTTATGCTAATTTTAACAACTTGGATGTTCAAAAAATCATAACTTCGTTGTTTTTCAACCGGTTTCGATGACACTCTGAGACAAGGTCCAGTTTTTATTCTTGTTTTAGTGACACAAAGACTAGGGTCCAGATTCCAGATGGTTCCGCAATTTTTCCGGATTCCCTTGGGGTACCTACGAATTGGCGCTTGGGGTTTTTCATGTATAACTTATTTGTTTCCAATGGAATCCTTATGAATCACTTCCAAACATTTCGGCAACGGTAATACGAATCCCAGGAGTAATTTTCCCGAAATTATGGAACCTCGTGGGCGTTCCTGGAGTTTCCGGAGTTCCTCCAGAGGAATCTGCTTGCACTAAACCACGTCGTGTGATGGCTTTTTCATGATTTCTTCTGGATAGATTTTTGGTTGGCATGAAAGAGAACCGTTAGCCATAATGGTCGCCCTGGTAACCTCTGGGGTGTCCCGGGGAAACTTGTAGGAGGAGACATTTGTGTTTTTGCACCAAACCACGTCGTGCAACAGCTCTTTTCTTGTTTATTTCATCTGGAGAGCCGGCGGTTGAAAAGAATCATTTACCACAATGGTCCCTCCAGAAACCTCTGGGGTGATGTGGCGAAACTTATTGCAAAAGACATTTATATTTTTGTACCAAACCCCAGTGGTTCACAGAGTGACCAATGTAATCAATGGTTCTTTTCATGCCAACCGAACGTCTCTCCAAGAGAAATCACGAAGAAAGCGCCATCGCACGACGAAAGTTAGGTGCGAAAACAAATCTCCCCTTCCACATGCTCCCCCAGGGTACCACAGAGGTTCCCAGAGTGGCAATTGTGGCCAATCGTTTTTTTCATGTTTACCAAAGATCTCTCCAGGAGAATTTATGAAGGAGAGCCGTCACATCACGTGGTTTGGCGCAAAGACAAAACGTCCTTTCAACAGTGATTAATAGTTCTTTTCATGCCTTCCGAAGATCTCTAGAAGAAATCGTGAGGAAAAATGTGTCGGATATCCCCTCCTACAGGTTCTCCAGGCACTCCGAAAGCTCCAGAAACACCCAGAAGGTTCCAAAACCTTGGGAAAATTACCCTAGGAATTTGCATTAGCATTGCCGAAATATTTGGGAGTGATTCAGAAGGATTCCATAGGAAACAAAAAGTTATTCTTGAAAAATCCCAAACGCCGATTCATAGATAGCCCAAAGGGAATCCGGAATAACTACGGAATCTGTACCCCTAGCCATGTGTTGGCTGAGGACCCGTACTCCAGCTGGCGCATTACCGCGGTGCAGAGCGGTCAACCCTCGCTTTCCCGTCGCATCGGCTTTTTGAACAAAATAAGTATCGACAGCCTCTGCTACCTTCACGAGCCGTAGGAAAAGTTACCGACTCATTCAGAAGCGTTTGCGGAATTGGGCAGCGTTGTAAGTTAGCGGGGGTGCCAAGAAATCGTCCACCAATCGCTTTGCACCTTCTTCAGCTGAACGATCAATGTTCGGCCGCCGGGATGAAGATTCGGCAAGCAGGGTCAGGCCCATCAATTCAAACTCATCGTCCCTAGAATCCCTAGAAAATGTAGAAAACTATTTTTACAAGAGATAAACTTTGAAACAGATCACGAATTGACTATTAGCGAATTCGTTTTTGATTCAGTTCCAACCTGGATCGGGTATGACGATCACCGAATCTGTCAAACTGATGATGGAGCACTAGTTTAGCAGCGACCGGTGTGAGATTGAGTGACTAAATTAAAATTATAGCTCGATGCGCTAATATTTTAGTCGCCCAGATAGTTGGGCCCGTTGCGCCCGATAGGGATGCTCTAAGCTAAATTATTGCGTTGAAACGTCATTTATTGTAATAATTACAATTACAATTATTGTTCTATTCAACATAATACCAAAACCAATACTGATAAACTTTTCAACATCGAGTTTTGACTGCCTGCAGAGTACCGATTGCACATTGTACAGGCTTTTTTCATAGTAGACTGTAGCTAGTCCGCACTGGAAGAGCCTAGGGAGATTTGGTCTTTCAGCAAGTGTCACACCTATCATTTCATTCGCTAGCTTGTCCTATAACTAATTCAACACTCTTTGAATTCTTTCCTCACCTGAAACTACTAACGGTCTGTCGGTTTGATGAAACCTCTTTTAACACCCTCACTTCTCCTGTAAACAATCAATGCTATGAAAATGCGCTAACGCTCTAAGTTTTGGCAGCGACGCTAAGTGACGAGAGTGGCTCACACAGCGGTGGCGGCGCATCGAATGAAGTTCGCGATAACGAAGAGGATGCCGTTGCCTACTCGTGGTCCCTATTCCATGTGGTTTTCGTCACTGCCACGCTGTACGTCATGATGACGCTTACCAACTGGTATCAGTGAGTATTAATCAGCACTCTTCTGGAGTGGAATCCTGATGCAATCTGAAAATTTGTCATTCCAGACCCAACTCATCGCTGGATACTCTCAACGCCAATGCCGCCTCAATGTGGGTCAAGATCATCTCCAGCTGGTTCTGCCTCGGATTGTACGCCTGGACCTTGGTGGCTCCGATGGTTTTAAGCGATCGCGAATTCAACTAGACGTGCAGCACGCATATTCGTCCGTAATTTTTAACCAGAATAATTATCTAATAGAAAAATGCGTTCCAAAGTTGTCAGTGTTGCATTATAGGTAACGTCGTGAAGTAGGTGATTATTGATTTTCTAGTTTTAGCGGGAAGGAAGTGATATGATAAGGTTCATTTTGCGAAATGCCTGGAAAGAATGAAACGAAACGGAAATCTGAACTAGCAATGGTAACTTAAGTTTACCTTTATTATTATAACTAACTATACAGCAAGTACTCAACACATATTTGTCCTAACAACAGACCAGAAAAAAAGGGATAATTTTCTTCGAACAAATCTTAGAGAAATAATAAATAAAAGAGTCCATTTGCGATTGCCAAAAATGCAAGTCTATTTTCTCTTGGCAGCTAACAGGATGCGTTCTATTGTCTTCTCTCGGCCTAGTATTTCCATCATTTCGGCGACACCGGGGCCCTCCTGAAGACCACTGAGGCAATTGCGAAGAGACTTCATAAGCTGCTCAAATGCAAGGTGGTTTCGTTCGGCAAACGCCTTCAGGAACGTACTCAGTTCGGCTTTGGTGAATGCGGTCTCCTCTTCGGATGCAAGGTTCTTCGCCAACACTTTAAGGATATCTGAGAAAAAAAAAGCATGAGATTGCTCGATTTCCAAAACAAAGTTTAAAAATTCTTATCTTACCGCTATCGATAGTCTTATCTTTGGAGCCCTTTGGTAAAACCCACAGAAACGAAAGCTTTCCTTTAACTAAATCTTGCAGTGCATCGATTCTCGTGACAGACCACTCCAGAACCTCTCGCACGTGCGTTTCGTCTAGATCCAGTCCTTTCAGATTGTCAGGAAACTCGGCCCGAATCATCCGAATAACCTCCTTCACCAGAGCATCAGCTTTCTCCGGTGAGTGCCGAAGTTGATACTCGATCTCTTCGCGATTGCACTGTTTCAACAAATCCGGATTCAGTCGACTAGAGTGTGCGTTGATTTTCCTCAGATCAAAATGCTTGATCAGGTCGTGCATCTGAGGACCAATGACGTCAACCAGTTCCCTCTCGAAGCCCCCACCGCTTTGCGTTATGAAGTTAAGCAGCGCTTGAGGAAAGATTCCCATCCTACGATAGTGATCCAACTGTACGTCACCTTGCCGTTTACTGAGCTTTGACCCATTTGGGTTCATCACCAACGGAAGATGAGCATACTGCGGAGGTTTCCATCCAAACGCATGGAACATTTGTATATGCTTTGGCGTCGATATTTGCCATTCCACTCCTCGCAGCACGTGGCTAATCTTCATGTAATGATCATCAACCACATTGGCGAAATGGTAGGTCGGAAAACCATCCGATTTGATAATAACCGGATCGCCTTCGTTTTGCGCCAAGAAGTAAACGATTTTCCCATAGATCATATCCTGAAACTCATCGGCCTTCGAATTCAATTTGAACCGAATGCAGAACTTATCGTTCTTGGCCAGTCGCTCGGCAACCTGTCCTGGCGTCAAGTGCCTACATTTGTTATCGTACTTTGGAACTTGTCGCAATCGAACCGCTTCTTTCCTTAACAAATCTAACCGACGCTCCGAACAGAAACAATAATAAGCCCTACCATCTTCCATCAATTTTCTCACTTCCTGCTTGTAAATGTCGTACCGTTGGCTTTGTACATAAGGTCCGTAAGGTCCTCCATTCCATGGGCTTTCATCAGGTACTATTCCAGCCCATTTTAAATCTTGATAGAGACGTTCCGTAGCCCCTTCAACCAGTCTTTCTTGATCCGTATCCTCAATGCGCAACACAAACTTTCCTCCATGCGATTTCGCAAATAGATAATTGAACAAAGCAGTTCGCAGTCCTCCCAAGTGCATAAATCCTTCAGAGACAATGAATTAATTTGTAATATAATAATCGGAAACAATCAAAACATACCGGTTGGGCTAGGAGCGAAACGAACTCGGACGGGATTGCTTGGTTCCGGAGCACTGTCGCTGTTGCTGCTACATGGCCGACGAATACTGCAGATTACTTTCAGTGCTCTGTTACTGCACGGTTTTAATAGTAACGACGGTGAAGCTTTCCATAGAATATTCATTGTTTTAGCGAAATCATCGGAATTTCGTAATAACTGCTTCTTGTGTATTAATATATTTTGTTTTGGAAATCAAAGAAAAAAAAATTAAAAAAAAAAGCTAACACGTCTGACGTTTCTTAATCGGAAAGCAATTTGCTGAGGGACTGTCCCTCGAAAATAATATAATGTCCCATGCAGCATACACTTGGGGAAATAAAAATAATGAAACAAAAACAAATGTCGAAATGATTCATAGACTGGCTGAGTTGATTTTTGTTGTCTGCGACGATTTTTGATTCCTTCCTGAGACGAGACATGCAAAGATTAATTTCCTTTCCACCTGGGGTTTGCTCTTATGATCTTCCTTTCTAAGTTTAAACTGCTTGTCGGTTGAATATAGCTTGTGAGATCTTGCTGTTTCGTTGCTGTTGCCGTTCCGTTTCCATTCACATTGCGTTAGGGCCTCTACAATAGCAAGATGTAAACTATAGTAATCTTTCGAATAGTTTTTATAGTTCATCGACGGCAAAAAAACAATGCGATATCGAGGATTCATTCTCAAAAATCGCCTATTCTACTAATTCACACGGCTTATGGCCTAGACACAATGTCAATGGAAGCTTAATGGCTACGGAAAAGCACGATCTGAGTAAGCCTGCTTGTCGTAAAGAAACTAGTTCCATGCCGATTCTAATCGGATATCGAAGGCATTTGCAACAACTGTCAAACTTGCCGTTACCCGTTCCGTTTCCGATATCATTGTGTTTGGGCGGTAAGCTTCTTTAATGACATACTGGATAAAGTCCTTTAAGAATCGTTTGCTCCACTGGAGCATCTATTGGTTAGCAATTTCAGTTTTGTTTAGTTTGTGACAATCCATACCAAAAACAAATTAAGGTTCATACAAAAAGCAGCAAGAAAATTTGCCGGAGAAAATGTTGCGAAAAAGTTACGACAATGGCGTAGCTGCTCCCAGTGATCGGTACGTATCAGAAATTGTGGGTGGAAAGTGAATTTATAATAGAAATGTTAAATCATCATTCTCGTTTCATCGTGAAAATTGGTCTGGGTGGATTTAATCGTTTCGATGGGAACAAAAAATTGGAAAGTGTTTTTTTTTCAGTTTGATAGTTGATGCGTTGCCAAGGTAACGAATGCAAAAAGTGGGAGCTGATAATAACGTATCTGCATGATCGTGTAGATGCGTAGTCGTAGTCGTAGAATGCGTAGATGATGTAGTCGAGGCGAATCAATCTGGTATGTTTTTCTTCGTGCGAGAGGACACGGACGTTTTAGGTTAGTTTAGATTCGTGCGAGAGGACGCAAATCAAATTTGAAATGTTTGGATTCGTGTGAGAGGACGCAAATCAAATTTGAAATGTTTGGATTCGTGCGAGAAGACGCGAATCAAACTTCAATTTTAATGTTTTGAGCCACCTGATTTACTGTTTCTTCACGAGATAACGGCTGTTTCGATTCCTGCGGGAGTACATGAATCGAAGGCGGGATAGTTTGTTTTGTCATTGAAATAACGTTGGCGATTGAACAACGCAGGATATTAGCAACAAGAAAATTTGCCGGAGAAATGTTGCGGAAAAGCTACGACAATGGTATAAAAAGTCACTTATGGCGTGACATAATTAATTGACGTTCGCTTAGCCAGATTCCAGGGTGATCGAAAAGGGGGTGATCGGACTTATCCAAGCGGAAAAATCGGTTCATAATAACTGGGGCTGGATAAAGTTGTGTCCAGTTAGAATCCGGAATCACTTAATGTGTTTCAGCGGCACGGAAAGTGACCACTGCAAGAATTCCTTTACAGCGGTTTGTTAAGGGAACGCCCATTAATTACGTCACGTTTTTTGTATGGACCTTCAATTTTTTTTGTATGGATCGTCACGTTTTCCCAAACCCCTCCCCCCCCCCCTCTTATTGCGTGACATAATTAATGGACCTTCTCTAACCTAGGCGCTAACTTTCTGTGATATAAATCTCACGGTGTTTCGAGCAGTGAGTCAACAGTTATTCCAGATGAAGCCGCGAGGAGAGAAAACAACTCTGCACACCCACGTTGATAATCCAACATGATCCGCAATAAAAATCGCAAAAACGTTGAAAATCGCCATATCAACCGTGTATGATGTGCTCAAACGTTTCAGGGAGCAAAAGAGCTTGGATCTAGTGCCTCAAGGTAAGCGTCGTAGTGGAATTACCTTGTCGTAGCGTCGTAGTGGTATTACCGCAAGCTGAACCAGAAGGTGTTGAGAACAGTCAGAACATACCCTGGACTATCAGATAATGAAATCGCACAAAAATACGCTGCTGCTCGCAGAACCGTTTAAAAAATTCGTTTGCGAGCAGGATATGGACGATGGACTCGAAGCTTTACAAGCAAAAATGCCTCAAAAGCCGCGTACTACCTTTCATTAAAGCCCATGAAGGTCCCGTGAAGTTTTGGCCAGTTTGGCGAGTTGCCACTACAGCCGGGAAGTCATCTAGTGTTACTGCGATAATAACGTAGATTTCATCGATAAAAACATTAATCCACCCAACTGCCCGCAGTTCCGGTCGATCTAGAGATTTTGGGCAAAAATAAACCGGAAGCTGAAGAAAAGTGGAAAAATGGCTCAGGACGCGACTCAGATGACCAAAATGTGGAACAAATGAGCCAAGGAAGTTGACTCCGAAGGTGTGCATCGTGTGATGGGAGGAATAAAGAAGAAAGTGCGAATTTTCATTAGAAACAAAGAGGAATGATTTATATTGATCAGAAAATTACCTTTGTTTTGATATATTGAACTTATTTGTACGCCAATCTGTTACTGAAATACAGATGATTTTATTATTCCAGATTCTAAATGGACAAAGATTTAGTCAAGAAGAAAATTTATATAGTTTTTGGCTCAGGAAGTACCAACACATCAGTCCTAAGCTCAGCGCCAAGCTCAATGAATCATTCCTAAAAACAAAACACCGAAAGGCGCATGAATTTATTACAAGATACAAGGTGTATTTGGGGCCAATGGAGTTGCCAGCAGTGAGCTAATTTTTAATCGCTAGTTTCCTACTGATGAGTCTACTGATTGTTAAATATAAATATTCGAATGAATCCATTCATTGACCTCATGTTTTCGAATACACATCGTCGATTGTTTTTTAATTTTGTCAGGTAATCAAAAATAATAGACAATCCACCTATTTTTTTCATGAAAATGAATAATTTAATAAAACAGAGAGTACGATTAGATGGTCTCGTACATTGTTTCTCGTTTACATTGAATTGATATTCCAACACTTTTTATACGAAGCACCATATATATGGTAAAAGCAAACGCATTTATTGTGTTTGTGGTGAAATTGTTGGTGTTTGCGCTTAATTTAACCATCAAAATGGTGTTTCTACTGCGGTTTCGAAAAAAATGCATAGCTGTTTTACGATCAAATGTATTTTTAAAATGTAACTATTGATCGTATTGTTGGCAATGATAAGATAACATTAGGACATACTGTTTCTACAATAGGATCTTTAGTAAATTAAGATATCAACAATAGAATAAAAGGGTTGTTATGTATCTCAATAATTTAAAATATTACATGTTTCTGAAGAAATTTGAGTTACCAACTATTAATTGTATTGTTTACCAATTGTTGAAAAATGGGGTCAATAGTAGATCCGCAGACAGACGATCGACTTCATATCATTTACCTGTGTAAAACAGGTAAAGCAAACAGATGGCGCCTCAGATTTGTTTTGATTGGTAAAGGAAAAATAGGTTGCCAGACAAACTGTTGGATTTATTGTAGCAATTAGTTGACTAGGCGGCGCTACTGTTAACAATCAATATGCAACTAGTGATTTGAAATTTGTTAACTGTTGTAGAATTCCTTGGTCCGAAGTACACCTTGAAGTCAGTACCTTGCTATACATATTTGCGCCTTTGTTTTGATTTGCTGTGTTATTTTGACAGAATATTTGAGAGTGTGTTCGTGTGAGTTCATTATTAGGGGCGCAATATGAAGCTTGGGACCGAGCTTGGGACCGATGTGCTAGTACTGACTGAGCCCTGAAAAAATCGTATTTGTTCGAGACCAACTGGTCTTAGAGTTAGTTTATACTACTGTGCTGGATGGAATTTTATACAACAAATTAAATTTTACACATTAAACACATCAGTCCTAAGCTCAGCGCCAAGCTCAATGAATCATTCCTAAAAACAAAACACCGAAAGGCGCATGAATTTATTACAAGATACAAGGTGTATTTGGGGCCAATGGAGTTGCCAGCAGTGAGCTAATTTTTAATCGCTAGTTTCCTACTGATGAGTCTACTGATTGTTAAATATAAATATTCGAATGAATCCATTCATTGACCTCATGTTTTCGAGTACACATCGTCGATTGTTTTTTATATTGTCAGGTAATCAAAAATAATAGACAATCCACCTATTTTTTCATGAAAATGAATAATTTAATAAAACAGAGAGTACGATTAGATGGTCTCGTACATTGTTTCTCGTTTACATTGAATTGATATTTCAACACTTTTTATACGAAGCACCATATATATGGTAAAAGCAAACGCATTTATTGTGTTTGTGGTGAAATTGTTGGTGTTTGCGCTTAATTTAACCATCAAAATGGTGTTTCTACTGCGGTTTCGAAAAAAATGCATAGCTGTTTTACGATCAAATGTATTTTTAAAATGTAACTATTGATCGTATTGTTGGCAATGATATGATAACATTAGGACATACTGTTTCTAAAATAGGATCTTTAGTAAATTAAGATATCAACAATAGAATAAAAGGGTTGTTATGTATCTCAATAATTTAAAATATTACATGTTTCTGAAGAAATTTGAGTTACCAACTATTAATTGTATTGTTTACCAATTGTTGAAAAATGGGGTCAATAGTAGATCCGCAGACAGACGATCGACTTCATATCATTTACCTGTGTAAAACAGGTAAAGCAAACAGATGGCGCCTCAGATTTGTTTTGATTGGTAAGGGAAAAATAGGTTGCCAGACAAACTGTTGGATTTATTGTAGCAATTAGTTGACTAGGCGGCGCTACTGTTAACAATCAATATGCAACTAGTGATTTGAAATTGGTTAACTGTTGTAGAATTCCTTGGTCCGAAGTACACCTTGAAGTCAGTACCTTGCTATACATATTTGCGCCTTTGTTTTGATTTGCTGTGTTATTTTGACAGAATATTTGAGAGTGTGTTCGTGTGAGTTCATTATTAGGGGCGCAATATGAAGCTTGGGACCGAGCTTGGGACCGATGTGCTAGTACTGACTGAGCCCTGAAAAAATCGTATTTGTTCGAGACCAACTGGTCTTAGAGTTAGTTTATACTACTGTGCTGGATGGAATTTTATACAACAAATTAAATTTTTTTTTGTTCGAGCTAGAACGTCTGTCTGCAGTAGATCTACTGTTATCACAATGTGCATTTTTGACGTGTCTGATACATGAACAGTAAGATTCTATGTCGGCAATAAATTTGCTTGGTATTGTATACTGATAAAAAAGCAATGATAATATTTATGTGTCCCATCTATGATTTTTTGCAATATAATCAACACATGATAGCTATTTGTAACCACACATACTTCCAATGTGTAAACATAACCAACTATATGTGGCCACACATGCTTTTCATTTGCCACATAAACTTCATGTGTGTTTCTCAGAGGGTTCTGTTTATGTGTGAACACATCAGTATTATATGGAATTTTTTTATGGATTTTTGCCACGAGATATGTGTGGATTATTTCCCGTGAATATTTTTAAATTGTTATTGTATCGTTATTTATATCCATCTTCTGTATTCTCTGTTTTAGGAGTAATTATAATATTCATGTAAAAGTACACACTTAGACAATTTTACAGTATTCGGTAATTTTTTAGTACAAATCGTGAATCCATAAAATCAGATTACCGAACGTTCATCTGTTGAGAATTCGGTAAAAACTTACAGATTTCTGTAAAATAATCTTAGTGTGTAAGTCATGGTTTTCAGAGTACTGATGGGTTCGGTAATTTAGTTTTTTTTCTCAACTAAAGTTCAGTACAACACAAAAATACTGAAATTTCGGTATTATTTTTACTGAAACTTTGTGATGTCTCGTAAAACGTTTATTTTACCGAAAATACGGTACTCTTTCTTTGGGATTCGCTGAAAAAATGTATATTTTTTTATGAAAAGCCGATTGTTCAGTAATGTTGGTGTTTTACGGTGTCAAAACTGTAAAACAAATTACTAATTAAGTGTGAAAGTTCGGTAAAAAATTACCGAATACTGTAAAATTTTCTAAGTCTGTACACATTATTGAGTAACGACTTCTTACCGTGAGCGCAAAGAAAACAGAAGGAAACTTGCAGCATAAATGTAACGGTACTTTTGACAGTGGCAGGATTTTTATGCACAGATCAGCTGTTTTGCAGTGTGTAATCATCGGCGTTATAATCAATATCAATCATTAACTCATGCATTTTGTCACACATGCCAGTTAGTTAGAAAAGCACATACAATAGGGATTTAAAGTCGAAAACCCCCATTAGTAATAATTGTAACAACTGGAGTGATGTTGTATGCGTTTCTGTCCACGCTGATAAGCTGCGGATTGGACAAAAAAGTGACAGAAACGCGCGCATCATCGTATAATATTTTCACTGTCAGCAGGGTCAACAGAAGTGTCTTTTGAAGGAAGAGTATACTCGAACTCTGATCGTTCTGGCGATTTTGTCAATAGAAAGGCTTTATTGAGCAATACAGATATTGCTGTAAGCATTGGAGTCATACCTCAATCAGCAATGTAACGTAACAAGCTTTTCCTTTCTAATTTTGCAGCTGATTCGAAACGGTAGGTGACTATGAAGAAAAACAGTTTAAGCTACTGAGCCGACAGTAGTGAACGACTTGGAACTGGAAGGATTGATCTAGTTGCAGAATAATTTCCGATCGGCATCTACGGTTATCGATTCTTCTGAGATGAGGAATTTGGTTCCGGATTTGATAATATGGTAAGCCGACATCTGTTTAGAGATGCACATTATCGATTTACCAAGTTACCTTTTCGTTGCAGCTTTATAATAATATTGACTTTTACAATCGTACAACTGGTTTCGAGTATTTTACATGAGAGCCTGGGAGATGGACCAACTGTACCCTTGCTTCCCGAAGAAGCTGCAGGTCAGCGGGAAGAGTTGACACTATCGCAATTAATTGATCGGAGGTCGAAGGAGTATTCCTGGCTCATACGATTATCGATCAACACATTCGGCTACCTATGTGTGCTAATTCCCGGTGTGTTGATATATAAGTACACTCGTAAAATCAAATACTTGGAGCGATCGGATAAATCTCTGCTATCGAATGCGGTGCGTTTCTGCTTTGGAGGATCTTCCGACGGAGATCGAGGAAGCGATGGAAGAAATGCAGATAAAGGACCTGGTACAAAGAGGACGTCCGTGCAGGAATGCATCCTTTTGTTCTACTGTCTTTTTGGATTGATGGGATCATACTTGACATGGGGAATACTTCAGGAGAAAATTATGACCCAGGAGTATGTGAATGCTGATAAGAAAAAAGTTCACTTCAAGGATTCCCAGTTCCTAGTCTTCACTAATCGAGTGCTAGGATTCATGATCACGGCCGTTTATTTAACGGCGAAGCGACAATTAAGGCAACGAGCACCTCTGTATAAGTTTTCGTACGCCTCATTCTCGAATATCATGAGTGCATGGTTCCAGTATGAAGCTCTAAAGTTTGTGAGTTTTCCCACTCAAGTTCTCGCAAAATCATGTAAAATCATACCAGTTATGATGATGGGCAAAATTATTTCACGCAACAAGTACGAGTTCTATGAATACATAACAGCAATTATGATTTCGGTTGGAATGATATTCTTTCTAACTGGATCAACGGATGAATCCAAAACAACCGCAATGACGACCCTAACCGGTGTTTTGCTGCTGACATTTTACATGATATTCGACAGTTTTACCTCCAACTGGCAAGGCGAGTTATTCAAAACATACTCCATGTCATCTATTCAGATGATGTGTGGTGTTAATCTCTTCAGCACTCTTTTCACAGCTGCTTCTTTGTTTATGCAAGGTGGATTCTACAGTTCATTGCAGTTTGCAGCCGAACATCCTAAATTCGTTCTGGACTGCATTGTACTTTCAATTTCATCCGCCATAGGACAGCTTTTCATTTTCTACACCATTGCCACCTTTGGAGCTGTAGTGTTCACCATCATCATGACACTAAGGCAGGCCATTGCAATTTTACTTTCATGCTGGATCTACAAGCACAGTATCTCGTTCCTCGGTATCGTTGGAGTGGTAATAGTATTCCTTGCGATCTTTTTGAGAGTATACTGTAACCAGCGACTGAAAGCTATTAAACGAAGACACGCCGCTGCAGATGCTGTAGCCGGAAAGCCACGCTTGAACGTTTAAAATACCAAATAAAGAAACATGAGGAGAATGGAATGGTTTGTACTTCGTACTATTTTCATAGTAAATTTTATTTTAATTCCAAACTTCAATTAACGTAAAATGCACAAAAAGTGATCTTACAGTAGATATAAGACTTAAATGTAGGGCAGCGATTAGGTAGTGCGTTGCACACAACGGCTTGTACAAATTAAGTGCGTGTTCCTTTTGTAGCGAAATGGCGAAGCTCGTTGTTTTGCTATGCAAGTGCTTCATCCGAAATAATAGTAATCGAATATATGATAACAGACGATTAAGTTTTTAAAATAAACTATTGTGAGTTGTGCATCAAAGTGATTTTTTATTATTTTCAATCCGATAATTTCTTCCTCTTTTTTGTCATATTTTATGGTTACGCGCCTGGGTACCAATCCAAATTTCCAACCCGAAAAATCTCGATAGAACCGAGAATGCCAATCTGCAGCCTTCGGCTAGGTAATACCGTGACTGTACCGACAAGGCTATCTATAATTTGGACACAGGGTAGACGCGCCTCATGCAAATAATAAAAATTAAACGGGGTTTTTGATCTGATTCCCGAGAGCAAACCGCACTTCTTCCGTCTTATACAATCATATCTTAACAAATACGGGAAGGATTCTACAACAGATAATTTCCAAATGTGAACAGCATTCTATGTATCGTTGAATTCGACAGATAAAAATATCCTAGAGGGTTTGAGCTATTTAGTGGAATACCTGTAGCTAGAAATTAGAAGAAATATTAGCATTTTCCATTTAATTCCAACTACCTTTGCTTATCTTGACAGATACGCGTATTTCGACTACAATGTGCAGACTTGTTCAGTTTCTCGTCTGTTTCAGTCTGCTTCAGTCTGCACATTGTAGACACATTGATTAGCTCTCGAGTTATGCAGAAGTTTGTTCCTCATTTGTATGGGAGCCTCCCCTTTCAGAGATGGGAGGGGTCTCAAACTATCATAAGAACCTTCCCCGATTTAAAAAAAACTCATTCATACAAAATTTCACGCCGATCGGGTCAGTCGTTGTTGATTCTATAATGTTCAGACAGACAGAAATTTATTTTTTAAATATGCCTAGATACCTAGATTATTAAAAAACGAAAACTCCCTTTTATCCCAATTTTGTTCTACGGTTTATATTTTCATTCTAATGCATTGCAACTAAATTGTGTTTCCTTCGTTTTACTGGTTCTTCTGTTTTGAATAATACACACTCAGATTATTTTACAGAAATCTGTAAAGTTTTACCGAATTCTCAACAGCTGAACGTTTGGTAATCCGATTTTACGGATTTCGGTAAAAACTTACCGAAATCCGGTGAATTTTTTACAGATATCTGTAAAAGTTCACCGAAATCCTTAAAATCGGATTACCGAACGTTCAGCTGTTGAGAATTCGGTAAAACTTTACAGATTTCTGTAAACAAAATCTAAGTGTGTAGACCTTCACGAAATGCACTCAAAAAGGCTTTGTGTTCTAGTTTATGTGTTAACGCATCAAAATAAACGTTTTATTGATTTGTGCATGGCAAACCATTTGATAAGATGGATGTTTACTCACTAGTGTGATATCCTAGGTTTTCTGTTATGGAGCTAATAAAACACAAGTGATCTGCTGGATGTGCCAAAGTAAACTTCTCGCTCGTCACCAAACCAGCCGGCCTTTATCTTCAGTATAATAGAGTGCATACATCTCTATTCAGCAAAAAGAATAATTCTAGGGTTTTTTTTCATTAAGGCGCATCTAAAATTGAGAGACTCTCTTTGATCACTTTCTCTTTCATTCATATTCCATTCAGCTTTACGTTTTTCATTCTACTATTTGTACAGTATGCTAGCCAGCACTGTTGTGTTTCTATCTGTACTAAATCTAGGATTTTTTTTTCAAAAGGGCGAATCTAACAATGAGAGGCTCTCTCCCCTCTCGCTCTCTTTCATTTATTACAGTGCCATTATAAATCTGTTGAGGGATTCTTTAGTACAGATAGAAACACAACAGTGCTGGCTACCATACTCTACAAATAGTTGAATGAAAAACGTAACGCTGAATGGAATATGAATGAAAGAGAAAGTATTCAAAGAGAGTCTCTCAATTGCAGATTCGCCCTAATGAAAAAAAAACCCTAGAAATAATCCCTCAAAAGTTTCATAATGGCTTTGTAATGAATGAAAGAAAGCGAGAGAGGAGAGAATCTCTCATTGTTAGATTCGCCCTTTAAAAAAAAAATCCTAGAATTTCTGATAGATCACTGAGACGTTTTCTGACCAAAACAGATAGCACGGAAACAGGCGATTATGATGAAGTAGCGCTCTACTCGAATAGGCCGAGTGCGGAACTGGGTTGATGCAGTCAACGATCAAGTGATTGATGAGAATAGAGCGACAGAACAGTTTAACCCTAATGGTCATTCGACAGCCAACTGTGGAGCTTACTCAGCCAACTATTCTAATCAAACTGGTGGTATTCGGAAGCCGGCCGGTGTATGCAATCAGATCGTTCACAACTCAGGTACAGCAGTACAGTTCAAACTTGATGCAGGTCAACGGCAGTCGATCACTGGTAATTCAGGTGCGAAGAACCTGAATAGTTTCCCACTATTTGGAGCCAAAAGTTCCAGTGTAGCTTCAAATTTCTTCGTATCAACGACAGATCGTCCATCCTGCTCACTACACTACAGCTCATGGTGGCCCCTTTCTCCGGAAATCTTGATGATGGGCTCATTTTCGTATCAACGTTTGAAAGCACTACCAAAATGTGTGGCTATTCAAACGAAGAGAACATGATTCGTCTTTAGAAGTACCTAAAGGGAAAGGCATATGAATCTGTTAAAAGCTGCTTGTTGCATTCAATGAACTACAACGAACACGTTTAGAATCCTGTATGGTCAGCCTGAAGCGACAATTAACTCGCTGATTCTGAAAATAAATGTGATTTCACCGACCAGAGAGGATAAACTGGACGCATTGGTTGACCTCGCTGTCAAAGTGCAGAATTTCTGTGCAACCGTTGACGCGTGTAGCCTGGAGGACTATATGTATAATGTTTCCCTGTTACACCAATTCGTCAACAAACTACCATCTAACTCTGAAGCTGGAATGGGCTCGATACAGTTTAACGCTTCCAAGGGTCAACCTGGCGACCGTTGGTGAATGGATTCTCTCGCTCGCTGAGGCAGTTAGTGTCCGGCCGTAGTACAACAAAGCACTTCACCGAAAAATGCGAGTAATTCATCAAAGAAAACCATCGCAACATTGGAGACCGGTCCAATATCTCTGTATGATGTATGATATGTACTACCACCCATTGTAGCACGGAAACTAAGTCCGACAGCAGTGAGCTCTCCTCGCTGTTAGACTTGATCAAGCTTTAATAACCACTGATTATCCTAATCATGCCATTGTATGAAGGGCCAAAAAGGGGTTGGGTGGATCGATAAGCAACATCACTTATACGTATCTACAGGGATATAAAGAATCTCCTTCCAACAACAAGATTGAACAATTGGTCAAAAGAGCAAGCTATCTAACATGAGGATGCCCCAATGGGCTGGGAGAAGAGCCCGCCCTCTATTCACAAACTGTTAGCAATGGGGAGTTGGCATTTCCACTCTCCCCATCCAGGGTGCTTCAATCGGGTGCCCTGATGGTCCCTCCCATTCCCATGAAATATTTATATAATAGTGTATATATTTATGTAAATGAAAAGTACTGCAATCACTCGGTATCTATTATTTATGATCTCTTTCGCTGGATCCTGAAATATAAGAAATGTTGTAAAGTGTTGAAGTGGAGAGTTCTGTGTTTTCGCGCTTAAGCACGTTTTCGTTCGTTTTTAGCGATAGCAGCAATTTCCCAAAATCTTGACTTAAGGTATCCTATTTTACAAAAATTACATTTATACATTTTAATTTACTGTTGCCATGTTCACTATTTGCTGTTTGGTGTTGATTTTTATTACAGCCATACGATTTTAATTTTTGCTGGCCTAAAAATTATTGATCCTGTGTAAGGAAAACAGAGAAGATTTTATTGACAGGGAGTTAAAGACAAATGGACGTAAAAAATCAAGAAGCAATTTTTAAATCATCTATGAAGTAAAATCAATACAACAATATCATCAAATATAATGATATTGTGAGTTATGATACGGTACTGACAAAAATTGAACTGTAACATCAGACACAATCCGAATGGCAAAGAGCTCAGATTTGGAAAAGGTTCATTTGCAAACCGGAATTGAAAAGTACATTAGGTAATAAGTGCAAAAGCCTACCATAGATTCCGTTGCCGCTTCTTTTATTTAAGGCACTAGATACTTCTTAATCATAATGATAATTGGACATATATGACATAATAATTAAAAGTATATATATAACCTATTAGGTGAAATTATAAAAAAAAAAATATGTTAAAATATAAATCCTGAAAACACCAGGAATGATCAAAATGATAAAGAAGATTGATAATGGTTATGAATAAACAATATCCTATATGATAATATATATATATAGTCAAGGGATATTATAATATAAACTGAAAATAAAATCTGTGCCGACTGCTGTTTTGTTGCAATTATAGACAATCTTGCGCATCCATTATGAACCAGAAAACTTAGACAATGTATGGCATGAGAATAAAAATGAATTTTAAATTTTAAATTCTTTTATAATACCTGATGACCTGGTAGACCTGAAAGATATGATGATGGAAAATTATGCTATGATTTACCGGTCGAACCCCCTCACTTCGCTATTGTCAGATTGACAACATTGCCCAGGCTACGCCAACCAGCGTCTCCATGTTTCAGATGGCAGTATTTTGTGATCATATGACTCGTGGAGGCGTGAGGTAGGAACTTGTGAGGACCGGAGGTCGGTCGCACCCTCCTGCCAAGTTGTCAACTCACCATTTGAAGCCCGAGACCGGTCCAATATCTCTGAAAGAGAAACCTGAAAGTGAAAGTTCGAAGACACATAAATCAACATCTAGCAAGGACAACTACCCGGTGTGTAGCGGTAGATGGAAGCTGATTAGGGATTTCGTATTATGCCGTCGATATCTCCGCAACCACGATGGAAAATGCGACGTGAAACCGTGTGGTAAAAATAGCTGTACTTTCTACCATCACGAGCTACTCCACAACGAGAACAGATCTCAACGAACTTCATCGAGTAAGGTGGTGAGTACAACTCAACCTGCCGTCCCACAGGCCACAGCCAGCACATCATAAGGATGCAATACGCACCAGTCCGCTGCAAAGGCTGTACTGTTTCGCTATCCCCCGGTTACTCTTCACGAATTCTCATCGGTCTGAAACACGCCCCAGTTTGCCTGGTCCTGAAAAGTAAGGAAGAAAGCTTAGAACAACCTATCAAAACCGTCAAAACTAGACTAGGACTCTCAAACTCTTATGTGAGTGCAATATTCAATCAGATGAAGATGTACATCAAATGATCATGCAATATTTCTCGATAGACAGTCTTGGCAACACAAAGGTGAACAAGGATGCGTTGTCTACAGACTATCGGCGTACCACCTCAATTCTTCAATCGTTCACTAAGTTCAACGGCAGCCGGTAGGAAACCTGTCTACTATGGTGGTATGAATGCAGAAAGATACAGAGCTAGCAAATGCTCTGCACCAGAAGATGTCGGAGTATCTGGCCAAAGGATATGTACGCAAGCTGCCAGTACTGCTTCAATTCCGCGAATATCGTATTGGCGTTACTGGAGACATGAAGGAAAGGTTCCACCAAAATTCTTATGCGAACGGACGATCAACAATGCCTGCGGTTCTTCGCTGACGAGGCTAACGAGATCCAGATGGACCAGATGGCTCAAAGTATTGCTTCAGGTGAAATGCTTCAAAACCCACGTTGTCTTCGGTCTTCAGTGATACCCAGCGATTACAAAATACAATTACATTTGTTCGCGGATGGCTCCTTCCCAAGAATGGAGTTGCAGGCAGCACTCACAGGAACTAGATTGGCAAGAACCGTCTCGAAATCCGTCTCCACTTCGACTATGGTGAATTCTTCTCGACCGACTCTCGAGACGTTCACAGCTAGATAAATTCGGATCGGTCTACACGTAGATGCAGTGGTGAGCAAAGTGTCAGTGAGTGCACAGTTGCCATCCCGATGTTCCAAGAATGGCTCCTTTACCAGTGCACCGAATCTGGCCTGTTGACTATTTAGGACCGTTTGACGTGACCATAGGACGATGAACAGAGAAGCGGCGGATAACGCTATTCACCGCAGACAACCACAAGTCGTATAATAGTGTTAAAATAGTATCGTATATTCCATTATTTTATGTCAATATCGCAATTAATTGTGGCCTTTATCGTGTTATATTCAAGTTAAATCTTAAGGAGTGCAAATTTTCGACTTATGTACGATATGTCATTTGTTCACCTTACTGCACTACAAACTAAATAGGAGTTCCTCAAAAAGCAAAAGGCGATCCGGATCCAAAATGACGCGATTGGTGGAACGGAAGAGGAAAATCCGAAGCGGAAAGTGAAAAATTGGAGGACGGTCACAGCAAGAAATCCAAATTTCGTGGAGCGTATCTGAAAGCAGTAGTTGACCGTTCGGAATTTGGTATCTCAACACCAAGTTTCGTTGGAAACCCGAAGTCTGGCCGCTGTTTATAAGCAGCTTCGAGTACATAATGCCAGCGTGTGCGTTTTCGAATCTGAATCGGCTGCAGCATTGTCTACAGGGAGGCGCATTAGATGCAGTTAAAAGTCGTGTCATCCTTCCAGATTCGGTTCCGGATGTGATATGCGTTCTTCGAAACCCGTTGTTGAAGACGCTGCTGCTGATCAAAGTGAAAAATGTACATGCGCCGAGAGGAGATATCCTAGAGACCTATCGGAATTACGGTGAAGCAGTTGTGTGATCATCTAGAAGCTGCGAGACTGAGAGACAACCCGATGCTGGTACAGGAGTTGGACGACAAGCTGCCCTCGAGCTACAAGCTAGATTTACAAGCGTGGGAAAGTGTACAGTCCGTTGAGGATGTTCACGAACTTTACCATCGAAATTGTTTCCGACGAGTCAGGGGTGACAGAGACTTCTCTACTGTCGGTGAATAAGCGACCGCGGGCTAGAAGAGAGAATCCGCAGAGAAAGAATTCGTGCATGTGCACGAAACTGAGCTGAAGCGTAACGATGGGTCGCGTAGTGAGCTTGCAAGCAAACGGATCATCTGAAGAGTAACTGCAATGATTTTCAGCGCATTAAAATCATCGATCAGTTCAGGGAAGTAGATTGGCTGAAACTATGTGGAGTTTGCCTAAATAAACAAGGCGGCAGTCGCAGTTCGTCGAAGATCCGATGTATGGTGTGAGGTTGCCAAGTAAGCCATCATCCTCTTCAACTGCACGGTGATTTCCAGATGATGCCGGTGACGCTAAACGTTGGAAAGCGGCAGTACGGCAACGTCGCATTTCAAGACGAAGGGCAGTAGCAAAGCAGCTGAAGGCAGAAAACACACTCGAACTGCTGATAGTCACGTGGACCGGGAACATCAAGCGTATTTAGAACACGTCCCGCAGTGTTGAGATGCTTATGTCAGCGAAGGGTTCCAAGGAGAAGACTCCTCTATTAAACACGCGTAAAGAGAGCGAGTTGCAGTTGTCGTAACAGAACGTCCGATACACGGATGTGGTGAAGCGATACAGATATCTTTCTGGGGTACCAGCGAAGGACTTCCCGACCGGGCTACCAACAATCCTTGTAGGTTTGGATAACCTACATCTGTTTGCGCCACTGGCGTCACGTGTGGGAGAACCGCCGTTCGCTCGAAGATGGGCTGGACCATGTACGGATCTAAGAAATGGAGGGCCAGCGCACAGCTGTACCTAAATCTTCACTCTGTCGCGCATGTGAGCTCCTTGATTTGATGGGAAGCAGTGTGTGCTGGAGGAGACGACGGTTGCTTCGTTAACCGTTCCAGAATCGGTAGAAGATAAGCGAGCGCGAGTGATTCTCGAAGTTTCAACAAAGCGTGTTGGTGATTGCTTCGAAACAGGGCTGCTGTGGCGCAGCGATAAGAGAAAATTCTCTGATAGCTAACTAATGGCTATACGGAGGATAAGTACACTCGATTGGAAGCTGAGTCCAGTGCTGGAAAATGGAAAACTGGAAACGGAATCTCCCTAAACTCAGAGGTGCTCAAGGGTTCGGAGTTGCCCTCCCACGAGTCATCTGTCAGTAACGAGAACGACCAGGCGCCTTCGGGGTGACATCCAGGAAATTTACAGCCAAATTCGCGTTAGATTGGAAACAGGCAGGCGCAAAGGTTGCTGCTCAGGTGGACGTAGCACGTTTCGGATTGACGCAGTACGTGAAGAACGTAAACGCTGTGCAGTTTGCGGAGTGGTGTCCGAAAGTAACAGAAGTGATCGTCAAGCTTCACCATGTTGACGACAACTACGATAGTATGGATACTGTCGAAGAAGCGATCCGGACTGGGTGTAAAACTCCAACGCGTTCTTGTGTGCCTTGTGTGCTGGGCGTCGTATGGGATACGATCCGAGCCGTCTTCTGCTTCGCCACCGCGTCGAAGTTCGAATGTTCAAAGGTTCTCGGAGGAGAACAATGAATAAGGCATGAACTATGAATAAGTTAAATTGATAAAGATTTTTCATTAGGGCCTTGCCGACAAACGGAAACAATGGCTTGCTATGACCGGCATTTTTCTAAAACCTTCCGACAACGGTATGTGATCGAGATAGATTATAAAAACAAATATTCAGTTTTCGGCACAATTTGCATACAATTTCACCTTTTTTGTGAACCAATCGCAACAGACCCATTACATTTATCTGACAAATTTCACGTAAAGAATGTGCACACCAAAAAGTAGTCAACGGGAAGTTAGTGGTATTAAATGGAAAATATGAGAAAATCAAAAGTAAATCATTTATTTAAGATTTCATAAAAATAAAAATATAAAACATATACAGTTAAGTCAATTTGACCTGTTATATCAAATGCCCGCACCTTTCGTTTGACACCTTCCATCAGTTTTACTGATGTCATGCGTCATAATTTTGCAGCTTTCTGCAGTTACGCCTGAAGCTTTTCTCATCAATTGCTACGCTATTCGTTTTCGAAGATTCCTCTTGACCAGAGCCAATACTTTTCGATCGGACGGAGTTCTGGCGAATTTGGCGGATTGCAATAATTTGGGACAATATTTACACCATTATCAATGTACCAATCCTTAGCCAGTTTTCCATAGTGGCGAGATGCCAGGTCAGGCCAAACAGCACCGAACCGTTTGTGTTCCCGAATGAACGGCAACAGTCGTTTGACTGAGACACTCTTTACGTAAATTTGTCCATTTAAGTGCCAGTCGTGATGAAGATGTCGCTTCTTCTGAGACCGCATCACATAATGCCTGCCATACAGGGTATTTTTTGGAACTTTGACAATTTTTTTTGTAAAACGATCAGCAACATTTCCTCTTTGTGGTATAAAACTGTAGTCCCGGTATCTGCTTAAAAGTCCCAGCTTTGCAATACATGTTTCGTCGTCCAATGTTATGCAGTCGTATTCCTTCAGCATAGTGTCATATAATTTTTCTCCGATCGAGATTTTGCGCTCTTGTTCTGGCTGTCGATACGATTTGGAGCAACACCTTCTTTGAATGATTTCAAGCCTGCACTTTTCTTCACTTTCTGGACGAACGATGGAACATTTTCACTTTTTCGCCACATCACGAACGGAGATATTCGGTTTCTTCTTAAATTTTTTAATCACTTTCTTCCTCTCCGCGACGAAACGAGAATCATGGATTTACCTCGGAACCGAACTTTCTCTTCAAAGTTAAGCGCTGCCTGATTTTAGCACTGGTAACAAGTCGATTTTTGCGATTTTTTAATGACTTGGCAATATCGCCGTGCGACATATCTGGATTTTCCACTCCTTTTGTGCAAAATTGCTTCAGCACGCACACGTTCTTGATTCGACGCCATTTTACTGAATAAAGATTACTGTGGCAAACGACGTCTTCATCATAGCACATACGTTTAATATTCATGTAGTAGTGATCGGATTAGCAAAGCGTACATGGAGAAGACTGCATTAGGGCATTTCCGACGACTACTTTTTGGTGTGCACATTCTTTAGAGTGCATTGCATTGTAGGGTGGTGCTATTTTTATTTCGCTCTTATTTTTATGAATATTTCGACTTAAAACTAAATGTTTCACAATAGTTTCAACATTACAGACCGAAACGATGCAAAACAGATTGTATTATCATTAATAACAGAATGCAGCATAATTGGTATGGTATTGCCGATAATAATTTAAAAAAAATAATGGTGTGCTATTCTTGTTTTGCTCAGTGTAAAAAAACTAGCCCATTATTATCATGGATTGCCCTTAATTTGTACTGTTCTATGCTGAATTCGCAGATATTCGCTGATATGATATTCGCAGAAATATGCTGATTCGCAGAAATTCAAAGTAAGCGCATTTAAGGCGAAACTGGAGGGAGACCTTTATCCATATGATTTATAGGTTAGGTTAATTTTCACTTCACGATATCTGAGACTAAAATTCACAAACAAACAAAACAAACAATGCACAAATTGCTAACCAATAGATGCTCCAGTGGAGCAAACGATTTTTGAAAATTTCACGCTAATAGTATTTGAGGTTTGTGCTCAGATAACTTCGAAGTGATAGGGACTTGATCCCGTATGTCCTTAAAACAATTAAGGCAAAAACCCCAGGCATAATAGAGGTTGAGATATTGTTCCCTCATAGAACGTGATACGAATATCGCAAAGAGAGGCGTGAAATTAAATTTAACCACTTAAAAGAATTTCAGTTACGGCGCTATAAAATATTTTTTCCTTTCTAATATGCATTCGAAAACGGAGAACCAAAAAGAAATAAAAAGATTTGTGTAATCGTTCACAGTCGGTTGTTGTGTAGTCTGAAAGCAGCCTAGAAGAGCAGAGTTTAAAATGATAATATTGTAATCGTTATAAAAAAGCACGACGAGACTAAGGAACAGCATTATATAATGGGGCCTTTTTCACCGCTCATTGCAAAACCATGCTTGAGAAAGCTGGCTAAATCCCAAAGATGAAACTACCTGCCAACACATGAATGCTTTAAGAGGTTAGTAACCCTTAAAGGCAGTTGGACTCCAGGAATGGGAAAATCCGGAAGAGGACAAAACACAGAAAAACTCCAGAAGTGCTATCGTTATCATCTCTTGTTTATTGCGTCCGTCCTTTTTGCTTTTACCTCTTGGTGTATACTGAACTCTTTGGTGGCAAGGGAACGTCCTAGCTACATATGGTGGAAAATAGTGTTACTTAGCTACTACAGTTTATAGTCCCTTCAGAGTGTTGCTCAAGATTTATCCGGTGTGGTTCGTGGTGTCATGCGTTCCAATTTTGTGTGCAAATTCTGGACAACTTTAAATGTCTATCAATTGGGCTATTTAATTTCAATCTACCGCAATCCACAAAGACACGGATGTATCTTTCTTTGATAAAATGTTAACCTTCATCAGAACCTAATATCAGCATGAGTCCATCTTTCGACATTTCCGCTACACTTGACTTCGCTCAGCGGCAATGTGAGAGCTATCGGTGCCCTTGGTTTCTGTGACCTGCAGATTCGCAAACGAAAAACGATGACATTAACTATTGAATGCCCTGCCCTGCACCGCACCAGTCAAATTTTCAAAATCACAGCGGAATCAAATTTGGCAGCCGGGTATCTAATCGTCTAATCTAGATTTTTTTTTCATTAGGGCGAATCTACAATTGAGAGATCCTCTCCGGGCTCGCTCTCTTTCATTCATAAACCAATCATCTTTACGTTTTTCATTCTACTATTTGTAGAGTATGCTAGCCAGCACTGTTGTGTGTCGATCTGTACTAAAGAATGCCACGTAAGTTTTATAATTTCGCTGTAATGAATGAAAGAGAGCGAGCCCGGAGAGAATCTCTCAATTGTAGATACGCCCTAATGAAAAAAAACCCTAGTAATTATCTCCACCTCCTCACTACGTCCTTGCAGCGGCTGATTTATACAGCTGTCGTCGGGTGGCCAAGGGGAAACCTATTCACCACCGCACCCCGGATAACCACAGTTTGGCGACAGTAGCAAACACCAAGAGTCACCAAGAGAGTTTTTTTCGACGCAACCCGAGGCGGTGAAAAGTATGTAAACAATTTGGATCCCACTGGCGATAGCATCAAAGCGGTGACCCATCTCACGTTAAATGACTTTTTATTATGATATTATATTGTGATCGTTTATCTCGAGGACAGTCACCAGTCGGCATCCCGGCACTGGAATGCTGAAGTCACCCACGCTTGCTTGCAGTAGCATTCTGCTGCCGCATAACGACGAGAAGGGAACCGATAAGTGGCGTCCTAGCCATATAAAACCATATAATGGAATTTTCGACCAAATCTGTTGGAAATGTTTATTCATCCTGGCCTGTCTCTGTGGAAAAAGCTGCCGAAAGTCTTTTACTCTACTCGGAGCTTAAGCACTTGTGTGATTCTTTAGGATACGGTTTTTAGCAGGGAACCAGAACTTTCCAGGTGAAATGTAGCTGGCTGATGAAGCAACTGAATGTCAAAATGAAGATGTTCAATTTGTTTCAATTTGAGAGGACCAAAAATACGGGCCAAGAGAGGACCAAAAATATTGGTTTTGTCGATTACAATAATAACGTGTATTTTAGTTCAAATTGAATCATTTACATAATTACATGTGTAAAGTTTTTCTGTCTACGGATAGGTGAAGTGTGTTTGGAAATAACTGGCAGAGATAAATCAAGATATTCGTAACAGATGGACAAAACTTATCGTATGACATTTTTTCTCTTGCAAAAAAACGTTGTTTTTTCAATATTTTTTTTTTTAACTGCACTCATTTAAGAAACATGTCAGTTTTGAATTTGAAATAATCTAAGTTAAAAATTAGAAAAAAAAACTTCACTGATTCAGAAATGCCTATAAAATTAATAATTTCATTGTATATTTTTATTACTCTTGATAAATATTAAAGGTGCGATAGTTTTTGAAGATCCATAAACAAAGCTTTATTAAAATATGCTGATTCGTACCTTTCTCTCTAGATCGCATCGGTATGAGTGGTTTACATAAACATCTTTACAACCATCGAAATAACGAGATTACGATGGATAAAATTTGAGAAATGGGGAGTTTTAGTTGAGTTTATAACATTTTTAGTTTTTCCAAGAATACTTAAGGGTCACCCACTAATTGATACGTTGCGGATGCGTTGACGTAAATTTGACAGAAAAGCTATGGGAAAACTGTCAAATTCACGCGAGCGCATCCGCAACGTATCAATTGTGGGCCAGCCATTACTTTAGAATTCATAACTCATGAAGCACAATCTAAAATGCACTTACACATGAGATGATATAACCCCGGGTCTAATGTGGAAACCGGTTTTTTTTCCTCACTTTTGTGCATAAGTAACACATTTTTGAGCAAAAGTTACCCCATAATCGGGCAAAATCTGGTTTACTGGTGACTGATCGCAGTTCAGCTCAGGTATATAATTTATGTTTACAGTGCAAACTTTGTAAAGCATAAATTCGGCGCCAACATTTGATTAGAGCGAATCTGCTTTTGTAAACAAAAGCATCTTCTAATTTATCGGAAGTCGAATACAATTTCTTGAAATTGAATATATCAGCGGATAGAGATAAAGCTCCTCTTTCTTAAAAAGTGCTTAATTTGTATTTGTGACCTTTAGTTCATGAGAAAATGACTACGAAAGCCATTGTTTACAAAAAGCAGATTCGCCCTAATCTAATGTTGGCGCTGAATTGAGTTGTAAAAGTGCTTGAAATTTTCTAATCAATATAGGTCAAATGCATAGGTCAAATCAATATAGATCAAAAAGGTCTGGAAAGATATTTTACACAACATTATTTCACGGTTAAGGAAAATTGTCCAAAACAACCAAAAACCACCGTTTGTATGGGAAAAAATCAAAACAAACTTTTTGGCGATTGAAAATTTTGATATAATGATATTGGATGTTTATCCATTCTCGAGATATGGAAAATTATATGGAAATATACATAATATTTCTTGTAGAAAAGATGCGTGTTGGAGATACAACGTGATCAACAACCGTAGCCGCCACACAACACCCTATTCCAGCATCACCGAGTCGATGAACAGCGAGTGAGATCTCCGATCGTGCAACGATCACATCATCGTTCTCGTACCCCAAACTATCCCCATGTACATTCACATTACAACAACAAATCAGTTCACAATAGCAAACCAAACAAAACGGACGTGCGCGCAATTTTTCCTTTCGGTTGAATTATCACGGTCTTGTGGTCAAGTTTAGCTTCCGTAGTTAGATATTTTCGGTGAAAATATCACAAGTTCCCGTCTGTTTTCGCTAGACGCTAAACCAGTGCGTTTTATTAGACCAAGTGCCCTTTTACGAAGGGACTTAATGTTAGCCAGTGGTGGAGCATTGAGGAGTAGGACGAAAAGTGTCCCAGTGCATAGGTCATTTCACTGCATAGTTCCAAGTGCACTTTTTGGTGGCTGCCTAACAGCAGCAAAGAAAGCCCTTCGGTGACCGGCAAAGTTCGTGCTCGAACAATGCGCAAAACATCATGACTCGTAGAAAAAGTTCTGACAAATCTTGAAATTACTCATAAGTCCGAAAAAGAATGTATGATCAGAAAGTGAAAAAGAAATGGAGTCATGAATATTTCATAGAAATAATTGTTTTTGATTGCAAAATTTGATTTTTAGAACCATAAAATTTGAAAGCGGTGTGTTTTTTTGTTTTTGAAATATATCGAGGATTTGCGAGATTTACCTTGAACAGTCTGGGAAATTCCACTGAAATTCTCATACCGGGAGATCAATAAATGATCCCACCTTGACATGGGTTTCAAGAAATCAATATTTCAATTTTGTGGGCAATTTTGGTATAGACGATGTTATTTTTCGATTTTCCTGAGCCCTGAAACTATTGTGTAAAAATTTGCTATTGCATAGTTTTCCAGCATGCTGAGATAATATAAAGCACTTTCCACCACAAGAATGTTTTCCTAAGACGATCAGTTCTCGATTTAGTTTTTTAAATCACAGTTAGCAAAATTGTAAAAAATTTCATAAATTTTTTCATACCTCAAAAAAGAGAGAATACCCTATTTTGAAATTTCCAAACAGGGCTGGAATCAAAATTTCTTGTTGATAATAAATTGATTGATTTTTTTTCGCAAAGGATGGTGCTTTATTCAAAGTACCCGACCGCTTCTCTCAACGTTGAAATTGTGTGCAACACTAAATCTAGATCATACTTTTTATTGTCAAGAAAATTTCAAGCATTATTCGATTCCTTAATTATACACTTTTTTAAAGTAGCAGGTTCTTCCTGACCGCACTCTCGCCCATCCTAAACCACTGTCCCATGTTCTATAAAATCAAGATTTCAAGATTTATGATATTATTGTTACTTTAAAAATAGAATAACGACTGATCCACAAAGTATAAGCACACCTTATTTTAACGGTCATTTTGAATATAATGAAATATTTCAACATGTTTTGGCTGCGTCCTTTTGTTTGCACATTTCTGAATGACATAGCATAAAAAAAAGTGCTCAGTTTTGTGTTACCTATCAAAATGCGCGGTCTTACTCCGGAACAACGAAAAAGTATCGTGCACAAATGGTGTACTGTGAGCGGACTCTCTTTCAGAAAATTGGCCAAGGAAGAGGGTGTAAGCGTCGGAGCGGTACGATCTGCGATTCGAAAATATAGAGAACAGTGTACGTTTGAAGAAGCGCCGAAGAGTGGTCGGAAATCCAGTCCTGTTAGTCCGGATATCGATAAAAAGATCAGGAACGACTACAAGCAAAACGAGCGACTTCCGCTCGGGATGTTGCGAAAAAACTAGGGACCTCGTTGAGTAACTTCATGCATGCCAAAGAAAGACTTGGGCATACCGGAAGTCCGTGAAACCACGGGCCCGCAAACTCTACGATTCGTTATTGTGTAGAAATTCTGGGTGTATAATAATGGACGATGAAATGTATGTGAAACAAGATTACAAAACGCTTCCCAGACCATAATTCTATACTGTAAGCGAAGACAAAGACATCCTCGAAACGGAGAAGGCAATTTTTACCGAAAAATTTGGTAAGAAGGTTATGGTTTGGCAGGCAATATGCGAGTGTGGTAAAACATCTAGTCCGTACATCACAACGGAGACGATGAACACTCAGAAATACGTTAAGGAATGTCTCCAGAGGCGATTATTGCCGATGATCAGGCAGCACGAAGGTCAAGTAGTGTTTTGGCCTGATTTGGCGTCATGTCATTATGCAAAAGACACTTTAGAATGAAACAAAAGTCAAAATGTATGTTTCGGGCCGAAATACATAAATCCGCCGAACTGCTCGGAGGCACGGCCAATCGAGACTTTTCGGTCTTAAACCAAAGCAAAGCTTCGAAAATTCATAAAACCAGCGGACGCATCCAAAAATTTAAAAAAGATTGACCAAAAGTGGTCAAAATGGTGGGAAATAACACTGTGCAGAAGCTTATGGGTCATGTTCGAGGAAAAGTTAGGAGTCTTGGCTATGATTAAATATTTTGATTAAACGAGAGTAAAATATCATATAAAACACAAACGAAATTGTTAAAACTAAAAATAAACATGACTTGTTTGTTATTTTGACAGTGTGCTTATACCTTCTTGCTTGGTTACTCTCTATCGGAGGTCGTCCTTTATCAGGCCGCATCTTGAGACGCTTGGTAAGATGAGCGATTGTTTCAAATTCTTCCATAAGAATCTTCTTTCAGTTCAATCTGCTTGTCTTTTGACGTTGCTGATTTGATTTCTTCTTCAACTATGGCCATATTTAGCGCTTTTCTGCGGTTGATCAGGTCAGACAGCGTCTTTTCTGTACACTCGAAAGCATGTCTTCCGCTCTCTAATCAGCAGGATGGAAATCTCGGAATTAAGAATATCCAATTCTTTGGAAATTGCATCCTATTTAGGACATGCAAAATTAAAGGGAACTTTTTTGTCCGCATCCAGAGGAGCTTGCGAAGAACTGAAAGGCTAGATTTAACCCATCCGGTGGTATTTTTGGAACATTTTTTTCCCTCCATTTGCAACAGAAGGTCTGCTGGGCTACAAATGGTGAGTTGACAACTTGGCAGGAGGGTGCGACCGACCTCTGGTCCTCACAAGTTCCTACCTCACGCCTCCACGAGTCATATGATCACAGAAGACTGCCAGCTGAAACATGGAGACGCTGGTTGGCGTAGCCTGGGCAATGTTGTCAATCTGACAATAGCGAAGTGAGGGGGTGCGACCGGTAAATCATGTCATAATTTTCCATTATCATATCTTTCAGGTCTACCAGGTCATCAGGTATTAAAAATAATTTAACATTGAAAATTAATTTTTTTTTCTCATGGCAGTCATACATTGTCTAAATTTTCTGGTTCATAATGGATGCGGAAGTTTGTCTACAATTGCAACAAAACAGCAGTCGGCACAGATGTAATTTTCAGTTCATATTATTATATCCCTCGACTATATATTATCATAAAGGACATTGTTTATTCATAACCATTATCAATCTTCTTTATCACCATCATTATCATTTTTATCAATACTGATGTTTTTGGGATTTATATTTTAACATTTTTTTTTTTTAATAATTTCTCCTTATAGGTTATATATATACTTTTAATTATTATGTCTTATTTGTCCAATTTCATTATGATCTAGAAGTATCTAGTTGAACAAAAGAAGCTGCGACAGAATCTATGGTAGGCTTTTGCACTTATTACCTAATGTATTTTTAAATTTGTTTGCAAATGGACCTTTTTCCAAATCTGAGCTGTTTGCCATTCGGATAGTGTCTGATGTGTCTGTATCATAACTCACAATATCATTATATTTGATGAAATTGTTTTATTGATTTTACTTCGCAGATGATTTAAAAATTTCTTGTTGTTTTTTGTTGTTGTTTGTTGTTTTTTCCATTTGTCTTTAACTCCCTTACACAGGAGCAATAATTATATGGCCAGCAAAAATAAAAGCGTATTGCTGTTGTAAAATCAACATCAAGCAGCAAATAGTGACCATGGCAACAGTAAATTAAAATGTATATATGTTATTTTTGTATAATTTAACAAACTTTTTAGGATACCTCAAATCAAGATTTTGGGAAATTGCTGCTATCGCTGAAAAACAAACAAAAACGTGCATAAGCGTGAAACCACAGAACTCTACACTTTAACACTTTACAACATTTCTTACATTTCAGGATCCACCAAAGGGAAATCATAAATAATAGATACCGAGTTATTACAGTATTTTTTCTATTTACATAAATACATACACTATTATATAAATATTTTATGGGAATGGGAGGGACCATCAGGCACCCGATTGAAGCACTCTGGATGGGGAGAGTGGAAATGCCAACTCCCCATTGTTAACAGTTTGTAGAATAGAGAGGCGGGCTCTTCTCCCCGCCCATTGGGGCATCCTCATGTTAGATAGCTTGCTCTTTTGACCAATTGTTCAATCTTGTTGTTGGAAGGAGATTCTTTATATCCCTGTGGATACGTATAGGTGATGTTGCCTATCGATCCACCCAACCCCTTTTGGCCCTTCATACAATGTGCATGATTAGGATAATCAGTGGTTATTAAAGCTTGATCAAGTCTAACAGCGAGGAGAGCTCACTGCTGTCCGACTTAGTTTCCGTGCTACAATGGGTGGTAGTACATATCATACATCATACATACATTCGCAACAGAAGGTCTGCTAGCTTGAAAAAAACTTTTAGTGTATCTTTCGGTTTCGAAGCTTCCGTTTTCAAGGTGCTGATTTTCGATTTGAAAAGTTCTTCACAATAGGATTCGTTTTTTATATCTCGCCAGTATTCACACACCACGGTTGGCTTGTTAATTGCGCAGCGGGTATGCACGACAAAATGTTTTGACCAGCGTTTGAATCAAATCAAAATTCAACGCAACCAAATATGAACACAATAGGATTTTCAACAAAATCAAACTTCGACGAAGTTTCAGAATAAAGCACAGCTCGTGCTCATTGACGATAAAAACATGTATGACGACTGTATATAATTCTTTGCACTCACACAACTAAGTAAAATCTGTATTTTCATTTACCGTACACTCAAACTTTTCGACGCCTTTGTTTTCATATTAACGCTGAAAAATTTAGACCAAACGTAAAATTGTTGGATGTCACATTTTTATAACCTCCCCCCCCCCTGTCACATATTGTCACAAATTTGATACCCCCCTCCCCCCCCCCCCCTAAAGAGTGGACGTCATTTTTGAATCACCCCTTGCCAAAAATCATACATGGTTTACATGATCTCAAGCAGGCATACAGGCTACTGTTCGACCAAACGGTGGGAAGTCATCGGCTTAGTATAATTGAATAGCACTTCAGCTCAAGTGAATATTTATTGTTATAAAACTTTGTCGAGCAGCGTGTGACACTGTCTGTCCCCTAAAGGGCGAACACGAAATTATTGACACCGAAAATGTCATGCAATTTTCTAATGTTTAGAATCAAACCAAAATTTTAGGTTGTTTTATACATATATTTACTTCAAAATCAAAAGAAAAGTTAATCGATGGAGCCTTGAGTGTAAAATTGAACGCATTTTCGCTTGATGCCCTCCATCAAAGTCTTTACAGTGTCATCCGGTACCGATCCGGAGGTTTCTCAGTTTTTTTTCCATTTTCTTAACATGTCCTTCTCGTCTTTGACTGTCTTCTTGCTCTTCCGAAGTTCCCGCTTCATCATTGCCCAGTACTGCTCCACCGGGCGCAGCTCCGGACAGTTTGGCCGACTCATGTCCTTTGGAACAAAATGGACAGAATTGGCCTCATACCACTCCAGGACACTTTTAGAATAGTGGCATGATGCCAAATCTGGCCAAAATAGCGGAGCTTCGTCGTGCTGCTGCAAGAACGGCATAAGGCGCTTCTCGAGGCCCTCAGATTTGTAGATCTCGCCATTTACTGTGCCCTTTGTCACGAAAGGCTCACTTCTCAGTCCGCAAGAGCAGATGGCCTGCCAAATGAGATATTTGGAGGCGAACTTCGACATTTTCTTCTTCTTAAATTTGTCGTCCACATAGAACTTGCTCTTGCCGGTGAAAAACTCCAACCCCGGAATTTGCTTAAAATCGGCTTTTATATACGTTTCGTCGTCCATCACACAGCAGCCATATTTTGTCAGCATCTTCTCGTAGAGCTTCCGTGCCCGAGTTTTAGCCGTTGATTGTTGCCGCTCATCGTGGTTTGGGAAGTTCTGTACCTTGTATGTATGTAGTCCAGCTCTCTTCTTTGCATTCTGGACGTAGCTCTGCGACATGCCGATCTTTTTAGCCAAATCACGGCTTGAGACGTTGGGATTTGCTTTAATCATCCGCTTCACCTTTCCCTCCGTCTTTTTGTTCTCCGGTCCCGGTTTTCTTCCAGCTCCTTTGCCGTGGTCCAACGTCAACCGCTCCTGGAACCGTTTCAACACTCTGGAACGGTTGAATGGTGAATGTTCAACATTTTTCCCAACTGCCGGTGCGACAGGTCAGGAAATTCCAGGTCTGCTTAGGTTTTGAACGTTGATAACTAACTCATTTCTCGATTGATTTACAAAATTTTTGCCTCAATCGATCGGAACATTTTCTACGCTTTGATTCCAATATTTAATTCTATTGCTTTTTAACACTCTACTATTGAAATTAACGCAAATTACTGTTTAATATTTTTTACTATTTAATGTTAGCCTTTAAGTTTTTAACATCGATGATGTTTGTATGTTTTTACAGGAGTGTGTGTGTGTGTGTTTTATGTATTTGCACTGCAAAAAAAGTTTCAATTTGATGTTCTACTTAACCTAATAATTTTAAAAATGTTCTAATTATTCGGCAATCGCCCGGATGAGTGGACTCTCTGAATGGCGGCAGTTTTCTATAAACGTATCTATAGATACTTCGATGCGCTTTTTCACCGTCTTAAAATCAGCGACACGATGTAGCTCGATGGTCCTTGTTCTGGGTGCGGCGTCGATGATTAATCGGAGCAACCGATTTTGGACGACATGGAGCTTCTTGATGTGGGTTTCTGCGCTGTGGGTTTGTTGCGCTCCGATAGCCGGGACCGTCGATTTAGCAACCGATAAAGCGCTTTGAGCAGACCAATACATTTATTCCGCAGGTTGTAGGTATGAACACGGTAGTTCCGTTTGTTGTCGATGGTGACCCCAAGGTATTTGACGTCATCCATCCAATCGACGGGTCATCCGTTTACCCGGATGAAGCAGTCGGGTTGAGGTAGAAGCTTCGGTGATGGTCGGTGTCTGAACAGGATAGCTTGACTTTTGCCTTCGTTCACTTTAATTTTCCAGTTGCTGAGGTACGTCACGTACGCGGTTACGTCTTTTTGCAACCGGGACCGGTAGTTCATTGGCATTTGTCCGTTTGCCATGATTGCACTGTCGTCCGCGTACTGCGCCAGGATGCAGCCAGCTGGAAGCTGGGGTTCCTCTGAGGTGTACAAATTGTGCAGAATGGGACCCAGAAGGCTACCTTGGGGCACACCGGCTGGGATCGATTTGAGTGCGGACGATGCTCCTGCAAGCGATACTCTGAAGGAACGGTTGGTTAGATAGCCATCCTCGGCAGTTCGCCTGTACCAGCTTGTGGATCAAGCCGTCGTGCCAGACGTTGTCGAAGGCCTTCTCCACATCCAGAAGAACCGAGGTTGTGCGCTTCGACGAGCTTGCTGGCGATGGCGTTGGCCTTCTCAGACGGAGATACCAGAATGCCACCGGTGTTGTCTTTCAGTGGTGGGACTGCTTTCGGCCTCTGCTTCAGAACTTTCGCCACCTTCCAGAATGGCCGGGAGTGGTCGCTCATTGGGGCGATGTTGTTGGCGAACTGCTTGTTCCTGATGGTCGCCATTCGATCCCCAATCAGGTGGCTGAGGATGGAGAGCTCTTCCTTCTTCATCAGGCATCCGGTTCGTTGGACTGTGTTTCGCTGCTGCATAAGCTGGCGAGTGTAGGGATCAATCGTGGTGTATTGCCGCCTTAGCGGTACCCAGTGGATGCAGGCTTCCTCTGCGGCGTGTACGGCATCCTCGAATACACCTAGTTGGTGGTCGATGGCTTCGATGGTGGATACGTCCGGGTTTTCGGTAAGACGAGAGTCTACCAGGCGACTGAAAGCCACCCAGTTGACACGATAATAATCCCGTCTCATCGTCAGCGGGGCTGGTGTTGGATTGCAGTCCAGTTCGCACACCACCGGGTAGTGGTCGGAGCTTAGCTCGTGATGTGTGACCGGCTTTGACAGTGCCAAGTCGGGCAGAAACACATCTAAGGTGGAGGTTCTACCAGCTGGGGATAGAAAGGTCGGATCGTTCGGAAAGTGAATGGCACTCTTACCCGAGCTAAGGTGGTTAGCCAGAAGGTTGCTGTTCTTGTTATCCGTATGGTTTCGCCACAGAGTATGCCGAGCGTTGGGATCACCGGCCACCACGAAGTGGGATCGGTTGTCGGTGAGTTTTTCGAGGTCTTCCACGAAGAGCTGTGAAGTGCCGTTGCCGTCCACGAACTCCCAGGGCATGTAGACGGCAGACAGCGAGATGTCGCCCTGGAGGGCGATGATTTTGCCACCGATGGCTTCGATGACGCTGGTCTTCGGATGCGGTAGAACCTCGTACCGGATACCTTTCCTGATAATCACAGCCACGCCGCCCCCACTTGCATTAGGACGATTCAGGCGGATGATGGTGTGTTCTGGGAGCGAAAAGTTCAATTTCGGGTTTAACCGGGTCTCCGAAATCACTCTTACGTCGATTTTTTGCTGGGCAAGGAAGTTTCTCAGCTCAAGCTTTTTCGCTCTAATAGAGCGAGCATTCCAGTTGGTTACACGGATATTTGCACACCATGTAACCAAGGACCTCCACTTGGTCCGATTTTGTCTTCCACGGAACTACGTAAAAATGGTCCACAGTTCGGCTGAGCTGTAGAGCGCATCATTATTTTCCTCGGGAGGGAAATCAGTTTGAGCAGCTCACAGATAAAAAGAAACATTAAATTTTATGCGTTTTCTAATGCACATAAATGGAATGCTAGATTTGGCAGAAATTAATGGGATATTTCATGTAAATTGAGGTCAGATAACGCCTGCATCTATCCTTTTGTATGACAGATTACAAACATTTTTGTATGTTGTATGGATGATTGCATACAACTTCGCTGTTTACGCCTCCTATAGGTTGAAATTGAACGAGAGGAAACTTTACACGCTTGTTAAAATTAATTATTTTTTTCTGTGCTGCCTCACCAGCTCTGACGCGAGGGTCGGTGCGTCGGTATTGATTTATCCCGGGGGAGAACTGAGGTGCCACGAATCTTGGAGTTCCGGCGGTTACTGAGCTGTTCGGCAGAGCAGGATAGTTTTCATTGCTCAATGCAGGAGCGGACGGGACCTTGCTGAGTTGCTTTCGGCCCTTCTGGTTGAACGAAGTTTGAAGCCGTATTCGGAGAAATTCGGCTCGTTTAGGGCAGTTACGATCCGTAGCTTGGTGAGCGCCACCACACTTGGCGCATCGCTTGGCAGGAGAATCTTTCGACGGGCACTCTTCAGTGTCGTGGGTTCCACCGCAGTTGTTGCACCTTGTTCTAAGGTGACAGTTCCGGGTGCCGGGACCGTGGTACAGGCAACGCATACACTGCGTAACATCCACGCGTCCAGCCTGCCTAACCTCGCGCAGTTTGGTAAGGTTGGTATATGCTTTGGCGAAGTGAACCAGATAGAAGGCCTCATCTTGGGTTGCAAATTCACCCTTCCGTCGGATGACATGCACCGCTTTGGCATCCAGGTCGTGCTTCTCCTTCAGACGATTGATGAGGATTTCCGGTGCCACCAGACCTCGTAGAATCACGCGGTAGGGCCGATCGGATGGCTTGTCATGCGTGTAGTTCTCGAATCTCGGATCATCGAGATTCTTGCGCACTTTATTGCAGTCGTCGGTGGTGGAACAGTGGATCCTTGCGCCAAACCTGGAGATTTTGTAAGTTAATCGAGCCTTGAAGGGCTCCATTTTCGTTGCCAGCGTCGCGAAATCGACGTTTTTTTCACTACCAGGGTCGGTTGCTTGGGTGTCCGATTACTTTCCGGTGTGGAGAGAATCGGTTGGGATACGTTAGCAAGTGCGCTAAAGGCGTTGCTACTCAGCATCGGCTGATTCACGTCGACGTCGACGCCGGGCTTTTTCCGCTTGCCTTTTCTTGCGGACGTGCCAGCCACATCGGGTGGCGTCTCCTCTATCTCCATCCTCTAGGAGGGAGCAGCAGGGATACTGTGCACCACGTACAAACCGAGAGAGCGAACGAAATAGAGCTGAAAAACTTTTCAGAGCGCGAGTGAAAAACACGTCCGAACGTGTCGCTAGAACGATACAGAATGATTGATTGAGCAAAATGTGAAGGTGTACCTGTTTTATAACCGTCGTGGCTGGTTAGGAGACGTTTGTTACTTAAATATGAAGTCTGCGCTAGGAAAGAACTGTGCATTTGGTAAATTTACTTTGAAAAATCGGCATTATAAGACATCACCTTGTATTTGCGTTAATTTCAATAGTAGAATGTTAAAATGCAATAAATTTAAATATTGGAATCGAAGCGTAGAAAATGTTTCGATCGATTGAGGCAAAATCGAAATCAATCGAGAAATGACATAGTTATTAACGTTCAAAACCTAAGCATATTTCGTGACGCTCCAAATTTTTGTACTCGCAACGTGTACCCCTGTATTAAAAACAAAGACGTAGTCCTACGTCAACAAAGACGTAGATCTACGTCAAAAATATATCATCATTCCTTTAGCTATGTGAATAATAAGTTTGTAACGTGTAACTATTGTCTGTACATCCAGACTGCATTACTTGCTTTATTGATTCAATTAAGCCAAATTTAGATCACTTGAAGATCGTATAGATCATCTGTTCAGCTTAACCAGTGAAGTCATGATACCTCAAAAGTTCAAGAAATCGAAAATTACGCGGAAGTGAACAACTATAAGTTGATTAATATTGTTTCAATTGATGAAGTTTTGCAGAAGCAGATAATTTCTCATCTTCATGCGAAGCGCTAGAAGTGGACAGTAGTTTATTGCTGGAACGGATAGACATGAAGAGAAAGTGTATTGATAGTTCCGTATAGGGCAACGGCAGGCTTTGAAATTGAAAGATACAAGTTTGAAAAGGAGCGGAGGGCATTTGAACGGTAGTATCCGATCAGATCCGATTGTTTCAATTGCTTCGGATTACATCGGACATCCTAATAGCAACATGATTTTGTCGATTATCGCTAAATTAATGACACATTTGGTACACAGGCCGAATGAAGGAGCTAGGCTAACATTACATACCCTTACCCTATATCCGAAATATGCGCAATAGTCTATGCTCCAATTCTAACTGGGCCACACCTCATTTAATCGTGAAATGGTTCGTATCGTGGCAAAATAAGTTGAAATGTTAGGTGCGATTTATTTTTTTTGTTTTTAAATTAACAAAAAACCATAAATAATGTGGGCGCACTATATAAAACTCATTTTTATTTAGGTTATTACTTCTACGCATTTTGAACTGGACGCGAAAACATGAATAAAGTGTGCGCACAGCAAAATCTAGCCAAAGCAAAATTTATTTCAATTCAATATTGAACCAGAGAAATTTAATCATATCAAGGAATAAATTAATAATACAAGCGCTTAAAAAAATATATTATTCTCACTTGTAACATCCGAATGCTCGAAGTAGGACTTCTGTCTTTAACGCGAATGCGAAAAGTTGAAGCGTCACGAGAAGTGTTTAGGTTTTGGTCTATTCCGTTACTGACCAGCAGTAGCACGGAGAACCACATTGATGGAGCAGGGCGTAGCTTTACATCTTCAATGTACAAGTTCACTAATTCATTCTATTTACAAAGGGTGTCCACGATAAAATTGCCACACACAAAATTGATTCGCAAAATTCGAGTTTTCATCCGATTGCCATCAAATTTTCAGGGATTGAGAAATAACTATTAAACTTTATTTTACCATTTTACTCGTATTTTATTTACAGTCCATACGCAAATGCCCGCACCTTGGCCTTAACCCCGGCCATAAGATTCTGCACAACCTGTGAATCAACCGTTTTTTGCATGTAAACCCATACTTTCTTCAGTTCCTCGACTGTCTTCACTACTTTAGGTCGTTTAAGAAGGTGCTGCTTCATAATCGCTCAGTACTTCTCGATGGGGTGGAGCTCCGGAGTGTTGGGAGGGTTGAACATTTTCGGCACGAAATTGACCTTATTGTCCGCATACCACTTCAGCACGTCCTCGGAGTAGTGGCATGAGGCCAATTCCGGCCAGAAGATTGTTGGGACGTTGTGGACGTTCAGGAGAGGAAGCAGCCGCTTCTGGAGGCACTCTTTTATGTACACCTGTCCGTTCATCGTGTCCTGGGTCACAAAAGGTGCACTCCGCTTCCCGCACGTGCAGATGGCTTGCCAAACCAGGAATTTCTTCGCAAATTTAGACATCTTCTGAGTGCGGACATGCTCCGGAACGCTGAACTTATCCTTGGCCGTGAAAAACAGGTTGCCGGGGATCCGTTTGAAGTCGGCCTTCACATATGTTTCGTCGTCCATGATGCAGCATTCAACTTTCGTCAGCATTTTGAGGTACAACTTCCTGGCACGGGTTTTGGCGGACTTGTTCTGCTTCTCGTCGCGATTAGGGGCCTTTTGTACCTTGAACGTTCGAAGCCCAGCCTTAGTTTTGGCCTTCTGGATAAAACTTCGGCTTAGGTGCAGCTTCTTAGCCACATCCCGAACGGAGGCGTTCGGATTTCGGTTGAAGTCCCCAACTACGCGGTTGTGATTTTTGGTGTTGCACGGAATACTTTTTCCTTCACTTCTGGGCTTCCGATCGGTGGTCAACCGTTCCTCGAACCGCTTAATCACTCGCGACACCGTGGAATTCGCGATTCCCAACGTTTTAGCGATGGAACGATGCGAGAGATCCTTGTTCTCGTGATGAATGCGCAAGATTTTATCACGCACGAGCTGTTCTTTCGATTCCATTTCCGCTAGTTTTGATCACACTTTAAAACTTGCAGGATGTAAATAATGCACTATGAACTAAATCCACCCAAATTTTCATTAAATTCTACCCAACGGTTAAAAAGTTAGAGCAATTTCATAGTGTGGCAATTTCATCGTGGACACCCTTTAGATCAGTACCGGTGCCGTTTGTTGAATTTATTTTTTACAGCTCTTTCCGAATACTGTTTTTTTTAAACGGTAACGTTGTTCGTTACAGAAGCTGATTTTTAAAAATATCACGATGATGAAATTGTTATGCTTGATTATTTTCATAAACTCGTCTCACAATGTGTTGCTCTTAAATTAAAATCCCAGACATGAGAGCGCATTATTGGAATATTCAAATGACATTGATCATTCATTATTATTTGTATATGACAGTGAACAGTTTATACATGCCAGTTAGGGCAATGCACTGTTCGACAAAGTTGTGAACTAGTCAACAGCTACACATTTTATCATACACCAGATTCATAAATGTAGCTTCTGAATAAAAGTTTTCAGTAATAAATATATCCAAATGAGTCGAAATGAGTGGGCAGCAAAAAACATTAATTGTTTATGACGATATCGTTTCCAAGGTACGTTTGTCACAAATTTCTTCTACGACCAACAGTAATTGATATATGCATCATCTCATCGTTGTTATCTTTCTAATTGTTACACAAAAAAGTACTCTCATCCTCCATTTGTAGTAACAGGACGTTCGGGCGCGAAAGCTCTTGATATGCCACACAAACTCCGAACCACCAGTGTCCTAGGTGAGATCCAGCGGCACAGTGGGGCTCTCTCTGACTTCTGGTGGCGGATTGTGCAACTGTGGGACATTTGTTTCCACATCGCATCTTTCGGCCAGCCATTATTATATGGGCGCAGTAGGAACGTTACGAAATAAGCTTGACGGAAAGTTCTATCCAGCACGCTGACGTTGAACATTGATGGCGAACTAGTGCCAGAACAGGCTAAAAGGGGCGGTAATTTGCACTACGCAAATACAGAATCCAGCGTGTGAAGTCAGTGTGATTGTGAAAATCACATGGTACGGTCTGGTTTCGGTTCTTTTCCCACGAAGGGTTTGTGCGGTTAGAAAACTAGAGCGTGGACTTTGTTCTATGGGTTTACTCGTGTGTTGGTTTGTGTGTTTACTAATTTTTTTTTTTTTCGAAAGGGAGCTAGGGCCAAATTGGGTTACATGCCACCAGACTCGCATCGTTCTGCGGAAAGGCCAGTGCATATGAAAAAGATCTTCCTAGGTCATTGAATTACCTGCGCTGAATATTTTATCCTTGTTCCAAATTTGGATGCTGGAGGTTGTTAAAGTTTTATGTGGGCTCATTCATGTAAGATTGGTGAATCGCGGAGGCTTTCCTTCTGCACCGATAGTGTTTGTGAATTATCTCTTAAAACGGGATCGTCAACAGAGTGATGTGGTGAAAAGTTTGGAAACGAAATATTCAAGGATTGATTTTATGCCTCCGATAAAAATCCTTGGAGTTACCGTTTTTCGTGATTTGGAAGTGGATGATTATTGTGATGCAGTTGTGACGGAGAAGAAGTGAACAGTTGGTCTACGAAAAATTAATCTTGGTTAATCGATAATCTTGATTTTCGAATGTTTGCAACGGATAAAGTGGATTTATTGTTTATAAATTGTTATTGTTATTGTTATTGTTATTGTTATTGTTATTGTTTATAAGTTTATAAATAAATTTTTGTATTGCTTTTTATGTTGGTTAAAAATAGTAGTTAGGAATTGTCATTGCGAATAATTTATGTGTTTAAAAAAATTTAAAGCCATGAACAATACTTATTCAATTCCATATCATAATGTTCTGTTTTTCATCATTCAGTAATGTAGAATAACAAGCTATCCTTTATCATGCACTCAATCCTGTTTTTGTGTGATTTTATTTCATTAATTTCATCCTTAATGCAAAAACAAATGATGGGTTGTTATTCAAACGGTTTTATTTTTCGGCGGAGTGGCAAAAATAGTAAGGATGCCTTCGTAAAGACTGGTTCAGTATACCCAAGTAACACGAAATGTTTAATTGTATCCATTTTTGCTCTAATGTGACAGATAGTTATGTTACCTTTCCGGTGATTGGAAACCTTTTGGAACGATTCTATAGAATTGAAAAAGCGCAGAAGATGGAGCCTACAAGAAAATGCAACAATTTGGATCCACTTAAACCTTACCATCATTAATTAAACTATCACAAACGTGACTTACTTTGATGATTGGTCTATTATGTTTCGGTTTTTGCTGGGACATAAGTACGCATAGTAGTTATTAGTGTCAATTAAAAGTACAGGATCGATCATTTGACGTTGAATACGATACGAATAAAACATACCTGACTAGTTTTGTTGGCATTTAACAGTTCTTGAAAATGTTTGTTTCTTGAAATAGGAAAGATTTGTGTTGCTATCTTTAGACAATATAATATGCAAATAAGATGTCAGATGTAAACATACATGTCCTTACTTTAAAACATCAACCACATGTATGACAAATCAATTAGTCAAAAAAGTTAATCTAGATTCGAATTGCATAAAACGGACAACTGCATGACTAAACTAGTCAAATTGCACTTTTATAGATTTACAACATGCCACATGGCAAATATTACATTTATTTTTATGTTTTTGGTGCTACTTGGGTAGAAGATTCTGTATACCGAATTAATTTAAATGGTGTCCACAGTTAAATTGCACCACTTAAAACTCGTCCTCAAAAACAAGTCTCTCAACCGATTGTCATGAAATATTCAGGAAATAAAATACAGTGGTACAAAAAAAAACAAAATACAATCTTGGTTTAGTAATAATTATTTCACAGTATTTCTTTACCAAATCTAAAAGTCCGAACTTTCTTCTCAATACCACGCATAAGATTTTGTACAACACTTGAACCAACATTTTTTCGCTGTCAATCATGACTTCAACATTCCCTGTTCTGTAGTGACAACTTTAGGATGCTTACGAAGTTCGTGCTTCATTATAACCCAATATTCGGTACGAAATTGACACCATTCGTCCAGTACCACTCCAGAACATCCTTGGAGTTGTGACAAGAGGCTTGGTCCGGCCAAAAAAATGTATTATTATTGTATTGGCATTCTTTCATGTATACTTGACCATTTACAGTTTAAGTTGTCACGAAAGGCTTGCTCCGTTGACCACACGAACAAATCCCCTGCCAAATCATGAATTTCTTGGAGAACTTCGACACTTGCTATTTCCTGAGTGACTTTGGAACGTCGAACTTGTCTTTCGCAGTCACATACTGGTTGCCGGGAATTTGTGAACTTTCTGAACTTTGAATGAACGGAGCCCGACTCGTTTCTTGGCTTTCTGCACGAAACATTTAGTCAAGTGAAGCTTTTCCGCGACATCCCGAACGGAACAGTTCGGGATGCCTTTGCATTTACCACTCGCTTGTGATTCTTCACACAGTACGGAACACTTTTTCTACCACTCACCTTCTTTCGATCGACAGTTAAACGTTCCCTGAAACGAGAAAATGTAGACTGCTGAATTTTCAACATCTTTCCGATGGCTCGGCGCGAAAGAAGTGAGTTGTCGAAGTGTCGAAGTGCGTTTGCAAAATGTTCTCGAGCAATACGACACATTTCACAATGACACTTTGTGTAAACAATACACGCTGAGGTCATTTCACCTAAAAATTTCGTTGAAATCAACCCAAAGGGCAAAATGTTACAGCTTATTGAAAGTGATGGAATTTAACTGTGGACACCCTTTATTAGTAACTGATTCATGTCAACTTTGTAGTCAATTGATTACCCATGCTGACTTCGGTTCTGATCACCTTCCAGTTAGCTTTGAAATATTTCAAGAAATCATTTCTTATACCATCAGTGCTACTTTTATCTACCATACAGCTGATTGGGATCAATACCGAACATTTCTAGAATACAACTCCTTATGTGAAAAATTATAAATTATGCTCTTGAATCTCTGGATTTTTCTAGAGCAAGAGTTTCGGAATGTTTCGAAATTAGATCCACGTTCCAAAACTTTCTGGAATCTCTCTGAAATCTGAAAAAAAAAACTCAAAAGTCTTTACCAGCGCTTAAGGAAGGTGATAAAATTTTGTTCACAAATGCGGAAACAGCTCAAAAACTTGCTGAGCAGTTTTAAAGCTGCCATAACTTCATTTTGGGTCCTGCTTATCCTATTGAGGATCAGGCTTCCAGGGAATATCTGAATATTTTCTCTCACGAAAATATTTTGGATAATTCTTGGGGAACTGATGTGGATAAAGTAAAAACTATAACTAAAGAAATTCAGAATATGAAAGCTTCTGAAAATTAATTTTAGTTTATATTCAGAAATCAAAGGTAGACCTAACAACTCTGTTCGTTGTTTTTGTCAACGAAACTGGTTTGTACTAAAGGGTGTCCACAATTAAATTGCATCACTTTAAACTCGTCCTCAAAAACAAGTCTCTTAACCGAATGTCATGAAATATTCAGGGTATAAAATACAATCTATAATCTTGTATAACCATGATCTATAATCTTGTACAACATTTCCTGTTCTGCAGTGAAACCTTTAGGATGCTTACGAAGTTCGTGCTTCATTATAGCCCAATATTTTTCAATTGGCCGCAACTCTGGAGAGTTTGGGGAATTAAGATCCTTCGGCACGATATTGACACCATTCGTTTTGTACCACTCCAGAACATCCTTGGAGTAGTGACAAGAGTCCGGCCAAAAAATGGTAGGAACGAAACGGAAGCAGTCGTTTTTTCAGGCATTCATTGATGTATACTTGACCATTTACAGTTGAAGTTGTCACGAAATCATGAATTTCTTGGGGAACTTTGACACTTGCTGTTTCTTGAGAGACTCTGGAACATCGAACTTGTCCGCAATGAACTGGGAATGTCATAGTCAACAATCATAAGTATTTTGAATGACGACCTTGAGCTGAACCCATACAAAAAACCACGAGTGGATGGCTTGACTGAAAAGCAGAAGATTGCAGAGTCGAAAAATGTCGGAAGCTGCTCAAGTGACACGGTGATTGCGAAATTCGATCGGGCTAAAAATGGTCCTGCTACAGAATCACCATAACCAGCAAAATGATAGGGTGTATGCAACACATCTTTCTGATATTCGTCGTGATAAGCTACAGGAATCTTTGAACAGGTTCCTTAATGTTAATATTTCAAAGGTGATGATTTGGGGATGTTTTTTCCAACATTTTGAAGGTTCCATTGCTGTTGAACCTGTTGTTAATCAACAACAACAGTATATCCCAAGTAAAAATTTCAGTTCTATTTCAGCCGTATAGCACTCCTCCCGGCTTTGTTGATGAAACTATATTCAAAACTGTTTTGTTCACCGACACATCCTCTATGCATCTTTAAAGACGAAATGTGTACAAAGTGGCCTACTCTATAGACGGTTGTGAAAACAAATTAATAAAACCTTTCCAAGACCATAAGGATTTTGAAAATGTTCTAGTAAAAGATGTTATAACCACTTGTGAACCATCATAAAACCTATTGGCCGCCATCAAAACCAGTATAGGAACGAATGGCCACAGCTGTCAAACTTCACGGCCATATCGTGGTTGGTTTTTGTTTTTCTGCTTTGTTCGATTTTCTGCTCTTCTGATTCATTCAAGAGTAAATAATGGCTAAGAAAAAAGCTCAAGTGTTGCGGGAAATTATGTTTGATAGCAAAATATATAAAACAAATTGAGTTCTTTTATAGCGTATCATGCTCCAAATCATATGCGCATTTAATTTTATGGTGAATATTGGCACGATAAGAGCTTAAAATTAATGCGCCTCGGAAATTATGCGAGTTTACAATAACAAAAACAAAATTGAAAGAAATATATTCGATAAATTTATCAAGAAACTTCTGAAAATTGATGGAATTCAATAATTTATCTAAGCAATGGCTACTATAAAACTATCTGGTCGCTTGGTAGCTTTCCTCAATGCCAATTAGCCGTTTAATGCATTTACAGGAGGCAAAATGGTTTTAAAATGCTTTTTCTGCTTGTTCTTATAAACCTGACTAAAATTTGAAACCTATTGGCATCTCTTGCAGACATAATAAAACCGAATTGCTTTTTAGTGGCTTTCATAAAACTTTATTAAAACTTAATAAAGCTGGATGGTTTTGGCAATGTTACTTGGTATGTCACATCGATAAGGTTTTGAAAAACCATATGTTTCTCTTCATCAAAAAACACTACATGAATGCACCATACTGCTTCCAACAAGACTTAACCAGGTGAAAGCTACACAGATTTGGTGTGACGACAATTTTTCGGATTTTATTTCGTCGAAAGATAGGCCTGCCTCTTCGCGTGATTGGAATTCTCTCGACTTTTATACATAGGGCTAAATGCTGGGCTAATGACTACAATTTGGGAAATGACATGCCCTAAAATCTGGGACGCTTTCCATCAACGCATGCGGCTGGCTATTAAGGCAAAGGGAGAAAGATTTGAACTGAATTAAACTAAGGAAAATGGGCAAGATTTACCAAACAGGAAATAAATTGAAGATTTAAATTCTTTCCAACTGTCGACGCTAACCGAAAGTAAACAATGTTTGACTGATATCATTTTCGAATCACCTTGAATTCCGACTTTCATAATATTTAAAAAAAAAACTTCGCAATAAATATGTATTTGGCTTGATGAAGTAGGCTATTGACTTCTAAGCTGCTCCAGCAGTTCAGGAAGTAAACAGAATATTGATTTAAAATGCAATGCAGCTATTTGTAAGGCCTTCCCTTAGCTCCTCAGTCGGATTTGAAATGAAAAGGTTTATTTGTCTAACTCCCTTTGTGTGGTTCCTGAAAGAACGTCTGACCGGGCGAAGAAAGAACTGAGATGAGCTTGCTTATAAAACAATTGTCTGGTTTTCACTCTATGAGCAACCAACCCTCAGATGGTTATAATTTGCATATAATTACATTCACCAGTTGCTGCTTAAGGATTGGCAAAAGCTGTAGCTTAGCCGGAACTACACCCACCCCTTCTTGCACACTGATACCCATCGTCGCATTGAATTATGCTCCTCTTTCAGCGCCGACTAAAGCTTGAAAGTAGGGCTGGAACGATGAATAATCTCGCGTTATTCTCTATGTCCACATATATAGATGTGTGTGCATACATATGTATGGGCATTTTGCCTCGACCCATTTTACAGATGACTTTACGGTTTTTGGTCAACCTCTATCTAAAACGTACTACGACAAACTCCTCTACTGCTTCTTATTTATTTAATAACCATACTTTTGGAGATCCTTATTTAATGGTTCATAAGTTATACAACATGTGTGTTTACATAAGACACGTTGACGAAGAAAAGACAATGCTAAACAATGCTACAATATTTCATACTTCCATCGATTTGGAGTTCGAACTTAACGTTTTTTGTTTAGTTTTATTATATCGAAATGTTTTTCTTGATTCGCTACACTACCCAAACTGAATGTGGATTCCTCTGAAAATCTCGTGGAACGGAGTTAGTTGTTTCTTTCCATACCCAAATAAAATACAGCACAAATCGGAACTTCACTTAACCTAATAAATAAATGCAACAATATTAGAAAGATGAACATATGATAAATAGTGTTCATATCGTATCTATATAAGTGCAGAGATAAGAATGAGAAATGAAGCAACAGAATATCACACAAGGAACAAACTGATTGTAAGCAGAATTATTAGGGATTTATTATTGAGATATCCCCGACATAAGAAGTACACTGCAAAAAAATAGCTGACTTTTCATTGTGATGTAAATATTGATGCGTGTAACAATTTATTTCATTCTCCATGATGAAAGATGATTTTTTTTCTACAACATTTTAAACGGTATTTGAAATTTTTCAGAACTTTACACGCTTTATTATGGAAACTTTTATGGTATATGACGCTCCAATTATGTGCATGATATTGAACAGAGATGTACACTATCTTTGTGAGCTTTACACCATTCAAATAATACATTTACACCGTCTTAATTTCGAGGTTGTACCAGGCTTTGTTTTATTGCTTCGTATTTGGGTAACTTTCAGCCTGAGGAAGACGTTCTCAGAGATTTTCGGTCTAAGAAAATCCCAACAGGGCCGACTGGAAATGATACCAGATCGACTGAACACATAAAAGTAGAGGAAATTACAGCGGAAAATTCAATCAAACACTCAGTGGACCAGTAGAGACATTTTCAATGTGCGAAAAGTTCCACAGGTTGGGGCGTGAATCTTCTTCTTTGCAACCACTTAGACGATGTGTGACGCCTGTAACCTGTGGCCACAAAACTCATGATTAGATTAAACTTTAACAAGATCATCTGGGAGTAAATTACAATCAAAGCCAAAACTTTCACTAGACATAGAAGAAGGCAATGGAAAGTCAGATAGGACGTTACTGCCGGTATTAAGATGTATCATTTTTATTATGGAAACCATATGGGATTACGACTATTTTTACATTATCACTATAAGAATTAAAAAAGAAATCAAAAAATTTATCGCCATTTTTGAAGTCCCATTGTTCGTCATAGACGATGGTTTCAAAGGTGTTGTGGACTAGGCACGACCGCATGGTTTACGTTGTATAATATTAGAATATTGATTGTTTCACTGTAAATATAATAAATAAAAGCCTTTTTGGGTGGCTTATACATATTTACTTGATAAAGGTGATTGAATGAATAGAATGGGAAGATAATACTCCAGTTTCGACGCATGCTGATGTTGCTGGGGAGCACGGGAATGCAGCGATTGTACGTTGGTCCGACTTTATGCGTCATCTCGTCTGAAGATTGGCAGGTGAGCTCCATACCATTTTAAAGTCGGCTGGTTACGATCACGTTCGAAACTCGGAGCACTGTATCCCGATTATTGTGGCGATGACGGCCCATTATCCAGCTTAATATATTCAATCTTGATTAACGATCTTCCTTCACCATTTCGAAGTATTTCAGGAACATTAGGCAGCGACTCAGGTTAACTCCAAGAACATGACAATGAGTTTTATATGGCACTGAGTTACCTTCGATTGTTTAGGGCTTAACTCCGGCCGGTGTCTGCTGTTGCAGATGTGGGTTAAATTACTTTTGCCTGCTTATATAGTAATCATTCTGATTTGGCCCTGTTTGTTCACGGTATTGACTGCTGCTTGGAGCTTTCTCCGGAGAGAAACTGGTCTATGCCCGATAACAATGAGGACTGTGGCGTTTGCATGAACAAAAATGTATATATATATTTGAAAAGGATTCCTAAAATTCCATTCATAGCATCCCGAGATAGTGTTACTGTATTTGACTTATGATTGCCAATGCAGACTTGGAAAGTTTTGTTCCTGAGAAAATTTTGGACAAAATGGAGTATGTACCCAGATAGGCCCCATTCGAACAACTGTTTTAAGACAAACGGTGTCCATGTCCTGTTGAAAGCTTTAGACACGTTCCAAGATGCTATGTCTCCGTGCTGACTGGCTTGGAGAGCGTCATCCAAAACTTGTCCAAAAGAAGCAAAATAGGCTCCAGTTCCGAATCCTTTGCAAAAGACGTGTTGTGGGTGATCCTTCACATTTTTGTAATTGAGCCTGTTGTTGACTATGTGCTCCAAGACTTTAAAATCGCAGTTTGTGAATGAAATTAATCGGTAGTCCTTTGGTTCAGTCGAGGTCGTTCCATTTTTTTTTTGGGATGGGAATCACTAAACTGAGTCCCCATGGCTTTGGGAGTTGATCTTGAGTCCATTTCTGATTGAAAATTGCAAGAAGGAGCTGCTTGTCTCTTGGTGGCAGGTGTTTCAGTAATGGGTAAACGATTTCACCAGGGCCAGCTCATTTACCTTTGCAGTTTGCAATGACAAAAGTTAACTCCAACATGGTGAAAGGATGGTTTATCGGTAGAGATAAGACATCTTGTGGTTTATAGATTGTTTAAGAAATTGTATGCACACCTTCAAAATATTAAAAATGTGTCATTAATCAAAATCTTTAATTATAACCGGGACATTCTACTTTTCTCGAACATGATCCGTAAGATTCTACACAGTTTTACTTCCTACAATTTTTACCACTCTGTAAAATCCTTTTTAATTTTTTTTCGATGTCATCCACTGGTTTTACGAATTCACGTAGCTTTGCTCTGGTCAAAGCCCAGAAAGTCTCGATTGGCCGTACCTCCGGGCAATTTGGCGGATTTATGTTTTTCGGTACGCAACATACATTTTGGTTTTTGTACTACCCTAGTGAGACCTTGACGTAAGGACATGATTCCAATTCAGGCCAAAATATGACTGATCCATCATAAACGCTTCTGGAGGCATTCCTTGATGTACACTTCTGGGTGTTCACTGTCTCCAATGTTATTGACTGGCTATATATTTTGCGGCATTCACACATTACCAGCCACACCATCACCTTCTTGCAAAATTTTCGGAAAAAAATGGCCTTCTCCGTTTCGGAAATATCCCTGGCCTTGCGTACAGTTAAGTATTGTGGTCTGGGAAGGGTTTAAAATCCAACTTTACTCACATTTCATCTTCCATGATTTTACACTTGGAATTTCTACACGAAATTAGTATCTAGACTTAAATCTATCGCCGTTTCGGAAGCTGTCAAGCCGCTTGGTTGTACCACCAGCGAGGGCAATGATCACTTCCCAAAGTGTCTTAAGAAGGTAGGACCAGAGTAGTTTAGTACTAAACCGTAGTCTTCGGCAATCCGCGCGCAGATATTTTCTCAGGAGTCTGAATTTGAGGAGCCCCATAGAGGATGATGGCTACTGTAGTCACCTAGACCCATTCGGGGTTCGTCAATTTGTTCTAAAAGATGTCGCAGTTTTGCATCCAGATTCGGTAGACTGCGTAGACTGCAGGACTGCAGGTAGATACGAACTACTGATAGTGGGAATAGTTGATGTTGAAGTGTTCGATACTGCTAAGGGTAAATATGTGATAACGTTCATTGAGTGGCTTGGGTTGTTGTCCTATTCGGACCTGAGAGAATCGTGTTGTCGTTGATCATACTCGTCAGCGTTTGTTTGGGTTCGGACTGGTAATGCCAAGGGAGAGGTAGTTTGCTACAGTAGCGCCTCATTAGAAAAGTTTGAAACCAGTAAGTCTGCTAGATTGAGATTCGTCCTCGGCACCTTTGCTTGTCTAGAAATAAATTTCCATCTAGGGGAATGGGCGTAAGGGCCCTTGTCCGACCCTCTTCTGCAATCCCCGGGGTGTCGAAGGTTGTCCGTCAGTTCCAGTACAAAAATGAGGTCCGCACTGCCGGGACCTCGACTACCCCGAGGAGAGAGCAGGGAAACAACCGGGGAACGAGACTATAACAAGTTATTACATTTTACCGTTTTGAACGAACTGCCACACTTTACTTGTTATCGATGCCATCATGATCTGCACAGTCGCTGGTGACACTGTACTGGCGAACTTATTCGACTTTAAACGCATTTTTATGCATTTCTCACTTCTTTACCGCATCTTCAAGGTTTTTGCTTGACAATTGCCCTATGAACTTTTCCACCTTTTCCAAGGCCAGACATATCCAAATACAATCGACGCAACGCTACTTAAAATGGAATGGAGGTGGAACTTTCCTTGCTAGCACAGAAAGAGAAAAATAAAATATCGGCCTGATTTTCGCTTCATTCTCCGTTTGACTATCGTGCTATCGCTTCGAATCCCGTTAACAGCAGCGCTACGGTCCCCAAATTTCGACAGAATGCCAACAAATAGTAACATTCGTTACACATTGCTACGTAGTTCTGCGTCACTTTTGTGAAAAACCCCATTGGTCTGTCTCTTACAGTTTTTTCACAGTGTACAAAGGGGCAAGACAGCTCTTCATCTCGAGCAATTTCAGAGTTGCCCTTGAGGCACCTCGAGTAACTCACGTTACTAGTAGGCGAGATCACTTTCTCTTTTCGCATCATTTTTTCTACAATAACATTGGGATCCATTTGGGAACTGACCAGCTACTGTCAATACATGTATTCTGCTATCTGTGCAAATTTTCAACTACCAAGTTTGATGCTGCGGTTGAAGATTAGCTTGAATTGTAAGTTTTATTTCACTATCTTATCAACATACTCCCAAATATAACTATTTCCTATAGGATGATTTCTGGGATAGGATCCAAAAAGAAATTAGTGTTGCACGTGGTACACTCTCCCAAAATGATATAAACATAATTCAGGATCGAATTCTCCATCCGCTTCTGCATGGCCTGCAGCTCAAACGGCTGTTTCGGAAATGCGCCCTTTGGTGTGGAATTTATGTCCTTTGGTGCCGTCTACGTCGACGATTTAGCTGTGCTCTGTGCCGCACTTTCTGCTTCGCAATCCTTGCAGTTCCAGTCCACGTTTTCTACGCTTTCATCCCCGCCCACTCACTCGAAATGTTACCAATCGCCGCAAACATCACAGCACACCAGCCGGCTGTCTTCAGAAGAACCACCGAATTTGCATCCATCGTTCACCGTCGGAGATGCTTCGTCTCGCCCAAGATCAACTACCGGCTCGGAATCTTTACCGCGATTTGAACGTTTCGACATACCGTAACTTGACAGCTCTCCCCGATTGCATAAATGAAATTTTGAATATGTTCCGAAGCAAATAAAGACTGGTTCCGTATTATTAACCGCTTTATTTCAAATTTTCGCATTTTATTTCCAATTTTCGGTTTTTTCGCATTGTCTGTTCCTTAGGGGTGAGACAGCTTTTCTCTGAGTTGCTTTGATGCACCGAGTAACTGGCGAGTAACTCGCGAGTAACTCAATATAGCTTAAAATCGGATCACTCTTCATCGGTTCATTTCGGTTGTCAGGGTTTCGACAAGTTTGACTTCCAAATTGTTTGACATTGGTGATATTCTGCTAACGACAATAGCAGATGGCACAACGGTGAGCCCTATTCCACGGCTCTGAGGGTTCAGGGATTGTTTAATATGTGATACGTGATGCGGACGGCTTTACTAAAATACAATGATGAGGCATCATAAAAGGACAGATTGGAACTTTGCTAAACATCGATTCTGAAGAGCTTGATGCTTGGGTCGGAGTGCAGGGGGCTGAGCTCATTTGTTTCTTTTACTACCCTTGTTCCAAAGCACCAGTTCATAGTCTGGCCGACTGGCGGAATGATAATACATTAGCAAAAAGCAGTTCAGGCCAAAACTGATGGGTGTATTCAATGTATGAACTAATTGGCGACATAAAAATAAATTCTTCTTGAAAGAGGCAAAGCCTTAGACGAATAGTGGTAAAAACGGTATAAAATTGTACGAGCATATCAGATATGTATTTTCAGCGAATGTAGGTTTTTTTCAACAACAGGTTAAGGGGAGAAAATTAAAAACCTTGAAAATTGCAAATTGTCCAGTTATGCACACTCGAGAGCTCATGTACTAGCATCGGTTGGTTTGACAGCTGCTGTGCAAAAACAGAGAGAAAACAAATGTCAGTGCTCGCTTGCTGAGCAACAAGGGTTACTCGAGGTACCTCAAAAGCAACTCTGAAATTGCTCGCGATGAGGAGCTGTCTCACCCCTTGGTCTGTCCTGCAATTGACGTCATGATCAAGGTGAGCTTGGCCGCTTCAATGTTTTCTTTCAGACTCAAAGCTAAGAGTAGAGGCTCAGAAGACACTGGGACCTATGAATAAAAGTGAATACTTTACTTTCATTTGTGTATATCTTATGGGTGAAAGTAATGTATACCTTTTACCTTTTTTGTTTACAAATAAAACTGACGATAGGAGGTATAACCAAAACGAGTAACAAAAAGCAAAAAACTCGATGAACATCGATTAAATTTCGAGGCATATCGGGTTACTCGCGAGTAACACGGTGCATAAAAGTAACTCAGAGTAGGCCGGTCTCACCCCTAGCAGTGTACATATTTTTAGGAACCGCTTTTAAGTAACCTAAAACTTTGCTCAACACACCTCTTTGATTGAACAAACCGTCTACACAGTATTATTATTTTTAACCATCAGTATCATTTTAACAAAGGCCCTTTACAAAATTGATTCGTCATGACTTATAACTGAAATTTTATACCAGAAAATTGTGTTTTGGATGAAATGAAATAGCGATGACGATGATTCATCCGAATCAGAAATGGTGGTACTGGTCCACTAATAATTTGTATGCCCCGTGGAATTCCTCAAAAGCACAGAAAAAAAGGAAACATTGAATTTTCTGCGTTATCTTATGCCCATACAGGGAATGCTAGATTTGGCAGAAAATAATGGGATATGTCATGTAAATTTCAACCAAATAACGCCAGAATCTAGCCTGTTGTTTGAAAGATTGCAAACATTGTTGAATAGCGCATGAAAGATTGCAAACAATTTCGTTGTTTTCGCATCCTTTGGCTTAGAATTAAATGAAGGGAAATTTTACGTGCTTTTTAAAAGTAATTTTTTTTTTCTGTGGTCTATATTTAAGTTGTGTACACCTTAATGCTCTAAAGGATTATTACTAGAAAAGATTAGTATTGTCCATTAAATTCCAACTTTGCAGGTACGCGTATTTCGTCTACAATGTACACACTCCTTCATTGTCGTGTACTAATACTCCTTTCCAGGGTTTATGATTATTAGTTATTATAATTTCATTATTACGTTAAGCTTACCATTTCTATTCATATTGTGTTTGCTCAATGGAAATAGTCGTATTTTATACATTCATTTGTTTGGCATTCATTTCATAATAACATCAGTTTCAATACCTCCACAATACATTGATTGAACCCGACGCTGACCGCAAAATATCTAGTGAAAATACGCACCATAAACCCAACCAACCACAATCAAAAACACCCCAACGTGAGTGAGAGTGCTACAGATCAGAACCGTTCACCACCGGGTGGTGAATTGATATACTTCAAGTACCCGGACACGACCCCGTTGCAGTGGAATGGATAAGGATTTGGCCGAACAAAGGTAAATCTATTAAGCATTCATAGCATTCATTAAAGAGGGTGGTCAGTGCTTTACCGTGACAGAAACAATTCCTGACAATATACTTCAAAACATTCCCATTAAGGCGGTTACAATAAGGACAGCACCCTATGTGATGGGATGAGGTTGAAAGAAAAGCGTAAACATGTCTGTTTGTTGCGGATTTTTACACCATCCATCCAACTCGTCCGTCCATCGTCTCATTTTCCAGTGACCTACTTTTTTTTTTGAACACTCATGTCCTCTGGGGATCCCGGTTCCGAACTGTGAATGCTTGTTGTATATGCCCTTTGTGTTTGCACTGTGATGAATGTTTATGGTTTGTTACATAAACTTTATGTTTTGCATTGTTCGTGCATACGATGTGGACTGCTCCGCAAATCATACGGGTCTTCTAAATAGAATGCTATCGCGCTCTACGGGTACCAAACCGACCTATTGTCGTCCGAATCGATACAATAACGGTCGAATGCGGTTGATGGTTTCACGTGGAGCGAGAGAATAATCAACCTGTCAAATAAACTTGTTCATAGATAGAACTTCTTTTTTATGCCTACTGTAATCAATATTGTTTGTTATGAACTTCATATGACATCGGGTACCATGCGCCTCCATGAGTTAGTCTTTGCCCGATGAATGCCTATGATTCGCGTTCAACCTCCGTTTAATCGCCGCTTAATTAGCAAAGTCATTCATCGTGATAGAACGACTTCCAAAGTGTTGAGAAACTTTCTGGCACGTGATTAAACGTCTACTATAATCGTTCATTCCAAGGCAAAACATGATTTATTTACACGATAAGCAACCGTGACATAGCGTGCAGATTAAGAGAGTATAGTTTGGTGTTTATGGGCCGTCATCACTGTTGTCGTCGTCGCCGTCGTCGACAAAAGGCTGGCTGATAGACAGCGTGACACCCGAGGATACATAATGAAATCGCTGTCTGCTCACATGGAGACTCTCCTGCCGTGCAATATAAGAAAGCATACTGTTAATGGATGTTCATATATCAGTGCGAACTAATTGAGATTTTTTTGCCTCGACTGTCTGAATATGACCTGGACGGAACGAAGCATCTTTGCATCGATTAGGACAAGTAGGATGGGAGAATGTCGTTCCGTTTTGATTGCAATTAGCAGCAGTCTTGGATGTTTGTCCGATTAAAAAAAAATGGCACCGTCTCAGCTTTAACACTCAATTTAAGATACGCAGCTGTGAGTTTCATTTGAGATTATCGTTTTCCTACGATAACGTGCCTCGTAGTGTTGACTGCTGCTGGAAAGTACCCTTGAACGTGTTGATTTTCCTATGTGTCGACACACGCAGAGAAGTGTCACATTTTTTATGCCTACGTCTGCGGAGACGAAACAACTCTTTATGTAAGCAAACCTCAATCAGCCACAGTCTCGTGCGATGTAGACAACGTATGAGGAAAAGTTATGTTATGGAACTCTCACCTATGTATAGAAGGTTTGAGGCTTGCCCCTTGCTACAGGGTTGAGAATCACTTGACATATAGTGGAAAAAAGAAGGACAAGATCACGATTTCGAGTATGCATAGCGAACGTGTTCAACACAAAGGCACTTGAGATGGTTAGGTCTAGCTCTTGGTACTGAGTATGGCAATTGTTAGGAATAGGTGAATATTCTTCTTGCACTATCCTTGGGCTAGTTAGCTTCTAGTAACTGGAATCACACTTAATGAAGTAAGTTAGTCGTGTACAAGACTCTTATTTACCAAACAAGTTTGCGTACATAAAAAGTTTCATGGCTCGTTCGCTAATCATAAAACTTTCCACACGTGCAACCGGAAAACCGGTGCCGTTTTAGTCAACTTTCAACGAAAAATTTATCTGATAAATTGGATAAAGATTACGCTGATCCAAAACAATGAGCCTGCTTCCGGGCTGGTATTGGTTTGTTAAAGATTTTCTATCCCCCTACCCCATATAAGAATGGTAATCGAATTTATGTTGATTAGATTGACGTTAACCATAGAGTTGGCAAATTTTCGTTATTTTCGTCTGAGAGTATCTTTTTCGCAGTGTTGTTTTTTGCATTCGTCGCCAATGAGGGGTCGTGGGAAGAGAGGAATCTTCTCATAGAATGGGGAAATGGTAAATAGCACATACAGCTATCCCAACAAAGACGTGGTGAGTTGTTCGATGTGATCATGGTCAACACAAACTTAGCCAAATTTTGATGTACTAACAGCATTAACCAAATATATTAGAGGATAACTGCAGACCGATAATGTTAAATTAGGGAGTTCCACCAGCACTTTGCAGCATCTCCGACGTCATTCTCAGCAGCGCACAACGTGTCGTAGTCTCAAAGAAAACCGTGGAAAACAGCACCCATTTCTGCAGCCGGTTCATCTGCTTAAACGGCGAAAAGGAAGTGGTGGTTTGAGGATGGCTGGAAATTCATTTAGAATGAAGTTTACGACTTTTGTTCCTCGATTAGTGGACGTTCAGAGTGAGTATGCGGTGCTGTTTCTAGCTCAGGCAAATTTTATGGACGTATAATTTTCCATTTTAGGGTAATGACAATGCACTAGAAAATTCAAACACTAATGGAATAGACATAATGTTTGCGACAACTACAATGTAGTCTTTGTTGCGGTTGATGTGTTCCAATTTACTAAAATTTGTTTTGAATAGATTACGAAGTTATAACAAGATACAAAAGGGTTCTTGTAAGAATTGAAAAGCGAAGAGCACAAGTTACAAATGCGAAGACCAAACATAGCATTTTGTAACTTTTAAATGAACCGCCGTTATATCTTATTATAATAATTTTTCTGATGCTACGACTCAAATTTTGTTCAAATTGTTGGATGTTTAGTCAGTATCAAAATCAAGAACTTGTGAGCCGATTGAGTTATTCTTTTTCCACCTGAATTACAGCAAGCTCTGCCCACAAACGGTTGTGTTTTCGAGAGCTGTCACTTTTTTTCTGCAACTGTGATTTTTAAAATTTAGAATATTTTGTGATGGGACAGATCCAGAATTGATGTGCTTTGTCATCGAGTATGTTGAAGGAAAACCCACTGCTATGATAACTAGACCTAGAGGAGCTCAGACGTGTTTTCACTCGTTCACCTTTCTTGTTTGAACTGCAGCAAATAAGGGATTTCTCCGTAGCGTTGTTCCGCTCTTCAGAAAAAAATTCAATATAAAATTTTCTTTGATTGGAAATGAACCAGAAGTAAGTATGCAAAGAGCGGCTCCAGTGAACCTGGTGTCTTGTAGTGTAAAGTTACGTTTGTTTTGGTTATGTGGCACAACACCATCAGGCTACCATTCGAGAATCTCTACTGGAACAGAACTGCCTTGGAAGCCAAACTAATTGCGACCTGTTCACACCTGTTCATGAATACCTGAAATGAAAGACAAAATTCTAAAATGGTAAACATGAATATAAAAAAAACTATGACAAACAACACATGAATATAAACAAAACATACTCGCAATAGAACTCACTCTCAATCACACACAACACCTCTCCTACTCGACCATCTCCACAGTATTGTACCTAACAGGAGGAATACATTTCAGTTCGTAAGTGACCAGCAAAACGATCAAACGCTTTTTTGCCAATCCGAAAACAAATCCCCTATGGCGTCGTTTTGACCCGTCGAAAGTAAATTATCTGTGTGACTTGCCCTATGAAAAGGCAAGTAGTTCCCGAACACGAACTAATTCCTCGATTTTCTTTTCTACGATTAAGGCTGCTGCAAAGCATTTCCAGAAATTTACCATTCGATGTGCAAGCAAACCACGTCTTCTTTCGACCTATGCTGTAAGCAGAGCCTCAAATGCAATTCTCGACCAGTTAAAGGGTGGAACGGTCAAACATTGGTCAAACATGATTAAATTGATTAGGATTCAAATTTTCTAAATACGAACCTTATTTGATGCTAAACGCCAATTTGCCTTGAACTGTTTTGCACTTCCAGCTTTTTTTGAGTTTTTTTAGATTTCTCTTTACGATTGCTCAAAATTTTTCAATTGGGGGCTGTTCCGGCGAGATTAGAGGGTTTTTATTTGTGAGTCCGATTTGCACACGATTGGCGTTATATCATTCCTGAGCCATTTTTTCGTAGTGGCATGAAGCGAGGTCTGGCCAAAACAGCACGGAACAACTATGCTTCTTCAAGAAAAACAATAAGCGTTTTAGCAAGTATTCATTTCCATAAATATCTTGGTTGACTCCTTTCCATGAATATCTTCTTTACCTGGAAGCTGCATGAAATCAGCCTTGACGTATGTTTATATTCCATTACTACGCAATCGAACTTGGTCAACAAAATCATGTACAGCTTACACGCTCTTTCTTTGACTGTTGTGCTTATCATATCGATTTGGTGTCATTGTAACCTTATATATGGAAATTCCAGCTCGTTTCTTTGCTTTTTGCTCTTTTTTGTGGGATGTTTCTGATATCTCTGATGGAAACGTTGCGCTTGAAAATGCTAGCCACTATTCTTCCGATTGCAGCGGCTCCTGGTTTCGGTTTCATTCTGATCTGTAGCTACTAAACGGTTGTCAGACGTTCTCCAAACACTTTTATAACATTAGTCACGTTTGATTTGTCGTAAGAATAATTTGGATTTTGTTAATGCGTGTGCAAAATGTTTGATGTGCTGTCCTTCTGTCAGTTGCTTTGTCGAAAACAACTGAATAGGAAATGGCAAAAACTAAATAGAGTCTAAATTTCGTACACTTTCAATTACAACACTTACTACACACACACACACACACGCACACACACACATCTTACACATCACTATTATCATTCACGTCACATACACACACTGGCATGTGCTCAGTTACACGAGCTGGAGTCGAATGGTATATGCGACACTCTGGCCCTGTGGTGTTATGGATAAAAGTCGAGTTTCTCAAGCGATCTTAATACCCTTCGTGATTGATGTATAAAGGTAGTGAAAAGTAGATAGGCAGTGGAATCTGATGACTGTGTTATTTTTAATTGTTATGGGAGATATTTGACAGCGATGGAAAACACGTCTATCCGTTACTAGATGTTCTAGATGTTCCGTTCTGATGAATTGATTTCGGAACGTGTATGTCATGACATAAGTCAGGGCATGTGAAAAATTTAGTGCTGCATCATCAGCATCGTCAGCGTTAAGAATAGAATCTCAGTCTATGCAGGTTAGTACGCCAGTGATACTGTGATGGTCGGCTTTTCGAAATTCATATGACACACGCCCAAAAAAATCGTCGCCGTTACTGTTTCAGGAATACAAACGACTCAAGGTGGTTTATAGTGCATATGCTTCACCAAAGGAGCTGGATGGTGAAAAAGAAAATATAATTATTGTTTGACTCAGGAAGTACCAGTTGGGACCGATGCCCAAGTTCAATCGCTAGCTAAAAGAATCATAACTCAAAACATTACTCCCAACCAGGGGCGTGTGTGCGCGTGAGGCGGTGGCGAAAGTGGCCAGACCATAGGGGCGCTGAAATCCAAAATTTTGTAGTGACAAACTTATTTGCACAAATTTAATCAATTCACTTTCAAAAATTAATAATACAGAATTTAAGAGTGTACTTCGAAAGGCTCGCTCATATTTTACTTCCATTTCGCGCCGGATTTTTGTCCATCGATGTTTAGAGTAAGGCTACTTTCTAGAACTTTTGGCTCCAGCCTATAGTTAAATATCAATGGTTTACCTCTGCTTCGCACACGGTCATCAATTTTACTCAGTTTCGAATCGGGTGGAATGATGAAGTGCTCTTAAAAAGTCTTTGGTAGTATCATTGGAAGGACATTCTGATACAAGATGGTCGTCCAAACGACAAGCAGTGTCTGCTCTTCCGTGTTTACCAGTCTAACTGAGATTCCAACTCAAGAAGTCTAACTCATGGGAGAGAATCTTGATTAACATCGACAAAGTGTACGAATCCCTGCACTCAAAAACCATCACCATAGACGTGGCTAGTAAACTAATCAGAGCTTTACAAACATCATTCGACGAAATGAAAACTGATGTAGTTGAGCGTGCAATAAAGTATGTAAAAGAAAAATGCATTGAACTAAGCATCGACAACGATTTCCAAGTAACACGACAGCGGAAAATGAAAAAAATCGATGACACCATAGATAATCGAGCTCTTCTATCGAATGAAAACAGGTTTTAGTGGGAAGTAAGCTCGGTATTTGATAAAATACTGCAACAAATGAAGCAGCGTAGAGAATCAATGGTGGATACAGCATCGGAATTTTCTTTTTTGACAGAACACGAACTCGCATCTTTGACTATTTCACAATTGAAGGATGTCGCAGCTGACTTTGAACTAAAAAATGCTACTGATACTGGTAAAGTAGAGCTTGTATCTAAAGTAAAAAAAAAATTAAACGGCAAATTGGTTAGATGTTGCCTGACTTGAAATCTTCTACTCCGTTAGCCATATTAAACTGTATCCTTGGATATTATCTCAAAGATGTGTATCCTAACATCGAAATAGCTGTACGAATGTTTTGACGCTTTCAGTTACAGTGTGAACGAAGCTTCAGCAGACTCTCTGACTTGGCCATTCTTTCGATAGAAAAGGAATCGCTACCAGATCTTGATTTAGATTTTATTGCTGATCAGTTTGCTTCACCTAAGGCACGTAAGGCGAATTTTGGAATTATTTGAACTTTCAGTAAATATAAATGTGATTAAAAGATATTTCAACTGATGACATGAATTTTATTGCCGTACTGATCTGTTAGACTCGATAAAACGAAAACTTGTACATGTAACAATGAAAATGAGTCGATTTAGATAAAATATGGTTGTGTGTGTGTGTGTGTGTACAATCTAACACTCATTGGCCGGCAATGGTATTATGGAAGAAATCTGTTTACAACAATCCCTCAAGTGACCATTGCAAGCAGCTTTAATCCGAGAGCTAGAAAGTGATAGCTCTACTGCAGATCCAGCAACCCATTTCAGAATGTCTGGAGAGTCACACCCATTCCGAGGTTACTTTCACATACAATAAGCCCAGCATGTAAACATTACCGATATCATTTGGATAAGGGCACTGCAACACACTTCCAGATTTGGAAATCTTAAATTTCCAAACCAGGCACGTATTTGGTATTATTTAAAAATAAGGTTGACGTTATATAGTTCTAGTCAGATACATCTCACCAATTGCCGTTTCCTTCGTTACACTCTCTTGTTCATTCGTAAACATAAAAATTCTCGACGTTGCCTCGTAATTAATTTCATGCACTCCCGTCAAAATAAGCGCAAAAATTAACGTGGCCAAACCGCCCGTTATATATGTAACCTGTATAAGAAAACTCAATCTGGGAACGGATTTAGATAAAATATGGTTGTTGTGCACTATTTACAATAATATAATTAATTCCGTTAACATAGGACACAAATAATCCAAGAGTGTATAAAATGACTAATTGATACAAAACATTCAAAAATCTATATAAGCATTTTCTTGGTTTGCCAGGGGCGCCACCAACTCTTGCTACGTCTCTGCTCTCAACAAATAACATTTTACAAATAATTTGTCAAAAGAACATAAACGAATCAAAACAAAAGCAATGATTCTAATACCGCAAAGAAAAATAATGACAGAAATATTAAAAGTGTTATTCTTTTAGAAATAAGTTTTGAGGGGTGCTTTATTTAGCTCGGGATCGATGCTCTAATACTTCTTCAAAATCTATTTACATAGGGTAACGGGATGTAATGTAAGCCTAGCTCCTTGATTCAGCCTATGTACCAAATATGTCATTATTTCTTCATTAATCAACAAAATCATGTTGCTATCAGCATGACCGATTCATTTCAAAGCAATTGAGACATAATTAATCAATTTATAGTAGTTCACTTCCGCTTAGTTTTCGGTTTCCTTAACTTTTTAGACACTATGACTTTACTGGTTAAGCTGAACAGATTATCTACACGATCTTCGAATGATCTAAATTTGTCGAAATTGAGCCTATAAACCGCAAAAGGCAGCCAAGATGTACAGAAAATAGTCACACGTTATAAACTAACAGGTCACATAGGTAAAATAACCATCATTTAACATGAAAACCATAGACCCAATGTTAGGCACACATTTTTTTCTAGGTTCCCAACTATGGCCTGTTGTATGAAAGCGTACTAAAAATGTTGTTATTGGTAACATTTACAATAAAAATGTCTGAGTTCCGGTTGAATGTTGTTCATATGGCTCATCTTAACACAAACTAAAGAAATAAAATCTGTGTAGAGTGAATTATAATGTTTTGATTGTCGAATGACCACTAAATCATATGTAAAAATCACTAAAGTGTTTCTTAGCAGTTTAAGTATAGTTTGATTTGTGAAATTGTTTGTTGGGTAGAGCGAATATAGATGGGAACGCCTTGAATCAGAAAATCAGGAAGAAACCCGTACGAAGATTGCATTTTATATAAAATCAATCGAATGGGACGAGCTTGCATCCATGATTAGACCCAATTTGGTACCCATAGACCGATATCCATAGACTAGGCGGCGCTGGTTTGCCAACGGTTTGCTTTTAAAAATTTACACAGTAAACTGGGGAAAAAATGTCCGAGCCTGGATGTCTGTTCTCTGTGCTATGATGTAAATTTCAGTACCAGCATCTATAGACGAATCCAACTTCTAAAAAGAAGAATGCATCGAGCAGTGATAAATCTGACCATATTGAAGTATAGGACGACAATTTAAAAAGGTTCTGAAAAAAATCTTTTGGAATTTTAATTAAAAGTGGTTTGAAGAAAAAGAAAAATTCAAAACTACAGAATAGGGGCATTACTTTTATTGTTTTTTTTTTTTATTTAGATGTAAATGTCATTTTTTAAGTAGTTTTCGATTTTTCTTCCACCATACAACAAACCGCTTTAAATTGGAATTTCATTTGAATTTTCTAGAGGTATTTTAAAATTTTCGTCCTATACTTTAACAAGGGAGCTGTCAGAATTGTAACCACTCGGTGTTTTCTTGTTTTTTTCCACCATGATTCGTCCATTTATTAGTAGATTATTAGCACTTGACAATGGTCAATACTGATTGCTGTTTAAGGCAGGTATTTTTTTTTTGCTGTCAGTTTCATAGGCTGGCAGAAGATTGAAATACATAAGTTTTATGGTTAGTTTTATGGATAATCCAAATGGAAAGAAATCACACAACGTAGGGTACAAAGAAGGTGTATTAGAATGAGGTACCAGTTGTAATCGAAATGCCGAGTAATAAAAATTGAAATTTGAACGCCCAATAAAGTTTCAAAAGTTGTTTGATTGGTGGATCTTATGGTGCCCCGTTTCCGCCGATAGTGACCGGCCGGTAGTGTCCCCAGTCGGAGACCATGATCTTGCCCTATCAGCACTCGTAGAGCGAGAAATTCTTATTGTATACATGCACTATTTTATTAACCAAACCTAATACTCAGCCCAAAAACCGTATGATTCATGCATGCTTTTAAAAACAATCCTTCAAAAAATATGGTAGTCCACCCAAATTTTCTCCTATTGTTAACTCGGAGACATGCATAATAATTTCTTGAACAATTCGATGGAAGAAAAATTAGTGGTGGGTTATATCCGGGATATAACCGCAAGGTTCACGCGCTGGTTTGGACCCGTCCCTTCTTATGAATTTTGCTCCATACTGCACTTTCTGAATCCTCATCTTTCTGGGCCATGCTATTTAACGCTAAATATAGTAAGTGAGACGAACCGAAATGATTTCATACATTATCGTAACAATTTTTAAATGACCTAAATTTGGCTAAATGACAAGTCCAAAATGTACAGAGTATAGCCACTCCTTATAAATGATCTGTTCACATATAAACATGTTCATTGATTTCACAAGAAAATCGTAGACCCAGTTTAAGGGAGATATTATTTCTTATGTTCCTAGCTATGGCCTAATGTATTTACTACATAGTAAAACCTGGGTATTGGTAAAGTTTTGAATGGAAATTCCCAAAACTAGGGTAAAGGTATAAACCAAAACAGCAACAAAATCTATACAATAGGTTTTAATGTTTTTCATATGAATTAGCGTAGCGTTAAGTATTTTAAAGTAGTTTAATTTGAACAGATTCTGTGACATTTTGTTTTTTTAATCAACGCAAATGTAGCTTGAAATGATATGTTTGATGAAATATTAAAAATAAACTTTACGAAAATTGCTTTCTTCCGATAACCTAAAGGATGAGACAAGGTTTCATCCACAAATAGACGCAATATGGCAATCAATCCATTGATACATCCATATCCGTCGAAAGTTTTCGTCTTAAGAAAGTAGTTTAACTTTTCAAAGTTCAAAACAACGGATGTTCTAATATGCTTAGCGGAGCAAATGTTTAAATTGTTCACAGATAAAAAGAAACATTGCATTTTCTGTGTTATCTAATACACATAAAGGGAATGCTGGATACGGTAGAAAGTAATGGGATATTTCATGTAAAGTTAAGCCAGATATCACCTGAATCTAGCCTGTTGTATGAAAGATTGCAAACAATTTCGTTGATAACGCCTCCTTTGGTTTGGACTTAAACAGGGGGAAATTTTACGCGCCTGTTAAAATTCTTTTTTTTCTGTGTTGGTATTTTGTTTCTAGCCCAATCACTTAATGCTTTGCAATTAAAAATGTAATCGACCGCTGCATATTAGGCTGAGTCAAGGTTATGTACCTTGACAAAGGTTTTTTTTATTAGGGTCTTACTGCCAAACGTTAAAAATGGCTTTTCCGCGAATTTCTCGTCATTGAAAACTCGCCTAATCAATTCACCAAGGTCATTTCGAAGAGGAAGAGTTCACATATCCGAATGAATTGGAGGCTTCAATGTGGCTACACCTTTGTGCTCCGAGAAATTAACGGAAGAAGCCATTGTTTAAGTTTGTCCGTTAGGCCCTAATAAAAAATCGTTGTCGATATATACTATGACGCTTAAAGGATTGCACGTGATCACTGAATTTGTGACTACTTCTAGAAAACTCAAAATTAATCGAATGGTTCTATAGGAAATTAAATCTAGATCAAAATATTAAGGACTACATTTTTTACGTTAACGTGAAACGTTTTCGTCACAAAACTTTTCTTTTTACACCCCAAAATATTCCACAAAGACGATGTCCTTCGTCAAACAAACTTGCTCTGGTAACTTAATGAGTTTCTAACTCGGCTACAAAAACGTTTACTCGTCTTTTCTTCTTAGTTTTGACATTAGATTCTGGATTGCGCTTTCTTCCATTCAACTGAGTTTCGGAAAATATTACCTTGGAGCGGTCATTGTGATCCAGAGAGAAAGTGTTGTTCTTGTTGAAAAGTTTTAATACCTGCTGTGCAGGGATCATCAACACTGACAGCATACTTTAATTCATCGCCTTTATTTAATGATAAAATGCTCGTTCTAGAAAGTTACGAGCAGCATTATTTTGATAGGTTTCAAATTATACACCGCCCAATCCACGATGCCACCTGTTACCACGTGCTACTTGAGTGCCAGACAGTGAATTATTCTCCCGAAATCCAAGTTGATGAGAGTGAGTTCCAACTCGATAGCTGTGACAGCATCTTCATTTTCGAAGCAGTGTAAATTTATTCAATGCTGTAATCCTCCCTGAGCACACCTGTTCACCACCATTCACCCGTGAGCGAGCGCAACAGGGCACATGGAGAGATACATAGATATGAATTGTGGGGACACGTGATCCATAGTGGATCCGCTACATTTGGCAGGAACACAAAGGATGAATTGGGCTATTTTTCTTTGCGTTTTTGTCGGTTGTTGTTTTCTATGTGTATGGCAATTCAGATTCCAGACTGTTCAATGGAGACGATGTGATAAAGCAGTCTCTATTGGAATGGGGGATTGGCTGGTGGGCTACGGAATATGGCTCCGTACATTTTTCCTATGCGTGCCAATGTAACTTTTTTTTTAGGAAAGTTTGCTGAAAAAGTAACGAGTCGCAGTAGTTGCGAAATGGCTGGCATTCATGCTCGGTCGCGCGATAAGAAGTGTCGTGTTTTGTGCAACGCTCCGCGAATAGCGTGGAAAACATAAAGGGATACACGTATAAAGGGTCTGGCATCCGGCTTAGGATGGTACCGGAGTCGGTCACAGGATAGTGGTGATGGTTTATTTTGCGCGTAGCCAGAGTGGATGTGTTGTATTTGGTTGTGTCATTGTAGTACCGGAAAGTTTTGCCATGTAGATACTAACGCCTACCATGCAGCCACTTGTAGATGCAGCAGGTTTGTTGAGTGCCAGCGAAGGGATGTGATATTAAAGAGCAGGACGTAAGTGATAATTGCAATAGGTAGCAAGGATTGGCGCAAATTTAAAATAGTCACAGTGCAGTGGATAGGGCAGGACGGTAAACCGGCGTCACGATCTAGTGAGAGGTGAATGAAGTTTTCGGAAGTGGTTCCCATGGTTTTCTCTATGGCTATGTGAGTTAAGTGTTTGGTTTCCGCACGACATGGGATTTAGTTTTTGAGTGGATTAGAAAACATGAATTACGAAATAAAATATGCTCGTAGATTTTCTACAGCCAGTAAGTCTTCTCTAGAGAAAGGAAAAGGCTTTTAAAAGAAGTTTGATCCATAGAACCACTATTATAGCATTATTTTATTATCATCCAAGTGAAAACGGAATCAATTCTGGCGAACAAAACCAAGCCAGACTATCAACATCATTTGCACTGGGTTCCAGCTGTTGGTACTTTTGAAAGCAGATTTTGTTTTACATTTACATATACACATAAAAATGGAAAATACCAACTCATCGCAATCATCCCCGCTGCTCCGACCGGTTCAATCGCCATCGTCGTTGTCGTCGGCGGCAGCAACTTTCTCAGCAGTGGTGGCCAAACCCCATATCGATCCACCGGTAGCAGCCACAGCTACTGGAGTCCAGCAGCCACAAGTTCCATCTCTTTACCCGAGGCGACGGGCTCGTTTACAGCGCTCCGAACGGCTGCAGTCGGAAAATTCTCAATCATCATCATCCACCAACAGTTATTCCACCTGGGAAGCCCTCATTCGAGATAGCTTCGGACAGATTGTTTGGCCGATCCGCATCACCAGCTGGGAGCTCGCAAACAATAATGTCAGGTAGGTCTACACATATTCGTGAAAGTCTAGAGGAGTTAAGGGTAAGATACCCGACTGTAGCACACTTTTCAAAGTTCAGTGTATGGTATTTTCATAGTATTATTTATCCTTTGAAAATATTATTGAATTTTGTTTCAATTATTACATACGTTTCTTGAATGCAGTTACTGTAATGATACAATGTTTGAAACGGTTTGAATTTAAGTTATAATTCAAGCTTCACTTATAAAGTCAAGTGTTACAAAATATATTTTTTTTCTATAAATTTCCAAGTGTTTTCACATTTATATATTCAAAATGGATGAACAACAACAACTGCAGCTCAGTTTTTTTTTATTTTGGTTTCCATACCTCTTAATGGTATTTGATTGTCCTTAAGAATATTTTCCTTCGATTTTTGAGAATTGGAAACATGCAACCCACGATTGTAAGGAATAATTGCAGAAATGTTCCTGAGATATTTTTTAATGGGAATTTTCGCTTCGTTGATTCGCTAAGTTATGTTTAGCTGTGCAACAATGGGTAAAACAGTCTTAGAAATATTTGAATTTAGAGTTGTTGGTTCTTCAGCTATGTGATGTGCTGAAAGGTAACGCTGTTAGGCGGCCGAGATACGATTTAGGGAGCTGAGAGGTACATTGTATATAAGATCCTTTGAAAATATACAATATTTATTAAATACAAAATTCCTTTTAGCTACTAAACATGCTTCCAGATACTAACCTTGTCCATCAGACCAAAACCGGGATAGCCTCTGCTGTAAACAGACGTTTTCTCCATTCTATTCGGTCCATGGCTCTACTTGACCGATCCACCTTCTTCGTTGACTGCCTCTTCTTCTTGTGCCCATCGGCTCGTTTTTAAGAATATTTTTGTATAGGGCTATCGTCCGACATTCTTACGACATTGCTTAGCCCATCGTAGTTGACCGATTTAAGGTCAAACTGTAGTTTGGCTAACTTTGTTCGATCTTAGCGCCAAAGTCCAAAGTAGGCACGATTGCCAGCCATAATGCGCCTTTGTATTTCTCTGCTGGTTCGTTATCGGTAGTCATCAATGAGCCCAGATACACTAACTCGTCTACTGCCTCGATTTCATCACGATCTTTTCATCTTGCAGATGTTAAGTTTATTTTAACATTGTAGTACAAGGATTATTTCATCCGAAGTAACCGAGAAAAAGAACAAACTTGTATTTGATCATCCTAGATTTGTACCATACATTAAGGAGTTGATTGTTTATCAAAGACCTATTTTTAAAATTTACACTCTTATGTTCAAAAAACAACCCCATTTTTGTCGTTATTGACAAAAAACTTTTAATTTTCTCTTGCTATTGTCTGCCATTCCAATTCCCATAGTTCAGAACATATTTAACTTTAGCAAAGACCCCCACAAACGTTAACCCTGCTAATAATTACATAATTATTAAACCGATCAAGCAGTCTGCTGCTTATTTATTTAAAGGAAATATTTCATAGAATAGAGCATGAGCATGAGCCTGAGCATGATTTACCGCCTAATAACTGCTACTCCGTTGTTTTCAGCTCAGCTGCAATTAAACAGAGAACCAACACATGGAGTTTGGGACTTAATGTCTCAATGCTATATACCGGCGCTGGATGCGTCCAAATGCGGGTCATTTAGGAAATGGGTAGGAATATGTTGTCGTGGTACTCGATTTCAAGGAATCCGCGGAGTCCACTGCACTTGCACGACAAATCACTGGGATGTTAGATAAAATTGTTGGGTTTGTTGTAGGATCTGTTTTGGATAACGGTGTACTGAATTCAACTGACGTCGGTAGCGAATAAGACATTTTACTTCATTCTTGGTTTATTCTCTCTACAGAGATGCACAGTGAAATGATTCAAATTTTGACACCGATTTAAACCAACTGCAAAGATGCTGTTTGAACCACTCACAAGTGTGGGTGGTATATTTCAGCAGAATAAAAAAATACGATATAGATCGAGTTTGAGAACCGATTTAAACCAACAGTAAGGATCACGCTGCTAGGGCCGCTTACATGAGCGGGTGGTTTATTTCAATGGAATACAAAAACACAAACAAATAATGAGTTTGAGGACCAATTTGAACCAACAGTAGGGATGCTGTTGGAGCCACTCATAAGGTTAAGTGGTTTATTTCAATACATAAGTTTAAGTATCGCGTTTGAGGAGTGATTCAAACCAACAGTAGTGATGCTGTTGAGTCTACTCACAAGTGCAGGTGGTTTATTTCAATGAAATACAAAAATACATTAAAATATGGAATTTGAGAGCTCATTTATGCGAACAGTAAGGATGCTGTTAGAGCCACTCACATGTGTGGGTGGTTTATTTCAACAGAACACAAAAATACGTTAAAACATCGAGTTCGTGGACAGGTTCAAACTACAGCAAGGACGCTGGGGTCACTTACAACACAGAAAAAATAATGAATAATAACAAGCGCGTAAAATTTCTTCTCGTTTAATTCGAAACCAACGGAGGTGTAAACAACGAAATCGTTTACAATCTTTCATGTGCCATACAACAATGTTGGCAATCTTTCGCACAACAGGCTCGATTCAGGCGTTGTCTGGCTTAAATTTACAAGAAATATCCCATTATTTTCTGCTAAATCTAGCATCCCTTTTATGTGCATTAGATAACGCAGAAAATTCAATTTTTCTTTTTATCTGCTAAGTGTGGGTGGTTTATTTCAGTACAATAAAAAAAAATCGTCAAAACATTGAGTGTAAGAACAGATTCAAACTAACAGCAGGATGCTGTTGGGCCACTGACAAGTATGAGTTGTTTATTTCAAAGTAAACCAAGTTAAACCAACAGAAGAATTTTGTTAGAGCCACTCAACAGGAGTGAGTGGTTTATTCCAATAGCTTATGGAAATATGTTAAAACTTCGAGTTTGAGATTTAAACCAATAGTAGTCATGCTGCTGTGGCCCTGACAAGTGCAGGGGGGGGCTTTCAATGAAAAATAAAATTACTTTAAAATATTTAATTTGAGAGCCGATTTAAACCAACAGTATGGATGCAGTTGGAGCCTTTCACAAGTCTGGGTAGTTTATATCAGAAGCATACAAAAATTACGTTGAGAACCGATTCAAACCAACAGTAGGGAAGCTGAATGGGCCACTCACAAGTGGGTGGTTTATTTCAATGGAATAAAAGAATAAGTTTTAATATCGAATTTGAGAATCGATTTAATCCAACAGTAGTGATGCTGCTGGGGATACTAAAAAATGCGGGTGGTTTATTTCAATGAAATGCAAAAAAAAGTTAAAATAATGAATTTAAGAACCAATTCAAACCAACAGTAATGAAGCTGTTGGGCCACTGTCAAGTTTGGTGATTTGTGTCAATAAAATACAAGAATAGGCTCAAATATCGAATTTGAGAGCTGAAAAAACAAGTCTGGATTGTTTATTTCAATGGAATACAAGAATATATTGAAACATCGAAATACCCTAGCAACACCAAACAGTCATAACTGGTTACAATGACTTGATTGTTACCTTATTGACTTACATTGAGCTTTAATCTACAAATTGCAACAAGTGTGCTGCTTGGGTACAGAACCGGTTTAAACCATTAGTAAGGATGCTGTTAGGGCCACTCCCAAGTGTGGGTGGTTTATTTCAATGGAATACAAGAATACGTTCACATATTGGAATTGAGATTTGATTTTATCCAACAGTAGTGATGCTCATGGGGCCACTCATAAGAGTTAGTGTTTTTTTTTCCAATAGATCAATGCAAATATGTTGAAATTTCGAGTTTGAGAATCGATTTAAACCAACAGTAGTTATGCTGCTGGAGCCACTCACAAGTGCGGGTGGTTTATTTCCATGAAATACAAAAATATGTTAAGATAATGAACCGGTTCAAACCAATAGTTATGATGCTGTTGCGGCCACTCACAAGTGTGGGTGATTTGTTCCAATGGAATACAATAATACATTCAAATATCGAATTTGGGAGCCAATTTAAACCAACAGTAAGAATGGTCCCAACTCCATTCTTACTGTAAGTTTAAATTGGCTCCCAACTCACAAGTCTGGGTGGTTTATTGCAGTAGAATTGAAAAATAAAGGGTGTATTCGATAAAACTTGCACACAGAAAATCTTCTGTAACTTTTGAATCGTATGTGTTAAAAACCTAGAAATTTGAGTAGATCTTATCCATAGTGTTTTATTTACATCTGCCAAGTTTCATAGTTATACATTCAGTAGTTTCAGTCATGTCGTCGAAACAAGAAATTGTCCGTGAGAAAATTTTGTGCACTCACAATCAAAATCTAGGGGCAATCCCCCCCGGTGGATTGCTAAAAGGCTTGGAATTGCAAATACAACTGTGTCTCGTGTAATAAGAACCTTCAAGGAGCGTCTGAGTGTCCAAAGGAAGGAAGGGAGTGGTCGTAAAAGTGGTCCAATGGACAGTAAAATGGCCAGGAAAGTCGTACAACAATTCAAGAACCGTCCAAACATGTCAATTCGAGATGTCGCTAAAAAGTCTAAGGTGTCAGTCGGTTTTGTGCAGAAAACCATGAAGCGTGCTGGGTTACATGTTTACAAAGTGCAAAAAGCCCCAAACCGGAATGAAAAACAAAACATCACTGCGAAACCCGCGCCTGGAAACTTTACACGAAGCTGCTCTCCAAATCCGGTTGCATCGTGATGGATGACGAAACATACGTCAGAGCCGACTTCCGTCAACTTCTGGGCAAGAATATTTCATTGCCAAGTCGAAGTTCGATGTTCCGGAGGATGTTCGAAAGAAGAAACTATCGAAATTTGCAAAGAAGTTTCCTAATCTGGCAGGCGATTTGCGGATGTGGTGAAATAAGTGCTCCCTTCATCACTTCCGGAACAATAAACGGTGCGATTTACACGGAAGAGTGCCTTAAGAAGCGTCTCTTGCCATTCATTAAGAAGCACAAAGGATCAACTCTGTTTTGGCCTGATCTAGCATCCTGCCACTACGCTCGAAACGCATTGGAGTGGTACCGAGCCAACGGAGTCAATTTTGTGCCAAAGGATATGAACCCACCAAATTCACCGGAACTTCGTCCAATTGGAAAATTCTGGGCAATTATGAAAACGGAACTTCGCAAACATCCCAAAACTATAAAAACAGAGCTAGAATTGAAGAAAATTTGGGTAAAAACAAAAAAAACACTGGGAAAATCGGTTGTACAAAATTTGATGGGTGGAGTGAAAAGGAAGGTGCGGGCATTCGGGATGGAAGACGAAATTGAATAAAACAAATGTTGTAAATCAAAACTCATTAGTAGTTCTTCATTCCCTGAAAATTTCAAGAAAATCCGATAATCAGTTTAATTTTGATGAGTATATATGTGTGTGCCATTTTTATCGAATACACCCTTTATGCTGGCAATGAACGGAATTCGAGAAAAACGCATGCAAATGTTTCTCGCGTGGAACGATCTCACTGACTGCATCCGCGATTGATGTTCAATAATAAAGCCCGATTCAAAGTAAATTTGGACGCATTGAAGTGATCATAACTCAAGAATTAAACAACATGCACGGATGATCAAAACATCAAACAAAAGGGTATTTATTCATCTTTCATATATAACAAGTTATTGCATTTCACCTTTTTGAACGAACTGTCGCACTTTACTTGTTATCGATGCCATCATGATCTGCACAGTCGCTGGTGACACTGTACCGGCGAACTTATTCCACTTTAAACGCATTTGTTTTGCATTTGTCACTTCTTTACCGCATCCTCGAAGTTTTCGCTTGACAATTGCCCAATATTTTTCGATCGGAGGATTAATCTCTTTGGTGACGAAATTAGAATTGTTTGTAGCATACCATTCTAGTACCTCCTAAAAGTTGAGGCAGCTGGCTAGATCCGGCCAAAACATAACGTTGGTCTTGTGTTGCTAAATGAAGGGTAAACCCCGCTTTTTCGAACACTCTTTAATTTAAACCTTCGACATCATTGTGTGAGATGTAATGAAAACCTTGGTTTTAAGGCCACAACTGCAGATTCTTTACCAAATCATTAGTTTGCGAGCAAACTTATCAGTAAAAACAAATTTATACCTGTAAGGGACATCCCCATGACCAGTTGCTAGGTTAAGTTTTCGTTCGGGGATTTGTTTATATTCCATTTTGACATATATTTCGTCATCTTTTAAAATACAGCCATCAAATTTCATCAAAACTCATTCGTATAGTAATCGTGCTCGCTTTTTGGCCACTAAATTTTGTTTCAGGGAGCGATTTAGATGTTTACTGGCACAAAAAGACTTGAATCCTTTTCATGAAAGGATGTTACCTACGGTTACCTATTGAGACACTTGGGTTGCCTTTCACGTTATTCAATACCTTTCTCCTCAGCTCTTTATCCCTAGTTCCACTTTTACGATAGATGTGCTGTGCTCTATCCACATTCAGACTATCTTTGTAACTTAATAAGACACAAGGCACAACGTTTGATTACAAGACTTTGGGAATTCTTACACTTTTGCTATTTTTGAGGCAGACCACGAAGGATTCTCTATATGTTTGCGCACAATTAATTCTCTTTTCTCAAGTTCCATGATCCGTAATTTCGAGATGCATCGATCAATCGAGAAAAACTTGTCACCAATTTCTTTGTCAATGAAACATCAACAAATGCCTGTCCAACGTTTTTTGTTCCAACCACCATGGCGTATTAAACCGTGCCGATTTTCGTTGAATCGAGCTTTAGGTTCTACTTGCGCTTCTACTTTGAATCCATATAATTTCAACGGCTAGGATAGCTTAGCTTACACACTACCAAAAATTGGTGTAAATTTCGGTGCCCTATAATCGAATTATACAAGTGTTCTTTGAAACAAACCTTTTGTCGAGTTGCTTATGATTTGGATTAGAAAGACATAATTTTACATGAAATCTTCGTTTTTCTTTCATGATTTATGTCACAGACGAATTACGTCTCCTGTAATTTTCATAATTTCTTAGCGTATAGCATAACATAGCATAGCATAGAATACCATTTCTTAGCGTAGGAAACTTACACTTAAAGTAGGTAGAGTCACCGAGGCTCACCTGTCCCCTTTTATTTAACGTACACTCTTAGAAAATTTTACAGTACTCGGTAATTTTTTACCGAGCTTCCAACTGCTGAACAGTTCAGTAATCCGATTTAATGGATTTCGTTAAAATTTGACTAGTTCCGGTAATATTTTTACCGGAATACTGTGAAATTTCACCGAAATCCGGTAAATTAGATTACCAAACGTTCAGCTATTGAAAGTTGGGTAAAAAATTACCGAATACTGTACAATTTTCTAAGTGTGTATGGAGAAGAAGACTCACTTCTTGCTTACGTAAGAAACAATTATAAATGATGTAAATATTCAAGATTTTGGAAAAGCATAAAAGGCATAAAGGTACGATTAGATATTGTTGTTTTGAAATAACGTTAAAGCGTTTTCTTTCTTAATTAAAACCGTGTTCACTTCTTTGTGAGTGTTAACAGTAAACCTATCTATGAATTTTGTAGCGAAAAAATGTTTGAGTTGAGAAAAAATAATGCTGTTGTTCAGACCGTAGGAGTTAAGTGGATGAAAATTATTCATCCTTCGTTTGATGTTCTTTTCATATCCTCAAACCTCCTGTTCACCAAATATTATTTCTCATCTGTCATCATGACGTTTCTTCTCGACATAAATCGGTGAAAAAAAAAACCAAGAAAGAGCGTTCATGTTAGATGATAACGAGTACAACTGGAAGATTCACTGATAAAATGCCAGCAAAAACAGACAAGTTTTCACAAAATCTCTTCTGAATAGCATTGTGATTCCTTCTTTATAACATTCCCAATTGGAATCACGTCAGCTCTCAACTTTATAATGTTGTTTATGCAGCTCCATGGTTCTATTGTACCATCTTTGCGTTAGTGATAAGTTTATGGTACATGCAATCATACCTTACGACCGGAGATATGAAGAAACGTTCGAGCATAATAAATTCCTGAACCCGGCATGGTCATGGTTTGTAGCTGTGGTTTACTGAGCTGAGGAAGACCCCATACTCATGTCTGGAGAATGAAACACATTCCACCTCCGTCTGGCGTTTGTTTTGCGTTTTTTGGCCATCGTTTCACGGTTTTATCAGCATCAGTCGTGGAAATTTCTGCTAATTTATTATTTACACGGGGTCTGCTCTTCGTGCTCTGCAAATGCCTTTGCAGCAGATCAGATTCACTGATGTTGGTGTTCCTTTGGCTTTGGTGAAGTAGTCTTTATCACGTTTCCCGGTTCTTCTTTTCACGTAACACGTGTACCGGATGACTTTAAAATCTCTTGAAAGCCAAGACTGCGATCTGCTTGAGGATAAGGTATTAAATATATAAGGTATTTATACACTGGTAGTATCCGCTCTTTTGTGACCCGGTTTTTGTAGATGGCTCGTTTGGATATCGAGGTTATTTCATCCGGCAATAGAAAAAAAACTCTGTCTAATTTCATCCTGATGGGACACTTGCTTTCTCCCTGTATAACGATTAAAGTAAGTGTTTCTACTCTACTTTTTCAAGAGCACTGAAGCTACAAAAAGTCTGTGCCATTCACGAGCAGCACCAAAAGGAAAAGGGAATTAAGATGTTCGCTTTATGGTTCTTCTCTTATCGTTGCGAGTGGTTGGAAATTAAAACAGTTCGGCGACACTACGGTCACCTTTTCATCATAGATATGACGATGCTGCTAGACGTTGTCTGCCATTTTCACCACCAATCACCAGTAGAAAGTTGAATATCGGAACATGTAGCATGAGCGTGGTAATAATTTTCTCCTATAGCTTAACGATTGATTATGAAAGGCCACTGGGTTAAATTCAACTCAGGTTTCGTCTGGTTAATTGCTTAATCTTTTGCTGATCCTGTTAGTCCCAGAGACACCGGATTTCTTTGCTTTGGGGTTATACGGGGTTAAATTTAAGCTAATCTGATGAGGAGGAATAAATCTGGTATTTTTTCGACACCATAATAATTTTACAAGCTTTTTCATCGGTTGTTTCAAAAGGATAGCAGTGTTTTGTTTGGCAAAAATGAAAAAAATCCAAGGTACGCACGTTTTTACTATGTATACAATGTTTATCATTTTGTATGTTAGTCCCATAAATCCCAGCATGCCACGTGCAAATGAAAAACAAAACGCGTTCATCGCAAAACAAAAAACATTCTCCACCTATACATTGAGTTTGAATGGTGAACACGTGCAGAATACATTGTAGGCTATTCAAGCATTTAGATTCATAATTCATCTGGTGGATTACTGTGAGCGCTGTGAGGGGATTTTCAGTGTATTTAGGAAGTTTGATTGGAAGTCCATCTTGAGATTTAAAGACCATTTTGCTTTGATCATTCGATGACTAACTTGGTTGGGATGAAAACAAAGCAAGCGACATCAGATGCTCTGTAGTGAGATGGTTGTTTTGGAAAATTGTCACGAACTTCACTAAGGTGCTAGGCAGACGATTAGTTTTTCCTGTTTTTTTCTTCAAATATACCCGTCACAGCTTCGAGACCACAGGTCGAGTTCAATACGAATTAAAATGGCGGAAAGGCGATCCTGAAATCCCTGAAATCCGAAAAGCTGGGCTGAATCAACTGGGGAAATATTCAACACGTTGTCAAGGGAGGTTTCCTACACTGGTTTGCCTCTATTTGCCTTCAGGGAAACACTCTGCGATTCGCGGAATTGTTCAATTAGATTCCTTCTCCATCTCCCACGCTTTACTGCTCCTCGACCTAGCATTCGATAGTTTCAACTAAATAGTCGTAAAACTTTGCTAAAACGTGTGTTTTTAATTCATTTCGGGGTTAGTAGGGTGTGTATATTTAATGTGGTGGTTAGCTATGCTTTCTATCCTGTCAATGTATGCGACAACTGATGGGTTTACGGTTCCTCCATGCTCCGATTGGTGGTAGTTTTCCACAATCGGCGAACGGCGTCTTTGACGACGGGTTTTTTGTGTTCAGCGCGATTCAACGGAACGGCATTGAACGGTCTGAGCTTCCGCACCCTTGTTGAAGGGTTCAAACAGTAATTTTACATGAATGCCTGATTTATCAGCTTTATCCTTCGGGAACGTCCATTAATTATGTCACACAAAAAAGGACTTTTGATAGCCCCCACCCCCCCTTGTCACGTTTTTTTGTATGCATATTAAATTTTTTTTGTTTACCCAAACCCCCCCTCCCCACTTACTGCGTGGCATAATTAATGGACCTTCCCTAACAGAAAATTATTTGACACAATTTCTGTTGACACACATGTGGTGCTGGCTTAACATCCAGAGCTGCTTTCACTGAGGAAATTAGAATGAAATAATGGCTAGGGAAATAGTAGCAGTGTTTTATTTTATAGCAAATTCAGCGTAACGGGTGGCAACTAAAGTTTATGAATTTTTTCGAGGCCCCTACACGGCCAGCCGTTTCAACTCACTTTTGAGTTGTTTTTGACTCACTTTCGACATTAGTAGAGTCACTCAAATTAGAGTAAATTAACTGGGATTGACAAGTTGACATATCGAAAACATCGATTCAAATTGATTTTGATATGTGGACTTGTAAATCCCAATTACATTTACTCAAATTTGAGTGACTCCACAAAAACCGCAACAAAGTTCAACTGTTCTCACAAGTACATCTGCATAACATTGAAATGAGTCGGAATAAAGTGCCGAAGGAAGACAAGAGCCCCAGAATGCATTGAGAAGCAGATTTCAACGCTAAAATCCCAAAGCCGCTGGTTGATTAAAAATTATTCCGGAATTTTGTTTGGTTTTTACGTCCCTCTTTGGAAGACCATGGATAGTTCTAGTGCATTTCTGAACATAGAATATAAGTTTGAACATAAGCTTGAATAGCAAGTTATGTTGCACACAAAGAATAATCATATTGATAATGATTATTTTTGCTTCAAAACAAAAACCTTCAAAACGTCAATTCAAATAATTTCGTGCTCTATACATTTAAAAGTTGAAATTTTCAAAATAAGCTGTAGAACTGTCAAATCGAAACCGTGGCATCGTTGAAAACGAAACCAAATAATGTTTGCTCCAAAATGAACTTTCGTCCAATTATAATGAAAATAAAAATGTGGTTTTTGATTGAAATTAGATTAAAGTTTTAAAATAGCTGGATTTATTTTCAGATTAATTGTAGAACTGTCAAATTGAAACCGTGGCGAGTAAATTATTTTATTGCAAAATGAACTTTCATGCTGAACTATCGTGATGTTTTCCATCACGAGAGATCCATGTCGGACATTGTCGGACATTGACACCTGAGCAACATCTGGCATCTGCAGCCTGGTCTGCTGGCGTTTGTGGTAGCGCTGCAAATAAAAAAGTGGGGTGATTAATTGAAATAAAACATTACCATTCATGTAGAAATGTACGCATCCTTCAGACAGAGATTGTTACTATTATCCACCCTAAGGAAAGCATCGTCATTGAAAATCAGTTGAAACTTTCCTCCACTTGTTTATACTGTAACAATGTGATCGAGCGAAAAATTCCAAACGACGACGATGACGACGACTTGCTTTGTGTTGGTGGATTTGACAGTTCTACAATTTTCATGGTAAAAGAACACACTTTTAAATTTACACACTGAACCGAAAAAATACACTTTCAAATCAAAAACATAATTTGCGTAGTTGATAATTTTAATTTCAATTTAATGAAAAATAAACAACTTTTTAGAACTTGAAATGAGAAGAAGAACTAGTATTTTCCATTTAATTCCAACTAATTTTATTGCTTATTTTGACAGATACGCGTATTTCGTATACAATGTGTAGACTTCGTCAGTGTCGTGTACTAATAACTCGGCGTCTTGTCGAGTTATTAGTACACGACACTGAAGTAATCTGCACATTGTAGACGAAACACGCCTATCAGTCAAGATAAGCAAGATAGGTACTTGGAATTAAATGGATAGTACTAATTTTTCTTTTCATTTCTAGTTACAGGTATTCCACTAAACAGCTCAAACTGTCTAGGATTCACGTTTTAGAAATAAAAGGCAAGACTTTTAATATAACAATATTCCTTTTTTGTGTGTGTACATTGGAAGAGGTATTTATAAGACATGGTTCAAGCCCTCTGGTTTCGCTATCAATCAGGCTGCGTACCAGAACGAATGTTGAAGAGAATTTCGATCCCGTTTCTTTAAAATCATCATTCAGAAGGACAACCCATTTTTTCGCGAAAAAAGCGTTATCAAATTACAACAAACAAAACAATTTGATCCCATATGTACACAAAAACCACAACCCGATAAATCTGCCTCAGTGTAGTCCAATCGAAGATTTTTTGGGATTTGGAGGTCCTTGGTGTACGAAAATAATTGGAAAGCCATGAATTGCAAACAATTCATTGGTAGAATTTGATGCATTCAAAAAGTTGATTCGAATACAATGGCCGTACAATGTTCCTGTTCTGACGTCAACCGGGTGCTTTGCCGAACATCCAATTACTGGCCGTTATGAACTGTTGTTTAATTTTTTTCAACAATGGACAATATATCTCTAATTTCAATAAATCAGATCATCAGTATGTTGTCTTTTTATGACTGCTTGAGAAAAAAATTCCGAAATTTTAGCTGCCACTCGTTAGTTTTGCACACCGACTATTTTTCTAAATTAACTGTTTTTTTCTCTCTATTCATACAACTTTTAATTTAACGAATTCCAAGATTCGACATTTTGAACTTCAGTCCCGTGGATTTAACTAGAGCTTTTTGACCGTATAGCGATATGATGCCTGTCTTGTCGAGGTTCTGGATCAAAACCTTTTGGATGAGTTTATCCGATGGCTTAACTCTTCTAACCACTTATCATTTGGTCTTCCGCTTCTGACATTTTAACCGGTATGGATTCAGAGACTTGAAACGTTAATTGCTCAAGTGAAAAGATTGTGAAATAACAGGGTTGGCCTCTCTTTACTAATTTTAATTCAGTTTTTTTTCCTTATCTTGTTTTACCATTACAATTCGCTGGGTTCAAGGTCTAATAAAGAGTGTTGCGATCAATATTTTATCAAACAGTAATGTGTTTGAGCAGATCATAGTTTTATTAGTATTTTTTTTTCTTTTTCAAGTTCAGTTAATACAGAATACAGGAGAAATATTCAGCTACGCGTCCTTTTTACCGAATGCGAATTGCCGAGTCTTTCGTTTAAAACCTGCCATAAGATTTTGTACAGTCTCATGTATCATAAAAAAAAATTCAACAAAATAGAGGCCGTTAGAATGTGTTGAAAAAGTCGCTGTATCTAGCTTGTGCTGGCTCTCCTAGTCGCAGTATTGATCTGAATCCGGCCAACTTAAAAAAATTACATCAATTAAATTTACAGGTAATAGATGAATTGAAAAGAAAAGTGTAAAAAAAATTTGCACTTTGAGCATGAGCATGAGCATGATTGACCGCCCACGGATGCAACTCCGTTATTGCCAGATCAGCTGTATTTGCACAAAGAACCAACAGATGATGTTTGGGACTAACATGCATCTTCAATGTGTAAAAACTGGTGACCCATTACAAAGCAATACCGGCGCCGGCCGTGTCCGAATGCTGGTCAAATAGGGAATGGGAAGGAACGTGTTGACATGATACTCGCTTTGAAGGAAGCCGAGAAATCCTCTACACTTCCACGAGAAATCACTGGGTTGTTGGATAGTTGGGGAAAGGTTAGTTGCTGGGTTCGTTTTGGTTAACGATAAGCTAAAAGTATGTAGTATACGCCAATAGCAATGGACCGCTCCAATATGACTGAAAAGAGACAAGCGTAACGAAAAACAAAACAAAACGAAATAGACAAAATAAAATAAAACAGGATATTAGATATTGTCTTCAAAATATGGTAGAAATAAATTATTTGTTGCTTTGCAAACCAGCTCTCCTCGATATCCTAGATGACCAAGTGTTGCTGGACCGCAGCTGCTGCCGTCGGCACTCGTCCACATCAACCCGTCCGTCGCCGACGTGTCGGAAACCTTCCGGTAGTAACATGATATGTGTGTCTAAAACACTCTTCTTGCACTGATTAATTTACAAACTAATCCTGAACACCGAATCAAAATTCACTTTGGCACGGTTGTGGTATTTTTCTATGAAATCTAGTTCTAGATACTGGCATATCTTCCCCCACAATATTCGCAAACGACGACACTTTGGACCTGAGCTCGCTTGAGGGTCAATCACCAACACACAACAGCGCAATTGATTGTATGCCATTTTTTTAAATGAAACGCGAGCACGGCGTGATCCCACGACATGCAATACACTTCTCATTTGCACTTTTGGCGTAACATTTTTGAAATAATCCACATTTGCTCCGCCATTTTATCACATTTTTACATATCTAATAATAAAATATTACAATAACTTTTAATTCATATAGAAGGTAACACATTAATAAAGAAATCATATTAGTTTCAGCTTAAGCGAACAATTAGTTTTCGAGTTATCACCGGCATAAACTCCTAAAATGCGGTTTTGAGAAAAACGCGTTGAAAGTTTGTTCAAGTGGTCAAGCATATCTTTATACATACTGCGCGCGAAAAAGGCGTCTTCGAAAAACGTTGAAAAGAAACACTTCGAGTTCGAATTTCGAAAAAAGGGTTTAAGGAGCCTATTCTACGGGAAATTTACTAACTTTGAATGCAAAAACAAAAAATTGAATTTTTTGGTCATTCTAACTGTACATTCCTCCTTAAGGTTTCCGTTGTTGGCAGCATACCACTCCATGACCTTGTTTCGCAATGGAAAAATGCCAAATCCGGTCAAAATAGAACGGAACAACTGTGTCGCTGCAGGAAAGGCAGTAGACGTTTTTGTAGGCACTCGCTCAGATAAATTTCCTGGTTGACGGTTCCGGTCGCAATGTAAACGTTGCTCTTCAAGCAACAGGTACAGATGGCCTGCCACACCAGATATTTCTTCGCGTACTTTGACAGCTTAATGTGCTTGAAAATATCTGCCACCTTGCCCCGTCCGGTTGCCGTGTAAAATTCCTGTCCTGGAAGCTGTTTAAAGTCTACCTTGACGCAAGTTTCATCGTCCTGTACCACGCAATCAAACTTCGTTAGCATCGTCGTGTACAACATTCACGAACGTGCTTTTTTTTTTATTAAATCATTAATTTGTACAGGCTCAATCGAATCAATTTAACTGAGCCAAGTTTTCATTTTTATGTACATCAATTTTCTTAAGACTAAAGTTAGGAGATAGAACCGATTACTCGCGGCCGTCTCGAAGTTAAAAGGAAATAAAATTTAACGGATGGGAAGATGGGAGGGAATTTTAAGTATGGTTTACAAAGCACATTTATTTTACATTCTAAATTGTCAACAAACTGTATACTTATACAACTTTTAGTTTTCTTTAGCATTGAACATTTTTGATTAAGAAAAAAAAAAACACACAAACACAGATAAAAAAAAAACTTATAGTAAACATACATGTTAAACAAACTACAATCTAAGGCTAATGTTAGTCAAGAACACATAAATGAGCTTCATAAACTCCAAATCACGTACAGCCAAAATATCTCAAACCGAGTGACTGTTGACGAAAAATAGGAAAAAAAATCGTTGAAGGCGATTTGTCGATCATTGCCCAGAATTGAACAATGAGATGGGACCCATACAAAAGTGATGATAAAATAACGCGAAGATAAAGCACTTAGAGGCTCCTGTATATTCATGAGAAAATACAAGGAGTGCTTTACCGGCTTCAATGAGCGAATAGCCTCTATAGTACTGAGACTATCCCTGAAAATGAAAACCTGATCCGGTATGAGTGAGGCAACCATTTCTAGCGTAAAGTGTATTACCGCTAATTCAGCGACATATACGGAACAAGGAGCTTGAAGTTTGGCGCTATAAATGTCATTAAATATACCAAAACCTGCTGACATCTCTATCAATGTCCTGTCAGTGAAGAACGATCTAGTGGAATCAACTTGGAAAAATTTTGCAGCAGATATCACAGGAACAATCATAGGAAGATGATGCTCTGGGATTCCATGAAGCTGCTTTATGGATAAATCAAAAAGAATCGAACTGCCGAAGTTGGAGAAGCAAACACAATTGGAAATATTCGGCGAAGGGCTGACATCCTGTGTTATGTACAAATGGTACAAACTCATGAAGCGAGTTTGAGGATTCAACTCGAGAAGCTTTTCAAAGTTTTCGATTACCTGAGGGTTCATAACTTCACACCTGATGAGGAGCTGGAGAGACAATTCTGTAAACCGATCCTAGAGTGGCAATATGCCAGCCAGCACTTCAAGACTCATGGTCTGAGTTGAGTGCATGGCGATCGTGCTTTGGCCGACGTGTTTTGTGTACCGTTGCGTTGTGGAGTCAGCGCTTTCTTGTAAATCGACAGTCCAGCTCGTTTTTTAGCTCTATCCACGGTTGAAGGCGCCACTCCCGGCTTCTTTGCGACATCTCGGACGAAGGGATTGGGGTTCCGCTCGAAACAGCGGGCAACTCTTTTTATCGTCGCTTTGGCCTCCGGCTTTCGATTTCCTTCCGATCCAGCTTTGCTGGCCGTCGACAAACGTTCACCGAACACATTTTTAATACGTTGGTAACAGTTGATTTAGCCACATTCAACAATTTCGTCAACTTGGCGTGAGAGTAGTTTGGATTTTTGCCATGCACGTGCAAAATTTTGATGCGTTGCTTCTCTTTCTTCGACGACATTTTGAAGTGCTAATCTCAAAATCAAAATAGAGGCATCATGCTACATGCACACATCTTCAAAATGAGGGGAACGCAATTTTTTTTTAATGCACGATGAAAGGAAATGCGCCAAGTTCAAGTCGACCAAATTTTGATCGAAACACCCATTACTATACAATACTTGGAAATTCCATGGATGATCTGAAATTATATACCGTACTAAGAAAAGTTCCATTTTTCGTGGTAGGGTAAGATTTAGGCATGCTACCTTACCGGGATCCCGCTACTTACATCGCCTTGACGCGATACAGCGTTTCTTACTCAACCGCTGGATGCCAGGACAGACGCTGTTCGAGCCGCACCCCCTAGGTGGACAGACGCTCGGCACGCACCTCCTCATTCTAGCTGAAGTCAGAAGGACAACAGTGCCCAGGCTGCACTGCCAGCTAAGTACGCAACCCTTAGCTGGCGGTCTATGTCATCTCTTGACCCGTGGAAGCATGAGGTAGTAACTTGTGAGGACCAGAGTTATGATGCGGGGACGCACGCTCCATCACAGTTGTCTACTCACCATTTTGCAGTCCATGTAAATATTATGCCGAAATTTTGAAAAAAAAAACAAATTGAGCCGTTGATGCTTGTCACGTTGTACCAGGCTCTTGAGATAAATAGTTTTGGAATGGAAATGGATGATTCAAAAGCGTGCTGAAAAAAACTATTAATTAAATAATAATTGAAACTAATATGATATGATTAACAGGTATGGGTATACAAATTGATTTATTGGTACACGTTCTTCAGTCGCACCCCCTCATTTCGCTATTGTCAAAATGACAATATTGTCCAGGCTACGCCAACCACCCAACCAATGTTTCAGTTGACAGTTTCTACTTGTGAGGACGCTCCTTCGCATTTGTCAACTCGCCATTTGATGTTCATTTAATGCGTTTTCAGATATGTTTGATTTAATTTGTCCTATACTGTAAGTGGTCTACATATGATTCTAAACGGTACATTCGAATAAACCTAAGATTGTTAACCTTAGTAAAAAAATACAGGTCTTTAAAATACTGTTAAATCCAGAAGCATTCCTGCTGCCATTGGTGCAGCTATGAAGCACTTCCGTGCTAAAGATTCGAAGGCACGATGAGTGGGCTGATTGAATCCACACAATTATACTAGTACTAAAACGGGAGAGGCTTAAACATCTCGAAATAAAAAAACAGTGGAAGTGCATTTAGAATAGTTTGTTGAGATCCACCTCTAAGTCCTAGTGGAACCATTATAATACCCAAGAAGCCAAGATGGGAACGTGTTTTTACTATCGCATCGTTCGGAGCACATTAGTTCAGCCAGCAGTAAGCCAACTTGACGCAGGACGCATCGGTAAACTGTAGCATTATTAAATGCTCTCACCACTTCGTTTCATCATACTGCACTATAAGTTTTGATAGGGCACTTTGACTCGGTTCATTAACGTTTACTCGTGTGGCCGCTTCTGCTACATATCGGGGGATGGTGCACCACTGGGCTGCAAACACGGACGATGGGAGCGAAAAGCAGAGTTCTCATCAAGCCGTTCAGTGTCCGTGACGTGCCTCTTTTGCGTTGCAATGAAAGAGTCTGCAAGTCTATTCGACTATTTCATACCAAGGCAAACAAGGTACGCCCGGCCACTGCACTGTCTAATGAACTTTGCTGAATCGATTCCATCCGATAACACTATACAGCAGTGTCCTTCGTTAAGCGATGGTGACCATTTAGTGACCCGCTTCATCGGGGAAAATCGTTATAAATGAGAAATTATACTGCAAATAACTAAGCTAATGGCATGTGTGGCGTGATTTTGCTAATCCATCCCGATAAGACCAATAGTGCAATGGGACGGTTTACCAAAGTCGCTAATGAATGCGGCACTTAACTGGAACATGCAATCGTCGAATAAAATGTGATATTTTCTTGGAATCTCACCACCCACCAAAGGGCTTTAACTATCAACTAACAGCTTCGCTACGGTAAACTTTCCCCAGGCAATCATAAAATCCGCTCATGCCAAACCATAAATTCGGATTCACCAAGAAAGCAAATACCGTTCTCGCTGGCATGTAGCTTTTTGAGATGCTTTCTTTCGACGCTCGACCCCGATGACACTATCGTCTGTAGAGTCGAAGATGCGAAGCTCTCCCTACGGCACCCAAGGGCAAAATATAAAGTATTTTCGATTACTTCGTTGTTCGTACATTATACCGATATTTGCATACTGAATACCCTATGGAGGATGCTGCTCACTAAACTTTCTAGATGCTCTGAGACGTTGTCGGTATGTAGGTGAAGCAAATATTTTCATAACTGGTTAGCGTTCTCACACACATGCACCCATGGGAACATTGGCAAGCCAAGAAACCTGAGTACATAATGGCTTCCATTCGCTGTTTTGATTGATTCCTCTAGCAGGTATACAGGTTTTAACCTTTAAATTGCATGACTTTTCAAGTCGTTTTTTACAATTTATGTTCGATACCAAAATTTTCCGTCAAATAATAAATTGCTGTTTCCGAAAGCTGTTTCAGTGACTAGGCGTCAGTGATATAACTTACTATGTTATAATCAAGTTACTGCAACGAATGATGATCGTAGTGTGCTACTTGGGATTACTTGACCGTGTAAAAAGCGGCAACAGTAAGTCAATACGAGAATATAATATGTGTATATAAAAAATATATCTGACTTAGGGTATCTTAATATCCTACTAGCCCTGGATAAGCTGAGAACAGAAAAAAAACTTTTCAAAAATCAAAGATAAAATTTAATAAAAGATACTTTTTTACAAGACATGTTGCTATAAAATCTTTATACCGTTCAAGTTCCTATATTTCAAAGATAGCAATTAGAGTGATCGAAGAGCAATTGGAGTGATCGAATAAATGGCTTATCTATTCATAGTACCACTAAGCTAAATATTCTAAAATATAATCCTATACTGCTAAGAAGCGCATGCTAGTCTTTTATGAACATAGGAGATCAAGTTCAGAAGTACATTTTTAAAGTAAATGTGATGCTGAAATGCTGAAAAACAAATTGAGCGTTTGATGTTTGTCACGTTGCTCTAGACTCTTAAATAAATGTTGTAGGCTTGCAAAGATAATTCCAAAGCATGCTGAAATTATTAATGAAATAATACTGGAAAATAATATTATATGATTTACTGGTATGGGTATACAAACTATTCTATTGCTACATGATCTTCACTCACACCCTCTCACTTCGTTAGGGTCAAAATGACAACATTGCCCAGGCTACGCCAACCAGCATCTCCATGTTTCATCTGGCAGTCGTTTGTGATCATATGACTTGTGGAGGTGTAGGGTAGGAACTTGTGAGGACCAGAAGTCTGTCGCTCCCTGATCCTAGAGGCTGCTGCAATCGTTGTATGAATGAAAACGGAAGGATATCGGCTTTTACACATGTTGCAAGGCTGGGTGAGCTAAGAAGTAGCCCTGGGGTGATTCGTATTACCTTGTTGTAATCAGGGCTGAAAGTTAGAATCATGTCTTGGTATGTTCGAATTGTAATTTCCAGCCCATAAAGTAGTTAACTAGTGACGATACTGGAGCCAACTCTATACAGTGATTTGCGGTTGTTGGTCTTATGTCTTCCACTAATTGATGTTAATAGGTGGATTCTGCATTCCACTTCCTTTTTGGTGAGACTGAAGTGACTTCGGAAATTACATTTGCGGTCAATAATCATTCCGAGGATTGGCAGCTCTTTTTTAAAACGTATTTGCTTCCCTGCAACTGTTACGAAGTTGTGCCATGGATGGTGTCTTGCAACACAACAATGCGAGATCAAAAAATTTTCTGCTGCCATAGTAACGCAAGTAACCATTTTAGTTTTATTCCGCATGGCACTCCTTCCGGCTTTGCTGATAAAACTACATTCAAAACTGTTTTGTCCGCCAACACCTCCTCTTTGCATCTTCAAAGCCGAAAGGTGTCCATACAACGTGGTACAACAGGTGTACAACGTGGCCAACCCTCTAGACGGTTGTAAAAACTGATTAATAAAACCTTTACAAGGCCTTAGATTTTTGAAAGTATTCTATTGAAAGATGTTATGACCACTTGAGAACCTTTATAAAACCTATTGGCTGCCATCAAAACCAGCATAGGGCCAAATGGCCACAGCTGTCAAAATTCTCGGTGATATCGTGGTTGGTTTATGTTGTTCTGCTTTGTTCGATTCTCTACTCTTCTGATTCATTTCTGATTTTTTTCAATCAATTGGTCTCTGATCTACAGTTCATCTGTAGTAAATTTAAAATTTTGTGTATTTATTTTTCCACATTTCAATTATTTCATGTATTTCAATATGGCGATTGGAAAAAAACACAGTTTTTCCAAGAAGCCAATTTATCTTCGCAATGGCTACTATAAAACTATTTGGTCATTTGGTGACTTTCCTCAATGCCAATTTGCCGTTTAATGCATTAACTGCACAGGGAAAAAAGCGTTCCCGAAAATGAAAACGGACCGTGAACTAGTTCACGTTTTCATGATTTTTCCCTTTAAACGTTATTTAGTTCATGATTGCGTGATTTATGTCACGGTGCATTTTTGCTTGTTCTCGAATTCATGACTGTAGTTCACGGATCTGGGCACGGATTTTTTTTCCGTGTGTAGGCAAAATGGGTTTAAAATGCTTTTTCAACTGACAATATTAAGATATTTTGAATGAGTCCTAAAACGGCATTTCTGAACGGAATTTTACGAGTTCATAAAACCTTTGATAGAAGTAAAAAGAACTTTAGAAGACAGGGTTTTAAGAACGTTGTAAAGAAGCTGTGTAGGTTCTTATAAACCTGACTAGAATTTGAAAACTTTTGGCACATCTTACTGCCATAATAAAACCAAATTGATTTCTAGTGGCTTTCATAAAACTTCAATAAAACTTAATAAAGCTGGATGGCTTTTGCAATGTTAATTGGGAAAGCCGACTTTACCTGCCCATTTTGCGACTATTCTCACGGCCACTTTGGTTAGGTGTCGAATACTGAATTCATTCTTATCATAAATAAAGTTACGGCTAGCACGGAGCCTTGTGGAACACCCATTTCCTCCTCTAACATATTGGAACGCGAGCTACCTATCTAAACTTGGAATGTTCGAGTTTTAAAAAAGCTGTGGACGAATTTTCCCATATTTCCGATTATAGCACAGTCGATGAATTGCCGCAGGAGTCCAGGGCGTCAAACTCTGTTATAGGCCTTGGATAAATCTAAGGCCGCTGTATCGACATGTAAGTCGTTTGCTAGAGCATTATCGATGGTTTGACCCAGAGCTGCGAGATAAGATCCAGTTCCTCTACCCTTCAGGAAAGCATGTTACCGTTGACCCAACAGGTTCCGCTCTCTGAGAACAATAACAAGGCGCCTGTTTACCATGCGTTTCATGATCTTCGAAGCACAATTTGTGAGGGCTATAGGCGATAATCCCGCGTGTCAGTCGATCCGATTTTCTTTTTCGGTTTTGGAACAACAAAACTATGCTTCCAGTTTTTTTTGGAAACATGCCGTTGGTCCATATCTGGTTGATACTATTTAAGAAAGATGTTTTAACATGCAACGGAAGCCGTTTCAGAAGGGGATAGCTAATACCACCAGGTCCTGCAGACTTCCCTTCAGCGGAATCCATTATGTACAATAGTTAGGTGGTTGTGAAGGGTTTGTTGAAATCACAGTCGTTTACATCATCAGGTACCTCTAGACTAGTGCAATGCGCTTTTGCTTATGCCAATAGAAAGTTCTGATCACATGCTGCGTTGGTTTCGAGAAGTATTGTCCTAATGCATTCGACACGAAGCTTGGATCCCGTGATACGACGTCTTTCTGACGAATCTCAATTCCTGGTGCCCTTCTTTTGCCGCTCAATGCATTTACATGTCGCTAAATTTCGGTGGTTAATTAGATGCTGTCAAAACCCTCGAGTAATGTTTCCCAAGACTTGCTTTTTCCATTTCGAATAACGTCCTTACAGTGGTTTCTAAGCCGTTGATAGTGTTCGTGGATGTCCTTCCATTCCGGGTGGGTTATTGGGGTGCATTTGAGCTTCCTTAGAGCCATTCTCCGAGCTTTTACTGCCGCTTTTGTGTCTTCATTCCACCAGTGCACAGTGGGCCAGGAGACGAAATTAGCAAGACAAAACCTCTAGCGCTTTGAGCATGCATTTTATCAAGATGATTGCTTCAGCATTGTTGCTCAGTTTTATCTGCGCCACAATTTGGTAATAAAAATTAGTTCCAATTTTCACCGCAAGGGTGACGCTGCGATACTAACTTTTTTATTTCGCCTTTTAGCGGTTTGATGTCTTCGGCAAAGTTGTAGAACATAAAATAATAAGAAAGTTTGCCGAAGACATCAAAGTTCTATGTCTACAAATAACAAAGTTACGATTAGTTTTGTAAAATTTAACTGAAATTTACGTTTTTTCTACTAATTTTCATATTTTCGTCAAATATGTTATTTTTGGTACCATTTATGTGTTGAACCTTATAATTTGCGTATGTTTTGGAAATGTTCGCATAGTTTTTGGACATAACAAGCGAAATATTAGCCAACACTTTGAAAAATATCATGAATTTCAAAATTAATTTTCTCAAAAAATTGCAAGTTGTTGCAAAAAATTACTCATGTTTCAGAAAGTACCATATGTGACCTTTCAATTCTGAAATTATTCCCGATACATATTTTGATATATTTGAGATATCGTATTTTAAACTTAGGATGATTTTAGCCCGAACTCAATGCTATAATTGATTGCTTTTTGCGTATACATACATATGCATTCCATTGTACAAAATCTGATATGTTTTCATGTCAACATGTCAAATGGAATTATTTTTTCACCTCGAATATCTTTATTTTTAATCTGTAAAAGATAGTGTGCTATAAAAGTCAATTGAAAATAAGTATTCCTCTGCACTTGTATTCGTGTGTCGACGAATACGATTGATCGCTGACACACATACTTGTTTACTTCACTGTCAAAACCAAGGGGTCATCATCGAAGCAAATGTTGAAGCATGAGCCTGTGCACGCTGCCATAATTCTATTGCCTTTTTGATATTACTGTTAGCCGTGTTTTGGTGTTGCCTCACTCATTTCCACGAGAATATTGAAAACGTGCCTCACAGTAATTTTTTCTATGTCCATGAGTGCACGGATGTTGATGAAATATCAAAGCAACCACGACTTTCCCCATTACATTTGAATACGCCTCAAAACTTCAAATCTCAAACGTCAAATGTCATAATAATTGTGTAGTTATCAACCGTTTGGAAGCGCTGGTTTACCCTTTTGGTTCTTTCGGCAGATTACTTCTAGTTTGTGGTTGGTGCCTTCTACAGATCACTATGGCTCAAGGTAGGTTATTTTAATTAATCCAGTAGGAATTCATTCAAGTAATTTTATTATTAGCGTGCAGTATTCGCGTACGAGAAATAGTAGAATTATTCCTACAGAATCTTCCACTTGGTGATGTGGCATCGTATGTGAAGAAGAAAATAACATGTCCTGATAATAAAATGTTTTCTGATTCCGTTCAAAACTCACTACGTTTGCTACTATCAAATATTGAATCACGATACGCAAAGTGCCACCGCATAAAGAGTTTGTTTTTCCTGAAACATTCAAAATGGCTGGATTCAACTTTAAAATTTTGAATAATATTCCGAAGAAAAATGTTGGTGGAAGGAAGAAAATATCTTTTGGTGCAGAAACCCCTAGGACCAGGCTCGTAAAACCAAAGATTTGCGAAAAACACACCACAGCAGAATTGGTTTCAGCCACGGTAACGGCATTAGGACTGATGGATATCGTTCGTTGCGGGTTGTCGAGCACCTATTTGCATTTCCTGAGAAAGCTTCCCGTTTCAAAAACTTGCTCTATCTGTTGAACCAGAGATGAAACGTTTTACAGTCGACGATGCATTGAGGTTTTTATGTGAAAACGATCTAACAAAACAACAGTACCAAAACATAAGGAACATGACGCTAAAAAAGGATATGACATTTATCCAGCATACAATGACATCCGCGATAATAAAAGTACTTGTTATCCACGTGGTAAGGACAAATTCATTTAATTATGTTCTTGTCTAAACAGCTTCCAATAGATCGATAATTCTTTCAAGTTTTGGATTTTGTGGTGGTTTTGAGTCGCTTTTTTAATAATTCTAAATTATTTCAAAATTACTTTAACTCTCCAATTGAAAAAAAAAAAAATTTCCTCAAAAGTTTCGAAATTATTTTTAATAAAACCAAAAAATTTCAAAATTGGAACAATTCCCAATTGATTGGAAGCTGTTTCATGGCGGAATGTGAGCTGTATCAAAGTTTATTTGCAAACTATATTGGGCACGCAAATGATAATAACCTTTACAATAAAGTTTTAAAAGTTTGCATGTTTGAATGTATTTCAGATATTTCCATTCGGCCATCATGCGCAGAAGTTCCTCTTCAAAATCTTGTTGACCATACGGTAGAGCGTCTCTTCATGACACTGAATAAATATATTGAACCGTACATTCATGAACAGGGAAATTTATGTGTTATTTTAAAATGGGGATTGGATGGTTCAAGCAACCACTCACGGTATAAAATTACATTTTTTGAAGAAGTTGGCGATGATGTTATATCATGTAATGACTCGCATATTTTTTTGATTTGCCTGGTTCCTTTGCGAATATATTTCAACGCAGTCTCCGGCGAACGACAAGAAGTTTGGAGCAACAACAGTCCATCATCCATCAATTTGTGCCGCCCCATCAAAATGGTTTTTCAAAAAGAAACTGCTGATCTTATCAAACGAGAAGTGGAGAGTATGATGTTACAAATACAAAATTTGAAAGCAATCACATTGACGATAAATAGGATTTCTGTAGATGTTTCTTCTGAGTTAATTTTGAGTATGGTCGATGGCAAAGTTATTAACAGCTTCACAGGAACAAGTTCCCAGGCGTGCAATCTTTGCGGAGCATCAGGCAAAAAACTCAGTAATCCCATCGAAGCCCAAATATGTGACGATCGCAATAAAATTGAAACCATTCCTGTTTTGCATGCTTACATAAGAAGTATGGAGCTTCTGCTTAATGTTTCGTACAGAATCCCACTCAAAAAATGGCGTATAAATAAAGGAAACGAGACCTTTCTTGGACGGCAACGTGCAATTAGAGAAGAATTTAAGAAGATTGGGCTGAGAATAAGTGAACCTTTGCCATCCGGAGGTAACTGCATTTTTCTTCTTTATCGGGAAGTAGATCCCTTTATCTTTATTTTTTCATCAGGTAACACAAATGATGGCAACACTGCTAGAAGATTCTTTCAAGATCCAGAAACAACGGCAAGAATTACAGGACTTGAGGTGGACATCGTTCGTCGAGTCGCTACACTTCTTTGCGCGCTATCATCGAAATTAGAAATCGACGTCAAATCATTCGAAACCTATGCAGAAGAAACTAGAAAGTTATATGTCCATTATTATGATTATTATCCCCTTTCGCCTTCAGTTCACAGGATCTTGGTACATGGATCTGAAATAATAAGTCATTGCGAAATTCCTATTGGACTATTGTCGGAAGAAGCACAAGAGCGTCGGAACAAATCGATCAGAAAATTTCGGGAGCACCATTCTCGACAATTCAGTCGCCTGGCCCTCTGACCCCGTGATGACACTCACAAAACAGTTTCCTCAAACCGATAAAAATCAATTTCTAGAATCCGTACAAAACCTGTTGAAATAATAGTAAATATAAAATAAAAAATAGTTGCTAGATCAAAAATATTAATTATAATTAATCCAGATATCTCAAATATATCAAAATATGTATCGGGCATAATTTCAGAATTGAAAGGTCACATATGGTACTTTCTGAAACATGAGTAATTTTTTGCAACAACTTGCAATTTTTTGAGAAAATTAATTTTGAAATTCATGATATTTTTCAAAGTTTTGGCTAATATTTCGCTTGTTATGTCCCAAAACTATACGAACTCTTCCAAAACATACGCGAATGATAAGGTTCAACACATAAACGGTATCAAAAATAATATATTTGACGAAAATATGAAAATTAGTAGAAAAAACGCAAATTTCAGTTAAATTTTATCAAACTAATCGTAACTTTGTTGTTTGTAGACATAGAACTTTGATGTCTTCGGCAAACTTTCTTATTATTTTATGTTCTACAACTTTGCCCAAGACATCAAACCGCTAAAAGGCGAAATAAAAAAGTTAGTATCGCAGCGCCACCCTTGCGGTGAAAATTGGAACTAATTTTTATTACCAAATTTTGGCGCAGATAAAACTGAGCAACAATGCTGAAGCAATCATCTTGATAAAATGCATGCTCAAAGCGCTAGAGGTTTTGTCTTGCTAATTTCGTCTCCTGGCCCAGTGTGCAGTGTAAGGCTTTTGAGCCTGGTTTACTGCTTGTTCTAGGTATGTTAGCTTTAGCAGCGTCGTGAACTATCTTACACAGCTCTTCAGGACTATAGGTACACTCCGGATTCACCAGAGTAAGAATATCTTTTTCGAAGCCTTCCCAATTACTTTCTTCAATACGCCATCGGGGTCGTCTAGTCGTTTCTGGTGGAGTATCGTTACTTTGAATTTCGATCGGATAGTTGTCACTACCTATTGGATCTGTATGGATGGTACATATGAGAAATTGGATTATCTCACTGTTTCACGAGTTAAAGCAGTTGAAGACCACTAAGGTTGTTGAAAAGGCCATTTATGTTCCATTGCAACGCAATACGAGTTATTTTGGTATGTTCAGTTGAAGACAGAGCATCTGAAAAACGTAGAGTGTTGAGTGTTGGTGAGGGTTGGCGGGTACGCTGCTTCAGCGTTCTGTGAAATGGTAATTGCCGTTGAAGTTAATCGACTACTTGAGGAAGTCCGATATCACTGGTGGTGTAACCGATCGTAGGCCTCCGCGTTAGATAAGACCGATGGTGGCAGCGGTTGTTTACTGGATGGCATAGTTGCTTTCAAATCGTGACTTCGTAGTTGAGCTTGGGAGAATTGACGCATGTACTTGCCTGAGATAACAGGCCCCCACACCAACTGCCGCCGAGGGCTCATCACAGGCTTGTGGTACATCCTCGGTGCAGGGAAAGACCTTGGGTTTTCTAAATGATGATGTTGGTATCCGGGTTGGGGAAGATGTTGCGGGTTGTTGACGGTATTCGAAAGAGTTTTCAATCGGTTCATTTCGTTTACTTTTCTTAGGCGTAGGCCGCACTGATGAATTTCCCGTCTACGATATCTGTATGCAAAGATTATAGATTTTCGACATAAATCAAGATTTTTAAAAATGTTGGTATTTGCTTGTCCACGCAAAAACCTCAAATTTAACAAATGAGCTATATTTTAGGATCCAATTTTTTATCAACTGCTGTTTTAGGCCCATGAAGTAAATTAAAACAATTGACACAGACACTACAGTGACATATAAAGACTGTATTCGATAATATTTGGACACACGCAATTGTTCGTAAATTTTAAGGTGGGGGAAAAAAATATTGAAATTTTAACTGAATGTATTTCATTGTGTTGTGTCAATTGTGTAATGAGTTTCGTGAAAATCGGTCGAGTGATTTTAGTGATGGCTTAGAATGAAGAAATAGTGCGCTAACAAATTTTGGGCACTAACTTCGAAAACCCAAACGCTTCTCATCGATGGATCGGAAAACAGCTCGAAATCGCACCTTCAACCGTATCTTATGTGATCAAAACGTTCAAGGACCGTAAGACAACCCAGCGGATAAATGATAGTGGCAAAAAACGTGGCACATCAAATCCAAACAAGGCCAGAATGGTATTGAAAACCAATCGAAACATTTCGATCAGGGTTGTTGCGAAAAAGGCGAAAGTATCAGTTTGTTTTGTGCAGAAAACAATGAAACGTTCTAGATTACATGTGTGCAAGGTCCAGAAGGCACCGAACCGGAGCGATAAACAGAACTCAGTGGCCAAAACTCGTGCAAGAAAACTGTACAGGGAGTGGCTCACAAAACCATTCTGCATTGTGATGGACGATGAGACCTACATACATTAAAGCCGATACCAAACAAATGCCAGGACAGGAACACTACGTCGCCGGAGAGTGTACGGAAGAAGAAACTGTCGAAATTCGCCAAAAAATTCCTTGTCTGGCAAGCGATCTGCGGATGTGGCAAAATGAGTTAGCCCTTCATCACCTCTGGGACCGTCAACGGACAAATCTACAAGGACGAATGCCTCCAAAAACGACTTCTGCCATTCGTGAGATCTCACGATGGCCCGACACTGTTTTGGCCGAATTTGGCATCTTGCCACTATGCCCGGCCCGTCTTAGACTGGTACAAAGATAATAATGTAGTTTTTGTACCAAAAGACGTCAACCCTCCAAACACTCCGGAACTTCGCTCAATTGAAAAATTTTGGGCAATCATGAAAGCAAAGCTCGTTAAAACTCCAGAACTGATAGAAAATGAACTTGAACTAAAGAAAGTGTGTTTAAAAGAAAGTAAGCAAGTCGGTCCTACCTTTGCCCAAAATTTGATGAAAAGGGTCAAGGCCAAGGTGCGGGCATTTGGATTGGAGAAGAGGTTCAATAAACCAATGATGTCAAAACTTAATCATTTAGTAGTACTTTATTTCCTGAAAGTTTGAAAAGAATCGGGCTCAAGGAAAATTTTTGGTGACCTATTTTGTGTGTCCAAATTTCATGGAATACAGTCTTTAACAGCTGAAAAGTCAGTTTGTGTGTGCGCGATGCAAACGACGTTCTGAACCTTCTTTTCTTCTGTTTTTCAGTTACTGTGCACAATATTTTTTCCGACCGGTCGCTTTGTAAGTCGGGTCATTTTCCTGGTAGATCGCCGCAACCCGGGTTCGTGAGTTGGTGCAAGGTCACTTTAGTTGCTTAAAAAATACTGGATAATCAAAGTTGTAACAGTGTCATGTTTCAAAGGTGAAAGTTGCAAGGGAAATACGACTTTCTCTTTAAATTTTCACAACAACACAATAATGTTATGTTTTAGATTTGGTTATGTACATTGTACAATCAACTGTGTTAATATCGCTGAAAGATTATTATTTCTTTATTATTGAGACTTTCAGCAATTAGCTGGTTTGTCTCCAACGATGGAACATGTTATTTCTAGACTGATACACGTAAAGAGCTCTTTCTTTGTGTTGGTTTTTTGACGAGATTTTTGTTTCCTTTCAAATTCAGAGAGGGATTTCCCGAATTGCTAAACAAGCTGATTCGGGGTAGCAGCAGAATACATGTTTAGATCCGGAACTCTCGCTTTTCCCCCGGAAGGAGGCTTTCTACTGGAACTGCTGTGTTTTCTTTACCGAGTTGATCAAACAGATCACTAATCGATCAGAATGGTCCAGTTCGGATTACTGCATCAAGCCAAGAAGCTGCACAATTTGCAGGAGTTTAACTCGATTATTAAACATCATCCGAACTTCTTAGAAAGCGGTGAGGAACAGGCCATCGAAAATGAGTTTCGTTAGCAAAGGACGGAAATCATCTGCAAGGACATCGAGTTGGAAGAATCGAACTATTTGAAAAAAACTCCTGTGTTCCAAACAAGACAAGCTGGCTTTTGTCTTCCTCAAATGGTAAGAAGCTGGCTTTTCCATGGCTAAGATAGTTTATTGCGAACGTTTTACTAATTCCAAAGTATTTTGGATTGGTGGAGAGAGTTTCCTCACAATACAGTCTGAACAAGACCAACATCCGTTCCGATTTTGTTCACCTATTCTTGAACATTTAGTAATAAAAACAAACACCTCGTGCTTCATTATCATGTCAATACTGGCCGCCTGTCAGAATGGCTTAAAGTAATGATCGATTTCCCCTGCGAACATGAATCCTTCGCATTCAATCCATTTGTAGAAAGAAGCTCCGTTTTGCTGTAGTGTGATGTAGGGAAGCCGAAAATATCATTTAAACCCTATTGAAAGACGGCTTTATATCGGCTTATCCAAATAAATCTGTTTTATTTTGCATTCATCCTCATACACGGGAAATAATCTGTTCTTCAAAATAAGAAGAACAGGTCATGATTTCATGCACAAGTTGTGTTTTTGTGTTATGAATATACACCATGAACAATAGTCATTATACCATGAACTATTTTTCCATCGTAGTTAAATCATGATTTGATCGGGTAAAATCCATTAGCTGAATTCCTGATACTTAAAACATTATTCACGAATCTGGCAAATCTACTTTATCGACTCCAAACGTAAACGATTCAAACCTGGTGTTTCTGTGAAGAGTGGTGATAGGACCTTGTGAATTACTACACTATTGTAATTCTTGAAAGGTTCTTGATTAATGAAGATGAGTACACAACTTTAGATTAGAGGTAAAACAACTTCTCCAAAGTTCATGACTCGCATCAGTCATTTCATTCCTGAAACCAAGAAGAAAATACATGAATTTATAAAATAAGGCAGAAGTTAGTTACATGATTTTATATTCATAAAAACGGATTTGTTTCAGTGTAGCAATCATTGCAAAAAAAATGCATCAGTATTCAGGTACCAGAAAAATTTCCGTTCGGCTCTTTCAACACAAAGTTTTAATTAAAAATTTCAATTTTAATCAAAAATTTTTTTTCACCATGATTTAAACACAGATAGAAATGATTTTTTTGCAAAAACTACTGGCTGGGATAAGTGGGAAATATTTATCTATCCCAAAATAAAAATTGAAGCGCTGTCGCTTTAACTTCATGTTCATTATTCATGCATCTTCTCACGAGTTAGTATGGCCTAGTGAGATCACCCACGGATTTTAGTATCAGCACTTTCCAAAAATTCAGGTTCGAATCCCATATAAGAAAAATTAAAAAAAAACGCCGGATTACTCCACGTGGTTGCGCTTTTTTTGTCAATTACATTTCGAGTTGATAAAATAGATCTGTCAGTCCTTCGTGCAACCACCAGAGAGACGTTTGTTTTTAATTTGGGACAAAATATTCGTAGCTTCTTGGATTGTTTTCGTACAATGCACGAATGTTCTTTCTGTGTAAAAGCTTCGTGCTTTTGACAGTTGCGCGTGTGTCATTTATTACGAATGTATCTTCATAAAAAGTACAAATCAGTTTCGTTGCAGAAAACCACGAACGGATTTGTGAGTATTACCACAGAGAACAGACATCCAGGCTCGAACATTTTTTCCCCAATTTACTGTGTAAATTTTTAAAAGCAAACCGTTGGAAAAACAAAGCCGCCTAGTCTAGGTTTCACCAAACTAAAATTGACAGGCTATCAAATCACAAGGCGGGCAAGTGGCGCCATCAACATACGATTCATCAAAACTAACGGAAACGATCTGTAATTTTAAAATGGCAGTTACAGAAATTTACACACGATGGGCATTCCAGCTTGGATGTCTGTTCTCTGTGGTATTACCTTTGATTTCGTTATAAAAGGTGTTCCAATCAAAATTTGGTCAAACAGTAATGTTTGCGAGTCAGTCAAAGTTTTTATTTATAAGTCAAATTCATTTTTCTTTTTCAAGTCCAGTACAGATGGCCTGCCACACCAGATATTTTTTCACGAACTTTGACAGTTTAATGTGCTTAAAAACATCTGCCACCTTTTCCGGTCCGGTTGCCGTATAAAATATCTGTCCAGGAAGCTGTTTAAAATCTGCCTTGACGTAAGTTTCATCGTCCTGTACCACGCAATGAAACATCGCCAGCATCGTCGTGTACAACTTTCGCGATCGTGCTTTGGCCGACGTGATTTGTTTATTGTCACGTTTTGGAGTCCCCGTTTTCTTGTAAGGAGTGTATCGAAAAGTAGTTATAAACTTCCAAATAATAAAATAGGCATGAAAACATGGTTAAAATTAACATACTATTTCAGTTTATTATAGCTTAACATGTTTACAAAAGATCCAAACGGAAAAACTAGTCATCATGTTCATTTCTGTAGAATGCCCGTACCTTTGATTTGACACCTGCCATCTAATTCTGCACAGTGACCTTTGTGCACTTCCTGGATGCCGCTGCCCAATTTTTCTTAAAATCGGTCATGTTTTGGGACACTGTACCATCCTTCTTAAATATACGCTTGACTATTGCCCAATAGCGTTCGATCGGTCGCAACTGGGGACAGTTTGGTGGGTTGATGTCTTTTTCTACGAACTTGATGTTATTCTCCGTCAGCCACTGTAGAGTGGATTTGGCGTAATGTGCCGATGCCAAATCTGGCCAGAAGAGAGGAGGGGACTGGTGCTTTCTATACAATGGTAGCAACCTGTTCTTCAATCATTCCTTTTGATAAATCTCAGCATTTATAGTTCCTTTTGTATAGAAAATTGAAGAACGCAAGCCACATGTGCAAATAGCTTGCCAAATGAGCACCTTCTGACCGAATTTCTCCATCGCAACAGTCGTATCTGCGGTTGGCACACGTTCCCCAACAGATTTAGTATAAAACTGCGGCCTCGGTAGCGTTCTTGAATCTTCTTTAACGTATGTTTCGTCATGCATCAAAATGCACTGGTCGACATTGTCCAAAATGCAGCTGTACAGCTTTCGAGCCCTGGTTTTGGCACGAGACTTTTGTTCCGGAGTTTGTTTGGGCACTTTCTGCTTTTTGTACGTCTTCAAGTCATTCCTGCGCTTGATTCGTTGAATCATTCCGATGCTGGTCCTGAACTTCTTGGCTAGATCGCGAGTAGAGGCAGATTTGTTCCGTTGAATATAATCCACAACTTTTTGGTCCAAATCGGGGTTGCTGGAGCCGGGTTTCCGGCCACTTCTTGGTAAATCCTTGAGGGAGCACTCCTTACCAAACTTTTCGATGGTGCGTTTTACACTTGCCGGGTGAACATTTACTCTTTTCGCAATCTGGTTGTAAGTAACACCCTTTTCGGTGCACCAAGTGTGCAGAATTTTCTTTTTAGTCTCAAATTCAATTCGCGACATTTTGAATACAACTTTATTAACGGAAATGAATGAACCGAATAATCATTTTTGACATGTAAACAAAGCAAATGGCGCTTACACGCTAAAAATATATACAGTAGTTTATGCGTAATAACGCATCGAATGTTTATAACTACTTTTCGATACACTCCTTAAGTCGATAGTCCAGCTCGTTTTTTAGCTCTATCCACGGTCGAAGGCGCCAATCCCAGCTTTTTTGCGACATCTCGGACGGAGAGGTTGGGGTTCCGCTCGAAACAGCGGGCAACTCTTTTTATCGTCGCTTTGGCCTCCGGCTTTTGATTTTCCCCTGATCTAGCTTTGCTGGCTGTCGACAAACATTAATCGAACACTTTAAATACGTTGGGAACACTTGATTTAGCCACATTCAACAATTTCGTCAACTTGGCGTGAGATTAGTCACGACATTTTGAAAACTGAAGTGCTAATCTCAAAATTATAATAGCGGTATTTGCTACACACATCTTTAAAATGAGGAGTGTAGAAACTTTTCTAATGCACGATGAAAGAAAATGCGTCAAGTTCAAGTCGACCAAATTTTGACTTAAACACCCTCTATAAACCAAAATTAACTTTCAGTGTAGACTATCTTAAATTTAGTATCGTGTTATGCCCAAGACAGACGAGAACATTGTCCGCTAGATAAATTAAATTAAATCGAACAATATTGGGACATCGTCAAGCGGAACCTTAAGAAGACTGAAAAAGCTGTTGTAAATGAGAAACAGTTCAAAGCAAACTGGCGTTCTTCGGCGAATAAAGTGGACAAGGAGACTATACACAATCTCATTGCAGGTGTTAAACGACAGAGCCGGCAATTCGCATTTGATAAAAAGGAAGCTTAGCTGAATATTTCTCCTGTATTCTGTATTAACTGAACTTGAATAAGAAAAAGAATTTGACTTATAAATAAAAACTTTAATCGACTCACACACATTACTGTTTGACCAAATTTTGATCGGAACACCCTTTACTCAATCGGCAAATTCCGTGACGGCCGGTATGATATTGTTTTACAGCAATGCTTTCACCGATTGAGCTAGGGTAGGTTTAAGATTCATGCAACTTATTAATCATCTTATATTCTTTGAGAACAACCTGCTAAACAACCCGACAAAATAGTGCTCCGAGAGACAAATGTGCCTTATCTTCAGCTATGAATTTCATCTTCAAGCATTGTATTCAAGTTGGATGACGCATTTTCGGACCATTGTGATTTTCTTAGCTATAATTAATATTGTAGGTGGTTTTCGTAATCTTGACTGGACCGTAAATTCCAATAGTCTTCCGAAAAGAGTATGGAACGGGGTTTACTGCTATAGCCAACACGTCACAGTTTGTGAGATATGTATCTCAGTTTCTACTGAAAATATCGATTTGCAAGTTTATCAATACGTTTGCACACCTACTGGAGACATTCCGAAGCAGTTTCTACTATTTGGATGCACTGAAAGCTGAAATAGAAAAAGACCAAAACAATCAGTGTAAACACGGCGAATGTTTTACCAACATTTCGACGAATTTCGACTTGTTCTATAATTTTATAGTTTAGCCCGTAATCTGCACTTAAATTACGATTAATACGTTTTGAACGCTTAACAGTCTGAATTTTAATAAATGAAACAAGAACTTCAAAATGACATCAATGATTCACTTTAAAAACCAACCAGCACCGCAGCACCGGAATTTCCCTCGGAACTGAAAAATCCATTATATCAACCGGTGGATGTGCTTGGTAAAAACTGCAGAATGATAGCAGCAAAAAAGTGCTCCTCTAGTAGCAGCGAGCCTTATGCCAACAAGGAAAGCTGTTGCATCGTCGTTTGCTGCTTTGGTTGAGGGCATAAGTGTATGAGTATACAGGAGTGGAATCAAAATAGAGCAAAACGAAAATTATCATCCAGTTGGAACGTCGCCGACGACGAGGTTGTGGCGACCAGCGGTGGGTGGGTGGTTGGAATCAGGATGGATGCGGCAGGATGCGCGGAAGATGACGACGATTTTGCAACAGAATCCTCCACTTAATGCCGTCGTAAATGATGTAGAGTTAGCTAGTGCGGTTGATATGTAGGTAGGTACTGAACCCGTTCCCGTTGTTGTTCCGGATGGATATTCCATCAGCTTGGCTGGTAACAATTCAGTTTGGTTCGAAAGTTCACCGCGACAAGTTAGATCCGTGTTTTGGTCCAACTTCCTGGGCCAGCCATACAGGTGGGAAGCTGTGGCACTGTATTATTAGAAGCTAGGTGGCAAAAACCTACAGCAGTAGCTCGGTGGAAGTAATCCGATTATATCGATTGAAACACTGTGGCTGTAAGTGCCCGTTGCTCGCATGCTGGATTAACTGATGGCAAACGGGTGCATGTATGTGTGCTTGATTTGATTGTTGAATAAATGAAGGTTCCGTTTCGTAAATTTTCGGTTAACACAATGTAGATGATGAGCATTGCGCGAATTTATTCGAAAAGCTAGTGCTGCTCGATCAAATACCATGCAACTGTAAGTGGAAATATTAGATTTGTGCTGATTGGCCACGGTGGAGAACAAATCCGTCAACTGGTTGATTGATTAGATATTATCCTAAGAAATAGCTCACGATGGCCGATAGGAAGAACGTCCAACTGCAAATCACATCGCCTTCGACCCAGAGAAGAACTTCAAATTTCCACGGTATCAGCTTTGATGAAATAAATTTGCTTTCCGTATCTAGAGGTAAAACCGATGGTGGTGAAAGTGCCCGAAAATCTCCAAAATTTGGCCGTGCTCAAAGTTTCGGTGATAAATTACTGGCTGTATCGTCACCGAAATTTGCAAAACCTAAGAAATTTTTTCAAGCCAATAGCGCTCGCGAGCCACAGTCCGCTGTCGTCGACGCTGTCTACTCGAAAGCTGCAAGAAGATGTTCGTCGTCGGTTATGTCGACGGGGAGTAGTGATGGTTCTGTTGAGGCAGCCATCAATCTCACTGCGTACTGTGGCGAAATGCTCGAGTTCAAACGGCACCAGCGGACACGGCTGAGGAATCGCAGCATCAGTGTCTGTGTGGAAAAGTGGAACGAACCGGTGGGCACGAAAAGGTAAGGGACGAACGTTGGGAAAATTAGATTTGTATGTTTAGGACTACAATCTCTCGAAGCGTAAGCAATCCGTCTGCCTGCAGAAAGGCTGGCGAGATTTCATTAGAAGATGATGACGGGATAACGGTGTATCGTTAGTTATTCATTACGGCACCCATTAGTATCTACAGATGAATCAGTTTGAGCCATGAAGACGGAAGGGAAGCAAAGTGGCAGAACTGTGGGTGAATTTGCTAATTTAGATGCTTTTCCACTCGGGAATACTGTCTCATCATAGTGGCGAAAAGAAATAAAAAAAATACTGTCTCATCATGAGAAGTGCAATCGCTCATGGTGTTTTTTTTTCACGGGTGGTTAATGCCGAGTAATTTATATTGTTCATTTCCAAGGCCTAATTATGTTTGTTTGTGATTGAGCTTTTTACCTAGACAAATTGGATGAAAAACTGTGAAAATTGGCAGAAGTATAAAAAAAGATCAAGGATGAACCATTTCAACTAGTTTACCAGAATCTCTTTTATTCTCGTCGGCTACGTGGGTGGATGTAAAACTTTCTTCCATAATATTTTCGATGTGTGTAGGAGTAGGGGTAAAACTGTTTGACATCTACCGAAACTTCTAACTGGCAGGGCCCTGAAATCTATGTGGATTTTCTCTTTTGTGGTTGTGAGCATTAGCACTGATGTAATCCTCTGATCAAAAGCTGGGAACTGGGTTTATAAGGATGAGTACACTAGAAAGAAGCATATTATGAAAATCAACGCAGGAATTGGTGATGTTTGAGAGATTTATCCTAGTGAAATAGATGTTGGACAAAATTCAACGAGATGTATTGAACCAATCTTTCTTTTCGTGTTTCATGTACGGTGGTAAGTGTTGTACGGTGTAGTGGAAATCGATTTCAAATCACTCGTCTCTATCTAGAAACTTTCTAAGTCAACCCAACGAAATTGGAAAATCTCGTTTTAGTGTATATAGCTTCCCCAACATAGCGATTCATTGACAATTTCTTCAAAATATTTTCCCAAAGGAACTTCACTTTCTTGAAGAAAGTAATATGTGGTGGGCCTATCAAGTGATGCTATAAATTCCATGAGAACCGATTCAACAAAGCATCAAATGAGTACATCTTCAAAATTGTTATATCTGAAGCCTCGAACAAAAAACGCCAAATTTATGATCTGGATCTGGATGGTTGGTAATGGATAATGGAAGTTGTGGAGTGTTCAATTGGAGACATATTTTAACAGTTATTCATCCAACAGGGAATGAAGTTGCCTTTAGCGATTTCAAAACATAACATTTCATTACGATTTCCTAATAGGATATTGAAACTTTGTGACATCTCATATCTTGGTAATATCATAGACTAACTCTAAGACCAGTAGGTCCCATACAAATACGATTTTTTTCTTGGCTCAGTCAGTACTAGCACATCGGTCCCAAGATCGATCCTAAGCTTGATAATGCGCCCCTTATAATGAACTCACATGACGACACTCTCAAATATTCTATCAAAATAACACAGCAAATCAAAACAAAGGCAAAAATATGCACAACAAGGTGCTGGTTTCAAGGTGTAATTCGGACCAAGGGGTTCTACAACAGTGAACCAATTTCAAATCGCTAGTTGCATATTGATTGTTGGTAATATGATAAATAATAAAGGCATGAGGGTACAGCTAGGGGGAAGGGAGGGACCGAGAAGTGGGTTCTGATTTTCTTTTATGTAGGCCAACTGGGAACATTTTTACCCACAAAACCAAAATGACTATTTCTATGAAAATATCAACCCTATTTTGTATCTATTAGCAGCTTTGGACTCGGGAACTCAACCAATTTCCTAAATCTGTCTGTCTGAGTAGCATACTGTATACTAAACCAAAATGGACAAATTTATTGAGTGAAACCACGGGAATTTAGGAGGAGTTCGAGTTTGTTATGCCTAATAGCATTAAAAAAATCCAATCACTCGCGAAAGACGCTGATAAACTTCTGAAAAAATTAACACTTCGCTGCGCACTTCGTCCGCGCCAAAATACTTGTGGGCTCGTGACTCGATGCGTTGCCAAACTGATCGCAGAAGTCGGTCGGGAACAGAAATATTTCGAGCTGTCAGGATGCAGCACGAACATCATCCCCGGCGGCAAAGGATCAATCAGGCGAGTTAAAGCTATCGAGGATTGGAAGCGGGGCCAGTTTGTGTATTGGCCGCCGTTGTATCCCGGATCGAGTTCGAATATCGATGACACGGGTGAAATCATCCGCACCAGGAAAGGTTTTCTCAATAACTCCAAGCTGCCAGTTTTTTTTGCGGTAAGTTCCTTAACCACTACCAACATTCCAGGAAGTTGGTTGAAGTCTTCTTGATTCACTTGTTTCGTAGCTGAAGTTTCACCACGTACTCACGATACCGGTTCCAAAAGTTGCCTTGAAGAATTTGCACATACTGCCAGCGGGACAGTCTGTTGACTGGAATTCCCTCATACAATGGTATCGCGGTCAACGGCCAATCAACAAAAAAATGGCATGGTGTTAGGGGTTCCGGACGGGCTTAAAGAGGCCGTGAATTTAGAAGGGCCTCGATTTAATACAAAAGTGTCGAAAACTCCATCATGTTAAGAGAGGCAGTGTTGCAAGTTTTCTTCAAGGCGGATTTTATGCCTTGCTCAGCTTCCCACAGTCCACCCATGTGGGGAGAGACTGGTAGAATTGTTCTCACGGGTTTCCTTTTTGTTGCGTGCTCCTTGAACAGGTTGAAGAGCTCGCGAAATTTCTTCTTGGCACACACAAAATTGGTTCCATTATCAGAGAACAGCTCCTCTGCTACGTCTCCTCGGGACATAAATCGGTGCAGCACGGCGATGAAAGCATCCGACGGTAAATTTTCAACTGCCTCGAGATGGATCCTTTTGGTCACCATGCAGACAAAAACGCAAACGTACTCTTTTACCGGAGTGCTTAATGACGAAAGGGCCGGCAAAGTCCAACCTTACCCTCTGGAATGCTAGAGCTCGATCACTGCGGATCAATAGAAGATCTCCCATGAACTGCTCGGCGGTCCTGGGATTTACCTTGAATCAGCGGACACAACTTCGTGTAATCTTGTGCACCGCAGAGCAACCATGCTCAATCCAAAATTGACTGCGGAAGGTTGCTAGCAATGCTATAGGTTCAACGTGCAAATTTTCTCGGAGGACGCACTTGATTAAACTTTTGCACCACATCGTTTCGGTTGGGTAGAACCCATTGATGTTCGCTCGGCCGCAAACGGCCACCCACACGCAAAACTCCATCAAAATATGGATTCAGACTCTTCAAATTCCTAGGGGACTAACCTGACTTCAGCTTGCCTATTTCTGTCGCGAATTCTTGACGTTGCATGACACATACTATTACCTTCATCGCCGATTGCATCTCGGAAATGGTTGGAAATGTTGATACGACACGCTTCTCCTTCCTTTCTTTGCAGTTCCTGCAGAAGCGCAGCACAAAAGCCACCACTAGTTGCGACTTCCGAAAACTCTCAAACTTCGCGAACACGGCAGGCTTGAGCTCAGAAACACCTTCATCCAGCAAGGGTGTCGGATTGTCAACTTGATAAATTTCTTTCCTCAAGAATACTGGACCATTCCACCAAAGATCACGACTGGATAGCTCTCCGGCGGAAAGTCCGCGGGATACTATGCCGGCATATCGCCAATCAAAGTAATTTCCATTTAGGTATTCGTAATTTCACTTACTCTGTTTCCTATAAACACCCCCAACTGTTCGGGTTTTTTTTCTTCAGCCACACAAGCACAATTTGATTATCCGACCATAGAATCACTTTCCGGAATGGCATCTTCAATGTAGCTGTAACCTTTTCACCAAACGATGTAGCAGTAATGCTGCCAAGAGTTGTGTGTTTTGGCGTGCAATCGTTAGCATTGATTTAGGCGACAGTCTAAAAATCTTCAACGAATGTTGCTTTCCCGGAATATTGACGCCGGCTCCATACGCTTCCAGAGAGGCATCTTCAATGCCGTGGATTTCAAAAGTTGTTGCTTCCGATGCCACCACTTGACGAGGAATCTGTATCTGTCGGGCTTCTCCGTTATCAGGCAATAAGTGATTCAATAAACGAGTGAGCTTGCCTTTTGCCAAACCGCGACGATGAATGAGAACGCTTAACTGCTCAGCCTGCGTCATCGTGTCCTGAAAGTTGGTCTGCTTCTTTTCCTTCTTCGCGTAGGGGGTTTGTTGGTTTGCTGTAGCACGTTGTTGTGTTTTATCTTTATTTTTCTTTGTCATGACCAGAGATCCACTTCATTCAAATTCAATCAAATTTTTCAAGATGACTGACGTCCTTTACGCTCATCTAACCCTTGATTGCAATGACAACCTGATAGCTCTTGCACTATTCTCAAGATCGAGTCTTCCCACGCTCATCCACACTTCATTGTGGCGAACTTGCAGCTTTGATGATGAATTTATTCACCTTTTAACATCTGAATTTTTACTGTTAAGATCAATAGAACTAAACAATTTCAACCGATCGCGACGGACGCTGATGAACTTCTGAAAAAAATTAAGACTTCGTCCGCGCCAACATACTTGTGAGCTCGTGCCTTGATGCGTTGCCAAACTGATCGCAGTAGTCGGTCGGGAGCGAAAGCTCACTACACAGAAAAACTTCAAGCTGTCAGGATGCAGCACGAACACTGTCTCATCTGACCGTTGGACAGCATCCGTCTCCGGGAAAATCGAATTTACGGATCTGTGTTTCGAAAATGGTTTACTTAACATTTGAATAGAAAATCCTCAATAATGATACTTAAAGTCGTGGAATGATTTACACAGGAATGTGTGTGATTGTCACATGACAATGCTGTGACTTGATCCTGGAACGGTTACACCAAAACAGTTTCCCATAGGGTCATGGATGACCAGAAGACGGTCTGTATGGAACCCTACCGATAAAGGTGTCAAAATTCTTGAAATAATTCCGGATAAAAGTTCACCATAGTTATCAGACCATCCGTTCACTTGGTTTCGGAGTGGCCAGTTAATAGTCCATTTAAGCCACGAATGTCTAAAAAAATATTTTAATTGAACTGTAGCACTATGCTGCCGTGAAACGCATATCAGTCCCATCTTTGCTTGATTTCCTATTCATATGGGACTGATATGCGTTTCACGGCAGTATGGGTGTCAAAATTCTTGGATTCGTTCCAAAAGAACGTTTGCCATTGTTATTGAACCAGCCGCTCACTTGGCTCTCGAGTGACTAGTTTAGAGTAGGTTTCTGTGGGGCCACAGATGGATCCGAAATGATCGTTCCAGGATCAAGTCACCGGATTGGCAATGACACACATTCCTGTGTATTATTGGCATGACTTTTAGTATCATGACTGCTGATTTTCTATTGGAATCTTTTAATAGTATACCATTTTCGGAACATGGTTCCGGAAATCCGATTTTTTCCGTGATGGATGGTGCATATTGGTTATATTAGACAATTTTGAAAAAGTGTTTGAGTTCTTGAATCCAAAACTGCGAAAAGGTAATCAATCGGTTTGATATTTTCATTGTAATGTTCATTTTAGTTCCGTGGGTAAAAATGTTCCCGTCGGTCTCTTGAGGGTGTTTTTTTTGTTGGACACACAGCGGTTAAGGAAGAGGGATCACTGACTGATGATGCATTAATAAACCTTAAGTTTTTGTTTCCTGAGTATTGTGTAAGGTGGGGTTCTAGTAATTTTTTACGTATAGTTTTCTCCCTTGTGTTTTTTGCTTCGAATGCGAAGTAATGCAGGATCTAACGCATACACACGTTTTGGATACGTCGTGTCTAATAGCGCTTGATTCAATTTTCCACGACGAGACGATATTAGGGTGAGCTCTTTCATATTTATCACTTTGAATATCATATTCATTTTTATGAGGGGAATTTGTGTTCTAGAGCTTATGATTATCAAATATCGAAGAGAGTAGGCGGTGTTTGTAGCAAGTTTACAATATTACAAAACAATTACTATCCTAGTAATTCAAGTTTGACCCGTAACGCTGGTAGATCACCTTTTCGTGGTGCGTTACGGGGTATCAGATCTACCACCGAATCCTAGTCTGAATTAATTCAAACTAGGGAACATATTTGTTTTTTTTTTTTTGTAGTCAAAGGAACGTATAATAGTCCTTATTACATTTTATGTCTTGTGAAAAGCGACAATACTCGGATTCGTCCACCGAGGATGAGCTTGGAATAAGGAAAACATGGTTAGTCTTCATTTATGTGAATTCTCATTTTCTATTTGATGTTCTATAGTTTGAATTGGTTAGGACTAGGGTTCTGATGCATGGTCAATATCGGAGTCATTGTTTGTTTTGTTTGCAATGAATTCGGTTTTGACTGATAAAGGGGCGCGCCTTTGAAAAGTGCTCTCACTCCTCAAAGGGTTTAAATAGCGGAAACTTTCAGAAGAACTTAATTCATTGCCAACGACAAACAATGACAACTGTAACAACACCGAATACTTTATCATTTCTCAATAGTGATGAGGTAAATCGACATGCACTAAACAAAGGTTACGGGATATACTACAATAGATCTAATTACTGGTCGCAGTGGTTTATGTCCCGAACAGAGGAAAAAAAAAAATTCAAGTTTGCCTCTTAACTGGAACTGCATCTACAGCAATGCCTTGCCGGTAATGGAGCTGGTCCGTGGCGGAACTGGTTTACGACGAGAAGAACATCGGTGTTTGAAGGATACCGGGGAGAATTTTCCAAGCTCTGGAACGATGTAGAAAGTTTAGTTTGGTAGACAGTTGCAAGCCGGCTGAGCTAAGAATGGCTAGGGTGGAGGAAATTTTGATCAAACATTCGCCGGAGCAGGTGGATATTCTGAAGAAAACGAAAAGGTAGCGACGATGTTGGTGTGTTGGAGGAATTAAGTTCGAGATACGATGATATATTCGGTCATCTGCAATGCCATATGAGGCAAGCATGGTGGGTTTGGATAGGCATCATTTACATACCTTGGAAGAAGCAGAGACGTGTGCCGTGAGAATAGCCGGTTACTTCTAGCTCCACTCAGTTGATTTATTGTGCAATTTCACGGATTCTGATCAATCGCGGAGTAGCAACCATTGATACGTGCTATCACTCAAGCTAAGCTAAGCTAAACTAAGCAAGATCTTATGATTATCAAAGATCGTTTTGTGAGTAACATAAATAGCATCCATATTGTTGGTATGAATCAGTCAAAATTCACTTTCGCGCGTTATTGTAAAATACACCTTTTTCCACCTTTTACACTTTGCGATTGGCTCAAACAGCATCCTTATTGTGGCTGTAATCGGTCCAAGCCAGCTGCTAAGCGTAGTTTAATAAAAAGTTTTCTATCTCCATAAAGTAACTCACCGTCACAGTGGTTCCTAATGTATCCTTACTGCTGGTTGAAATCGGTTCAAAGCAGCTATTAAGTGCATTCAAATTCAAAGTTCAAGTGCATCTTATTTTATTTGCTATCCCAATAAAATACACAACCATCAAAATTTGTGAGTGCCCCAAACAGCATTTTGATTATTGTTTGAAATCGGTGTACTAATATTTTAAGCATATATGAACAATGTCTTGTCTTTTATTAAAAGCATCATCACACTTTATGAGTAAAAAATCACCATCACACTTTGTAAGTCGCTACAACAGCATCCTTGTTTAATTAGTTTTGAAGTCGTTATTGAGCCTAGTTTAATTTTTTGTCATTTTGTACAAATCATACCACCAAATCACCCGTTGTGAGTGGCCCAAACAGTATCATTATTGTTGGTTAGGTTGATATTAGAGTTTAACATTTTTCCGGGAATCTACTTACCAAAAAACGGGAAATAAAAAATGATATATTCGCCGGGAATTCCCGTGTTCCGTGAAATGAAATGACAAGAGGGTGTACCGTTTTAAATCCGTACTCACTCTAACTTTTGATCCGTTTGGTAAAATTAATGGCTATTTTGCAAAAAATAGTTGATGGTGTAATTTTTATACTCTGTGAGTTGATGGTGACGAAACAGTGCGTGCGTGAAAAAGTTTTGCACGAGTACTTTGAGAATAAGGATCTGTCGCATCATGTCATCGGAAATAAAAATTGGGAATCGCGAATTCCACTGTGTCTGGTATCATAAAAAGTTCGAAGAACGTCTGACTGTTGATCGGAAGCAAAGATCCGGAAAAAAGCCGTCAGGTCAACGAGAACGATCACAGACGCGTGTTTGGGCCCTTTAAACGGAAACCGAACGCCTCAGTTCGAGAGCTAAAAGGTAGCATGTGAGCAAGAATTTTGTGCAGAATACGAAAACTCGAGCATAACAACTTACGTTTAAGGTCCAGATGTCGCCAAATCGTGTCGAATAACAGAATACAGTCTTAAAAAACCGTGCGCGGAAGTTGTATGACCAGAAGTTACGAAACCACACTGCTGCGTAAAGATATATGTCTAGGTGGACTTCAACCAGATTCCAGGAAACCTGTATGTGATTGTCAAGGATAAATGTGAGATGTTCCCAAGAGCCTCCGGACACAGAAAATGTCGAAGCTCGCCAAAAAGTTCTGAATTTGGCAAGCGATTTGTACATGCGGAAACGGAGTACACCTTTCGTTGCCACCAGAACCATGAAAGGACAGGTGTATTTGGCTCTCCTGTAAGCTCACGACGATCAGACGATATTTTGGCCGGATTTGACATCATGCCACTACACGAAGGACGTGTTAGGGTGGTATAAGACGAATGATGTCGATTTCGTACCGAAAGATCAGAACCCTCCAAACACTCCGGAACTGCGCCCAACAGAAAATACATTATGAAGAGGGAACCTTCTAAAACGACCTGTATAAAGAGGTGAAAAATGTAAAAGAAATAAATAAAACATGGCTTAATATGCAACAAACTTTCGATTCTATGGTCGTTCAGAATCTTATGGCTGGGGTTAAGGCCAACGTTCGAGCGTTAAGATATATAGGCAAAATAAATTGAATGAATGATGCCAAAACTAATTTTAATTGTTTCTTTTTACTCCCCAAAATTTGGTGATAATCGGATAAAAGTCAAATTTTGAGAATGAATTTTGTGAGTGTGGATTTTAAACAGTACATTCTTCACATATATTGTGTAACAATCGAATATGGAGTTCATTAATTATTGCAGTAAAAAAACATATCAAGTGTTGAACTGAACAGTCAGTTCGTTAGAAATGCGATTTTAAGAAACACAAGATATATAGGTTGCGATCGGAAAGTCATGATCGAGCTTTGCAGCCAAATTATTTTTGCAAAACCTTAGAAGTATTCAAATTGTCATTCGCGGGAGTGTTGGCACCAGAGAATTCTTGAATTGAAGATACAAGTTCCAGTTCAAGGATAAGATCTAATGTGACCTGCTGAAAGGTTGGCTTGGACATTGCTGGTTGCCGAATTTAAGTCATTTTTACAAGTTTACCATATTCTACATTAATAAACATGAAAAGCTGTGATCTGGTAAGCACTGGAAGCTCTTAGCAAGTAGCTTTGTTTTATTGAGAAATCTCATCGCAGATATGAACTCTTTAATTCACCTCTCACTCACCAATTCACCTTAGAATAGTGTTGCAGAGCTGATCCGCATTTGGAATCTTCTAAGTTTTCAGTTTGGAGAATAAAAACTCAAAATCTTTTTAGCTGTTAACATATTTGCGTAACAGCGTCCAAGAACTTCCGAGGCTTGACTGATTGACTGCAATGCGTTCGTTAGGTTTCGCATTGCTTCAAACTCTCTGTTTGCCATACACTAATCTTTCTGGCCAAGCTCTTTCAGCGTTTCCTTGATGCAGACCCAGACCTTCAAAAATCGTTCCATCATTATTTCGATGCTGTTTCACCGGGTTTTGACGTCCAGTAAACGTTTTGAGCCTTTTTTTTAATAGTTTTGTGATCTTGTTCTGCAGAACAGTGTTCATGATAGGACATTTCCGAAATATTTTAACGATCTTTCGGATCTGCTTTACCATCTTTCACCATTACTACAATTTTCGATGCCGGCAGCGCTCCAGAAAACCGTAGGCTGACCGAGATTGATCATACCATCCATGAAATGAATGATGATGTTCATGTACCGCATTGATCCGTCCGTCTAAAGTACGGTATGCGCACAGCAAAATCTAGTTAAAGAAAACTTGCTGTATAGACTGTTCCGATAGTTTTAAATAACGAAGTTAGATTGAAAAACATGGTTTCGTAAAATCGCCATTTTGTAGCCGCCATTTTGAATTTTCACAATTATTTTATCTCTTTGAAATCTTAAATAATAATCGATTTTAATCGTCAAATCGGAAGTTCGTACGCCTTTTCATTCTCCCACACAAAAATTCAAACTTTGCCTTATTTTGCCCAAATTCAGGGGAGGGTCCCCTTAAACTTTATCAAACGCACAGATATTGGATGTGACATTTTGGATATCATTTATACGGGGGATGGTTATAAATCTGTCAGGGTCTTTTAATATCCAGAAACATTCCGAAACACACAACATGTTGAAAAAGTATTTGAAGTGGGATATTAAGTTTTCACCAAATATTTCGTAGCTCTGGTACTAATGTTCGTCATCCAAATAGTAACGGGCGAGTCGAAGGAACAGGATTAAGCGTTGGTGATTCAACTGTATTTGCATCTTCTCTTGGGTCCTTTCCTTTGAAGCACTTGTTGTCCTTCCCCAAAATGACGCTGATGAGGAATATCCTATCGGCACTATCCAGGTGGAAGAAACCACTTGAGCGTGTCAACACGATAAGAAACAGAACGAAAGGACATTTATGTTAATCAGACAGTTAACAAATATTTTTCAGACTTATCGATTTGCTGCATCATTTTGGATTTTCCAGAACTCACATTTTGTAAAGCAAATTGTAGTTCACATGAGCTAGCAATTTTATACACAAAGTCGCTGTAGTTGAAAAATTATGTTCTTAGCAAGAGCAAGAATTTGTCTCATTTCACCCCAATGCGTAAAATTTTATCGGCACGGAAAGAAGCATCATGCTCGGTTGCATTAATTTTTGATGTTTTACGAGATATCATTTATTATCTCAACAACAATTGAATAAACATGTTATATTAACAAGCGAATAACCTTTATACTTATCCTTGCGATCAACGTGAACATTATAGCAGGTACCGAAATGAAAACAAATTTACTACTTATGAAGAAATTTATTGTATTCTCAAATGGAAGACAATTTTATTCTAATTCATATTTGATACATCCAGCAGCTGATTTCTATGCATTAACTTTTTTGAAAAGAAAGAAATTTCCTTGTAAACAGTATGTGAAGAAATAGATTTCAAATACATTTACATTAATTCAGCTGCAGGTTTATAAGTAAATCCATTTTGTTCACACTTTTTATTTGCTCATCCAAGCATTGTATTTTTTTTTCATAGCTTGGTGCTCTTGTTTGGATTAGATCTAAGCTGTAGGAATACAAATTAACCACGTAGCTTGTTTTTCAGATTGACCTCCTTCATATTTCTAGAGGCAATGTCCCAGTTTTGGTAACAGACCAGAAATGTCAGAGCATTGGAAAGATCCTGTCAGGGTTTTTCAATTTATGCAAATGAACATCGTGAACTTAGAATAATTTTGTGATCCCATTGAAAAAATCTATAATCGAAACTTTATATAACTAGGAATTATTTAATTATTCTTTATATTCATATGCAGGATAATGTATTCTTACTCATAGAACATTTCTTTGAATAAAAGTATGATTCTGAAATTGAGGATTATAAAATCTCTCTTATCGGTCCTGGATTCATAAAAGAGAATAATAAACGTTTCATAATTACTATAACATAATTGGAACGTTGAAAAAACCCTTTTCATGGCAGTGCGATGATAAACATTTTTTGAAATTCTTGATCTTAATCCATCGCATTTCAAGTCGTTCAGAAGATTACTTTTTCTTAACTGCTTCAGTTTGCGTTTGGATACTATACAAAAATACCTGTACGTCGAATTCTATTCATAACGCTAAGAACTTTGATAGTGATTTTACCAGTACCAGTACCAGAATAAGACCATATCTGGCTTACTTACCGTATTTGAATCAGCAAAAAGTTATACTTACAGACGCCTCCCTTATTTATTCTTGTTCGGGTAGTCTCAAATGACTTCGATTTAACTTCCTTCAATCAGGAACTTCACGAAGAACATGGAATTGAACGCAGGGTTGTACACAAAAGTTCCCATCAAACCGTCTTCAATTTGCATCCAATCGATCAATGTAAATAAACATGAAAGCCTCAAGGGTAGCAGCTTGGGCTGGGATTGTATTTCAGTTCTTGATTTTCAATTGGTCATAATTGAGTTGTCGTATAAAAAGTTGACGCTATGTGGCTGTTGGAGCTAAACAAAAAGTTGATTAAACAAGACGGTGTGTAATTTATGTTATCTGATGTCCTTTTCTAACTGTTCCAGCTCAAGGTTTTGGTGTTGCAATGCTCGATAAATAGTGTATAAAAGGCGAACATGAAATTATTGCGACACCGAAAATGTCATGCTAATTTTCTTATAATGTTTAGAATCAAACCAAAATTTTAGGGTAGTTTTATACATATATTTACTTCAAAAATCAAAAGAAAAGTTAATCGATGGAGCCTTGAGTGTAAAATTGAACGCATTTTCCCTTGATGCCCTCCATCAAAGTCTTTACAGTGTCATCCGGTACCAGTTTCTCAGTTTTTTTTTTCCATTTTCTTAACATGTCCTTCTCGTCTTTGACTGTCTTCTTGCTCTTCCGAAGTTCCCGCTTCATCATTGCCCAGTACTGCTCCACCGGGCGCAGCTCCGGACAGTTTGGCGGATTCATGTCCTTTGGAACAAAATGGACAGAATTGGCCTCATACCACTCCAGGACACTTTTAGAATAGTGGCATGATGCCAAATCTGGCCAAAATAGCGGAGCTTCGTCGTGCTGCTGCAAGAACGGCAAAAGGCGCTTCTCGAGGCACTCAGATTTGTAGATCTCGCCATTTACTGTGCCCTTTGTCACGAAAGGCTCACTCCTCAGTCCGCAAGAGCAGATGGCCTGCCAAATGAGATATTTGGAGGCGAACTTCGATATTTTCTTCTTCTTAAATTTGTCGTCCACATAGAACTTGCTCTTGCCGGTGAAAAACTCCAACCCCGGAATTTGCTTAAAATCGGCTTTTATATACGTTTCGTCGTCAGCATCTTCTCGTAGAGCTTCCGTGCCCGAGTTTTAGCCGTCGATTGTTGCCGCTCATCGCGGTTTGGGAAGTTCTGTACCTTGTATGTATGTAGTCCAGCTCTCTTTTTTGCATTCTGGACGTAGCTCTGCGACATGCCGATCTTTTTAGCCAAATCACGGCTTGAGACGTTGGGATTTGCTTTAATCATCTGCTTCACCTTTCCCTCCGTCTTTTTGTTCTCCGGTCCTGGTTTTCTTCCAGCTCCTTTGCCGTGGTCCGACGTCAACCGCTCCTGGAACCGCTTCAACACTCTGGAGACGGTTGAATGGTGAATGTTCAACATGTTTCCCAACTGCCGGTGCGACAGGTCAGGAAATTCCAGGTGTTTGGAAAGAATTTGTTCTCTCGACTCACGTTGGTTCACCTCCATTTTCGTGAATCGAAAAATACGACTTCGAGTTTGACAGCATGTAAACAATACACATCAATCAGAAAGTGTGCAAAATTTGGTTGATTTTTACCCAATGGTAAAAAAGTTATGCCCTGTTGAATGTGTCGCAATAATTTCGTGTTCGCCCTTTAGGCATTGCTGAAAACGGTATCGGGAGAATTATACAACAAATGTATTGATAGAAGTTCCAGATTTTATGTGTTTTTGACTCACATTAGCCTTAGATTGAAGTTAGTTTAACATGAATGTTTAATGATGCAATTTGTCAGAAGCAGATAATTTCCCATTTACATGAGAGGCTTTAGGAGTGGACAGTAATTTATTGCGAGAACGAAGAGAAATGAAGAGAAAGTATTGATAGTTCCGTGTAGGGTAGCGGCAGGCTTTGAAATTGAAAGATACAAGTTTGAAAACAAGCGAGGGCATTTGAACGGTAGTATCTGATCGGGCATATAATCTTTAACCAAACAATCCAATGCAGGGTAGGCAAAGTGTATGAATGTTTAGTTTTAGTTTTTTTTTTAAATATCTGTGTTTGAATTTTTATTTCTCTAAAATCTTTAAGTCAAAAGTAAAACGAAAGTTATATGATTGTGAGTTATGATCAGACGATTTAGAATTTAAAATAAATGTGTGACGCAAACCTTACTTTTAAGTATCATAATAATTCAATGGAACAAATTGACCTTAGGTTATATCTTTATTAGGCTTTCTACAACCATGTTTTGACGCCCTGCCGGGTAGCCTTACGGTCGAAATCATAGCCATTGCCAATGAAAAGATGGATGTTGGCATGTTCTTCAGCTCTTTCGTGGCCTTGATGATCACCGGAGGACCCGGCCATTAAACCGGAGTTTGGCCATTAAAATGGAGAAGATCCTCCGTTTGAGGTTTACCCCGAAATTTTCTGTCAATTGCAGCTGGAGGACGTTGAGAAGGGTGGCGGTCTTCGGAACATGGTTTTATTTTAAGCCGGTTCATCTCCTCCAGTGATCTCTAGGATCGCATTATATAGAAGTGACTAATTTCGGAGAGATGGTAATAAAGAACAAAAAAAGATATTTTAACAAACCAAGTTGCATTTTATTTTTTAAGAAATTAAAAACTTCACAAAAATACTTCTACTCCCTGTCACGCCACCATGCGGCAGTTAGTCGGAACTTCGGCCTTCACATAAAAGAAGCTTGTGGGCATATTCTTTAGTTCTTTAGTCGCCTTTTTGATCAAATCATCCGTCGTTTTGGGCACGAAATTCTTTGAAAATACTCTCCTCTTCAAATTGGCCCAAAACTTCTGGATTGGATGGAGCTGGGGCATGTTGGGATGGTTGGCATGCTTCCGCACGTTCCGCTTCGCCGAGAAAATCGCCTTGACCAGAACTTTCAGCCGTTGTTTCTGGGTTTCCGCTGGGTTCTTCGACACGGCAGGCTTGAAATAACGCTTCCGCATGTGGATATTCATTTTGGTCAAATACTTCTTGACCGTTTGGCTGGTCGCACCTACCTCCTGGCCCAATGCACAGAAAGAAGTGGCCACCTTGCTTTCCGCCTTCCGTTTTAGCTTCTGTTGAATCCTCCGGTCGCTAAAAACGGTCGGGCGGCCTTCGGAACAAGGCTTCCGCTTGATGGAATATCTCTTCTCTAGAATTGCCAGAATCTTGTAGTTGTTTCCGCGATCGAATTCGGCCGATACGAAGTGTGCCGACTTTTTTAGTCCCGGATGGAGCAGGCGGTATGAACCAGCCATAGATCGAAGTTGTTTCACTGTTATCGCCATAGCTGCAGTAAACAAACTGATGGAGCTGTCAATTTTTCACAGAATACAGGCAACCACTCTGAGAAAAATACGATTGTTGTACCGAAAACTAAGTCATGGTCAAGATGACTATTGCATGTAATGGTTACAATAACTATGAAAATGGTCGAATTCACCTCGTTCATGGGAACTTTGACTATGGTCATGGTTACAAGGACTATTGCGATATTATAGGAAATGTTGAACCAACTATGTTTGATGATTATTTCGACCATGATCATAGTTGGCTCAAAAACTCAGTACTGACATAGTCATCCTAACCCCCAATAATGGTAAAATTCACCATAAAACTTTTCTCTGTGTAGTATTTATTGACTCCTGACCGGTGCACGGTGATTCCATTCCATACAAAAGGGGGAAAAAAAGTCCAAAAATGGATTTTACAAGAAAAGGAATATTGGTCCGCTAATTTCAAATATGCTATTATAGTAGTCATATAAGGCCACACTACCGAGATATGGCCAGTTATGATCCATAGAATAACCGGAAGACCCCATAAATGGTAAATTCATTAGTCTCGTGCTAAAGCACAGGATTCTTTTCAAAACCATTTCTCTAGTAATTCATGATTACGGCCTAAATGCCATTTGTAAACAATGACTTTAAACGTTGATCTCTCACGAATCACAAAAATCCTACTATATCCAGCAACTCCATTTGGTAGAACGAACATTCTTCTACCAGATGCTGCTTTCACTTCACGAGAGTGATTCAAGATTCAAGAGAAATCGACAGTTAGGCCCTTAACATGAATTACGGGAGATTTGTACATACAATGTACCGTGGAGTACCCTAATTCTGCGCAGCGCCTAATTATGCGCATTTTTCCAAAATTTTGCAGGTAATTGCAAGATTGTCAAACTTTATATTTTATTCCATACCCAAGAGGACAACATCTATTAACATATAGAACTAAATTCAAAGAATATTCAACCAAACATTAGTTTGGAATGTTTTGAAATTTGCAAAATTAGGGCATTAGGTGCGCAGAATATAGGTACTTCACGGTAAGAAGTAATGGAATGTGAAAAATAATTTATGGCTCTGAGTGGGCATTGTATGGTCTTCGGAAGATCCGGAACATCCGTATAATATGATATTTTTTGCAGTCCAAAAAACAAAATTTTCGCAACCCCTCCATAAGCTCTAAGAGTAATTTGCGCAGCTCTTAGCTTTTATTCACTCACTTCTCCCACGTTGAGACTCTTTTAGAGTATTCCGACTTTCGTGTTTCCAGTATCAAGAATTTTCCCTATTGAAGTCCTCCTTCCGTCCAATTTTACTTTGCTTTTATTTTTCCATCGACGACTATAATCTACCGAAAACATTTTAAAATTCATTTAGCATCACCACTTTCATCACACTGAATTTGATCTAAAATGATGATTTCTTTTTTTCTTTATTTTTTGCATGGATTTTGCATAGCGTTCAATGTTTGTTGCTTCAAGCAGACTTTTCCATTGACTTCTATGTGTGATTAGAAAGAATCAATTAATTCAAATTAAATCTAAGCGAACCATTATTTGGTGTATTCATGATACCGTTTGTCGGCAAGGATTGATGTGAAAAAAAAAAGTAATGCCGTGTTAAACTCAAAAGCTGACAAATTGGTTAACTTCCTGACTGTACATTCTTTCGATGAATTCACTTACTCCTAAAAAAAATTCTCGCGCTTTTCAGGATTCACTTAATCCTGTTAAGTTGCATTGTGGGGAAGGATCTAGTTATTCCATATCACACATATAATGGAATGCAATGTGATCGCACAAACTAATAGAAGCTTGATTCCGCTTCTGCTGGAAATTTTTTGTTTCAGCAAAACAAGAAGCGCTTATCTTAACGATGACTGGTCACAATTTACGCTCCTAGGGAGATGGATTTTGAAATTTTATAACAAGCGAAGGACAAGAAAAACGAAACCAAAATGAAGATGATGAAAATTACATTTTAATTTATTTGAAAATAAAAGCCTAACCTATCGTGAGATCTGACCATATATAAATTTCCCTTGGATTACTTGGAATACAAACCCGGATCTGGTAATTGTGGTCCTGGAAACTTGATACTATTTATTGAGTTCACATGATATTAAAGATGTATTGCATAAGGGCTTTTAATCCAACTCCGAATCTGGACACTCTCCGGAAGTAGCCGTAGCAACAACTCAAATGTGGCCAACGTGGTTCCAGACTTTTAATATCATGACCATTGGACTTATTGTTTAATTTTCATGTAATTTGAGGTGTCACATGATGAGTTTCGATCTTAGAGACTCTTGAATTTTCGACTTTTTTCCGCCTTGGAATCACTGTGTGGTGAACCGACCACCAGGTGGCAGGATAATCTCATGAAATATCGGAACATTCAGTCTTTTTTTTTAATGCACGCATTGATGGGCCGAGGTCAGGTTCAGCCAAAAGACAACATCCTCCTGCTTGTGATACTTTCCGATGAAGGTGGCAACTTTTGGAAGGCACTTTGTATTGTATATCTCTTTATTCACCGCAAGAACAGTGCTAGGACATTACCTTCTCACTGTTATTCAGCTACAAAAGGACCTTCTTCGGGAACTTGATATGAGAGACATGTTTCACGTCAACACCTACCTCCTTAGTGGAGACGTAAAGTACCCGGTCTCCAGCCAGTTGCCGTTCAGGGTCAAGAAGCTCTTCACCTTCTGTTTTCTGAAGTGGTACTGCTCCTCGATAAACCGGCGCCGATTGCTTCCATTTTCGTCTTGGCCAACCAAACACAAATATTGAGGTACAGCGTTTGTAACAAATTATGCCAGTTTGATTTTACGATGTAACAGATTCACTTCCTCGACATTTATGTTAGACGCTTACAATGGCTATCAGTGAAGCAAGAATTGTGATTTAACTATGGTGTTCATTTTTAAAGTAGTTAATGGTTTGCTCCTCGTATATTTGTGTGATTAATTGAATATGAGGAAGTGATTTTCATAGATATAATACTAGGAACGCCGTGATGAAATATGAACAATGAATTTCTTGACAGGTCACAAAACTCTATATTTAAAGGAATAAATACAATTCGATGCCAAGACACATTAACGTACCAACACTTTCAGAATTTAAAAGACTATGTATTTCACACGTTAAAACTGTATTTTGAGCAGCAAGCGTAAATTTTTTTTTCAAATATTTATGAAGATTGTACCTGACGATGTTTTACTTCACGGATTATTTTGTGTGGACCATTTCTAGTACATTTATGTTGCTTTTTTGTAAAAATGAAGAATGTATCTGACGAAGTTCTTTACAAACGGATTATACAGCTGAGCTAATAATATTATTTAAATTTTATTTTTTCACATTTACAATACTCATGCAATACTTCGCTCATTTTGTTCGCAATCACAATGATGATGATGGAAATTTGTATAATGTTGTATTAGTTTAAAAAATAAAATAAAGAAAGTAGTCTACAATTGTTTGAGCTCTTCGCGCGCGGTATACAGATATGATGGACTTTTTGAATTCGTAAAAAAATGGCCTTTGATGCTTTAGATGGTACTATGAAATAGTAGCGAGTTGTCTGGCTGAATGTTCGGGGAATTCTTTCGGCCAATTCTTTGTGGTTGAAAGGCAAAGCCTGGCTAATGCCAGGTCGAGGACCTTTCGGTTTGGAAATTTTCTCGATCTCTCGATTGAGGATATCCTTGGTCAGCCCAAAACTATGGTGGCGGTTCCATTAGCGCTGGAACCTCTGACGCTGTAGCGGGCAAGATCGGAGCGATCTTGTTGACCAGCATTTCGCTCTTGAACCACATGGAGTAGTGGCATTGTTATCGGTAAAGATGTTCTTTCTAGGTGATTGCCTGCTCCTCAGTCACGACCGGCCTTGATTGACGCTTTCTCTTAACAGCATCCATCTTGCTAGGTACTTCTTCACGAATTGGCCGTTTCAACCAATCTCTCGGCCCAAGGCGCGGAACGACGAGGCTTGACTGATCCGCCGCTGCATCAAAGTCGCTGCTTAATAATTGCCCAGTGTTTTTTTTTATTTATGAGATCAGATTAAGAGGTAGAATACCTGAGGATAATACCATTAAATTTTTTTCACAATCTAATGCGAATACTCAATTGTGGTAAGATAATACCAAAATAGTACCTCTCAAGTAATCTCAGGTATCCAAAATTACAAGTTTTGTTATTCGAGAGATATTTTGCTTGCAATTCTTAGGTATTTTACCTCTTTATCTGAGCTATTTAATACCAAGGCAAGTTATCAAGATCAGAACTAAGTATTCATATGTTGTTGTCTCCTGCTCGGATTGGGGTCAAAATCGATCTTGTTGGTAGCATTTCGCTCTTGAACCACCTTGGAGTAGTGGCAGCTGGCCAAATCAGGCCAAAAGATGATTTTTCCCCGTTGCTTGCGAATGAACGGCGATTCACGCTTTTCAGGAATTCTTCGATGTGAACTTGGGATGTCCTCATCGAGGATGTGACGAAAGACCGGGGTTGGATTTAACGCACCTCAACAACTTGCTGCGCAGCTGACGATCCCTAAATGACTAGATTTTTTGTTCATGGCTAGTGTATGTGTGATATGATAAATAATTAAGTCGTTGCTTTAAATATGATGAGTAACAGCGATGCTTCAACCCCTCGATGATTTTTTTGTATTCAGTTATTTTCCGCCGGCCTGTTTCCTCATGTGCTGAAAACTACCGACGCCAGAAAGACGAGTCCTCCACCTGGACCTTACATATTCAACCCATAAACACATAGGGCGGGACCAACGGCTTTACTTCCCTTATTATTACATAAATTTCACCTCAATTTGAATTGAAGTACTTGGTTTAGTGACACAGTTATTGGTCAATCTTTTGAAAACACAATGGGAATTTGTATAAACGCAATAATCAGCTGATAGTTTTCCGTCATAATAATAAGTTCTAGCGGCAAACATGTGACAGAAGTCAAAGTCTTCAAACACTTCAAATCTTTCAACAAAATCGCAATAAAAAATCAAAACATAAAAAAACGTTAACAGAATTTGTTTGGTTTTAATTGGAGAAATATAAAAAAATTGGAGACTATCAGCTTATTATTGCGTTTATACTAATTTCCATTGCTTTGTTTTTTTTTAAGTTTTTCCGGTCACTTTTGAATTATTGAAAGTGTATTATCAATATTTTATTGCTATTTAAAGTTTTTCTAGTGCGAATTGATATTTTTTCTTTGGCACAGTTTTCAATAATTTAGTGGCAATTTTGTGAATTTTCAATGCTTAATGTTCATTAATTAGTGCCAGTATATATTTTAGTCAATAACTTACCTATACATTAGTAGTACACAAATTTAATGAACAAGAATATGATTGAACTTATTAAAACAATAATGAATGGTTCCTTATTGATATTACATGCAGGATAACAACATGTCTCTTAATACAAGCTGATATTAACAATCTTCTTTGGACCATTCTTTTTTGCCACCGAAATCTTACATGAATTGTCGGAAATCTTGATAATTGTCGGAAATGGATCCGCCGCCGATGTTGGTTGCCACCCTATTATTCATGATCCTTTTACCATAACAAAACAATCGTCCATGGTCCGACAGTGACTAATGACTTCGATTGCAAGTTTTAATTTATTTAAACATCACTGGCACTTGGAGACACCCAATCACTACCTTAGCTTCGTTGCCGATGCCGGCATAAATTCCTCTCCAAGCTCAATTGAGATAACAATTCGAAGAATTTCTTTCACTTTCACTTCGGATAGGTCGACCACTCCTCGGCAGTGAAACCGTGTCCGTGGCGCGCTTTCATGCCAATTGAAAACGACCCCCGAGGTTTGGGGTGATGTCAACTGTACAAGACGGCGGAGAGTTTTGTGTGTTGTTGTTTGGGTGGAATTTCGCTGGGAATTTGAACGTGATTTGAATTTAAATCAGGCATCATGCGGAATATGCATAACCTAGACGTGGCTTACTGACAATTTGCATTCAGAAATACTCAGCATTCTTGCGAAAGACTCTCATTTTGATGAATACGAATGTTTGAGGAAAGGTATCAATTTCGCCAGTTTAATTTAGCAAAGTGAATTACTATTTAAAGTGATATACAGATGCTGTTTACTCGTAAGTCTAGACATATAGTTTGAAAATAGACTCACATCTTTTGAGTTCCCAGACACTCGTGTATTTCTCTCTCGAAGAACACGAGACTATGCATAAGTGCATCGCTGTGCTTTTGTACCGTAAAAGTTTGTTTAGTTCTTCTAAATCCCTTTCAAGCTGAGAGCAAACATCTATTTGTCATTTTTCTACCATGAAAAAACTTATCTTTTCGTTCTACTTGCTAAAAGAATTACAATAGTCCCCCAAAGACTGCGGTGAACGGGCCATCCGGGCAACACTTTATTCAAGTGGCCAATTGGTTTTTGTTTTCCTGTAGGTGGCAAATCATTGACTGATCCGTAGCCATATTCTAATGATCAGCTTATAACTTTTGATGGGTGACCGGTAGAACCCACCAGGCTGCCGGAAGAAGTTCTGTAAACAGAGCACATAATCTCAAACACAAAGGAATAGCAAATCCAGAGAGAAGAATCTATGCATCCTCTTTCCATCGGTTCGAACTTTGACGTTTCCTTCAATTCTGCATTGCATAAATAATGGCCAGAAATGGGCTAGCTGCTAGTTTACTTACTGCTGTATTGTCAACTGGTAGGATCATGGGAATTAACAGCAATCTGGTAGAATTTGTTGGTTCAGGCTCAAATCGAATCAAACGGTGCATTTCTCTGAGACAGTAGATTATGTGATAACATGTTACTTCCGGAAATATATCGGATGGGATCGTTTGCCCGGAAAAATCATCGCCCATAGCCGACAGCACATATTGGAAAATGCTGCAGTAAACATGAGAGTACGTGACCCTTTTGTGTTCAATGCTTTTCCGGTGTCACCGCACACAGGAATTCAAGCAGGAAAGGACTGAATATCGTTCGACATGCATGACCTCACAGTGTTTGTTCAGGGGGAATTCACCGGTATTTTTCAGCTTCGTTGTGGAATCCTTTTTCCGATGATGTTTTTATTTTTACTGATGAGCTAGGATTATGATTCGTGATTTTACGATGTGCACTTGGCAATTGGGAGCTTTTGTTTGTGTGTGGGTTGCCTGATTTCTCGATATATTCATTACTGAAAGGATAAACGGGAGTTGAATTTTAATATACATTAAATGTCTGTTTGAACGTTTTTGTCAAAGAAAGAAATATAAAAAATTGGTAGAATATCCAATCTTTCCAAACCGAAGCTCAATAGTTTATAAAAGTTGTCATATTATTGATCCTGATAAGAATTCCACAGCAACAGCACTCAATACGTACTTAGGTATGAAAAATCATCCAATTACAGAGGCATCCGGTTACTGCTGCAGTCCAGAAGATAAAACGTAGTCGTTGTCGCCGCTTTACTACTCTTATAATAAAAAAAAGTTCGTAACCAGAAGAAAGGAGCTTCACCGAGGGCTCGTTCACGGGAATGACTCTGTTGCCAGAGCAAGAATTTTACGTTTTTGGCGACCATCGTAAAGTGTGCCACCAACATAGTGGTCGCTGCTTCAGATCGGAAGCAATGGCAATTTATTATGAAGAACCATAACTTCAGCTTGAGTATGGTAATAAAAATATTACACCCCGTATCGATGCTGGACGTCTGCTTAGCTATGATTTGCGAATATGCGTGGCCAAGACATTTGTGATAAAATTCAGCAAGACAATCTCGAATAGCTCAGAAAATTAAGGGGAAGGGGAAGAGTTGCTGAATGAAATGATTGCCGTACGTGTCTTGCATAGCAGATGCTGCCCTTATTCTTACATTTTGCTGTGACATCAAACAGGAAGCTTTTGTTCTCTCAAGGTACTACTTATTTTGCCTTGTTTACCCTTTCTAAGTACCCCCTTGGACGACCAGGGAAATATTTTTTTATCGTATGATATTCGAGTAGGAAAGCATCAGTCAGGACGTTCTTGTGAAGGTGAGCAAATTAGCACCAACTGGCATTTTGAAATAAAATGTCATCGGCAGTAAATATTAATCTTATTTTAATAAACTAAGAAAATTAGGAAAAGGATAATCGTAATGAAGGATCGTAAAATTTGGCAGCCCGATCGCTTATCTTCATCGCTACAGTTGGCAGGTATTTATAATTTATTAAATAGAAAAGAAGTTAAACTCAACGTGTTACGTGAAATTGTTTTTCTTAAAATGAAGTTGTAATTTCATTTGCATTGAATTAATGAAACTTATTCTAGTAATTATGTTTTTTCACTCCTACATTGAAGAACGCAATTAAAATGTTTTGAGGGAAATATCTTTTCATCATCAGGAGACCCTTAGAGTGGACAACAATTTCTGGTTGAACCAAACAAAAAGAAGAGAAAGTATTGATAGTTCCGTTAGAGTACGGCAGTGTGAAAGTTCACATATACGGAGATTTTAATCAATGTAGAGCTGACTTCATTCTAGACACTGAAAATAAAACAAAGCAGTATATTTCCGACAAAACTGCAGGTCTAGGGTGCAAACAAATTAACCAGCGCATGAGCATGAGCATGATTGATCGCCCGAGGTTGCTACTCCGTTGTTGCCAGATCAGCTGTTATTACACAGCGAACCAACAGATGATGCTTGGGACTAACATACATCTTCAATGTGTAAAAACTGGTACTCCCAAACTAAGGCAATACCAGCGCCGGCCGCCCGAATGCAGGTCAAGTAAGGAAAGAGTAGGAATATGTTGACGTGATACTCGCTTTATTGGAAGCCGCGGAATCCGCTGCAAATCCACGAGCAATCACTGGGATTTTGGATAACAGGATTGAGTAGCAGCAGGGTTCAGTTTTTGGTTAACTATAAGCTGTCAAGTTAAATATATGAAAATTAGGGGCGATTTCTGATTTGAACCGATTTAAACCAACAGTAAGGATGCTATTTAGGCCACTCACAAAGTGTTATAGTGGTTATTCATTGGGAAACTAGGAGTTGTATTACAAAGCTGGAAAGCTGATTTGGACTGATTTAAACCAACAGTAAGTATGCTATTGGAACCACTCACAGAGTGTGATACTGGTATTTCATTAGGAAAACAAGGCAATTCATCTCAACGCCTGAGAGCCAACTTGGACCGATCTACACCAAAGGGGGCAGGTCTAGGGAGCAACTAAATGAATCATGTTATAAACCAGCAAAATTGCTATTTAGATTTTTTATTGACAAATATTGAGGAAAATTGTTCACACAACAATTGAGTTTTCTTTATCTGTCCACGAATACGAAGGACCCAACGACTTCGAATATGAAGAAGTCTTCCAATATCATTTAGCAAATTATGATATCATAAGACACAAACTTAATAGAATGGATTGGTTGGCAAACCATTTTTAAGAACGACGTAAATATTGAGACTTCTGTTGAGGTTGTTTTAGATAAATTATTTTTTTAGATAATGTTAGAACAAGTATCATTATAAAAAATAAGGCGACAAGGGAGTTCAAACCAGCCAGTTTGCTATAATAAACTAATAAAAAAATGGGAAAATCGGAAGCAAAAAGCATACAAAATGTACTAAAGAGAGAGTAACAGCAATAACCTAGTAAACTACTTGGTGATGAGCTGAATCTTACCATAAAAATGCAATTGATGAGCACAATTCACAAACTGAACTTGGAGTTAAATCTTGCCAAAAATAAATCTTCAGTTATGTTAAATCTAAGTTGAAATCTGTCAATTTTCCATCTAGAATGTATTTTAACACAAATGTTCGTTATAACGTGGAAGATAATGGCAATCTATTTGCATTATTCTTCCAAGAATCTATACCACATTTGAACGGCAACCCCGGCGTAGTGGTTAACACCCATACCTCTCACGCCAGAGTCACGAGTGCGAATCTCACCCCCGGACAAGTTACGAAAATACCCAGAAGGTAATTTAGTGACAACGACGAAAGATGAACCAGCCCAGGGCTGAAAATCTCGATAATAAAGGACTAAAAAAAAATATACCATTTGCTGAAGAACATCTATAAATATTTCGATTTCTTCCCGGAATTTTCAAGGGACATTGGAGTTAGTCAAGTCGAATTTCAAGACATTTTAGAAGGTTTTAATAAATTAGACGTTTCCAAAGTTTCTAGCCCTGATGGACTACCACCGGTATTGATAAAATCAAAGCATAAGAACTTACAGCACCTTTATTTTGACTTTGTAATATCTCATTGAAATCTGGGATCTTTCCCAAACTATGGAAAAGTTCCTACCTAGTACCCATGTTTACAAGTGGAGAAAAATCTGTTATTGCCATTATTTCTTGCATTCCTAAACTTTTTGAAGCAATTTTATTAATGAAAAATTGAATCCTAGAGGGTTTGAGCTGTTTAGTGGAATAACTGTATATTAGAAGAAAAAATAGTATTTTCCATTTAATTCCAACTATCTTTGCTTATCTTGACAGATACGCGTATTTCGTCTACAATGTGCAGACTTTTTAAGTGTCATGTAGTAATAACTCGACTTGAACGACGATGAAAAATTGTTTACTCAAATCAAAAACAGAATGACTAACAAGCAACATGAATTCTTCAAAGGACGATCAACTAGCACAAAATTTCCTGGAATTCGCTAACTACTCGCTGATAGCAATGGACAATGGTTACCATGTAGAAGCTCTTAATACAGGGTGCGGCAGAAAATAATGCGAAAATTTGTTCTATTTCTTCTATTTTCAACTATTTCAAGCAATAATATCAACATTTTTGAGGGCAGTTATTTTTTTAAAGTCCATTTAAACAAATTTATTTAATATGTCCTCCATTTTTATCAATAACATCCTCGAGATCTGGACTGCTAGGGGGCCACAAATCCTTCGGTTAAAACTTCATGTTATCGATCAACCAATGATGGGTTCGATTGGACGTGTAACACGGCGCTCCATCCTGCTGTAGGACAACGTTATGGTCCTCGGAGAAGTTGGCCTTCACCCAGGGAAGCACTTGGTCCTTACAAATACCTATATACACTTCGGCATTGATTTTAACTCCAGCATCAATGAAAACAGGCGGCATTTTCAAACCGTTGGACGCTACCAAGCCAAACATCATGACACCAGGATTATCATTTTCCCTTCTTCAACAAGGTAAGCAGTCTCTTGGAACGAGTCACTCGTAGTTCCTTGACCCGGTCCGTAATCAAGTGGCGTTTCACTCTGGCTCTGGAAGATGCATGCCGGTCTTCTTTGGTGATTCTCCGCATGGATTTCTCCGAAATATTGGCTTCCTTTGCAAGTTTTCTTATGGAACGCACCGGGTTGCGAGCAACTTTTGCACGGACAGATTTGATAACGTTCGGCGTGCGTACAAAGCGCAAACGTCCGCTTCCAGGCTTCCGCTGCTTAGGACCATTCTGCAGGGACTTGTTTATGCGGTAAACTGTAGACAAATGGCACCCTACCACCTTGGCAATCTCTTTCGGCTTCTTCAGAGCGAACAACAAACTGGTGATCACTTCTTTCGCGAACATTTTGACGAATTTGCAATAAAAAAATGGAATGTTTGGATGCAGCACTTGAAAATAAACATAAACAAATACACTTTCGACAGAAATTAGTCACTAGCTACACGAATTTACCCAATGAGTGATTGAGTGATGTGTGTCGTCCGAGTATCAGGGACACGCTCGAATCCCTTCGAATCTCGGAAAGGATTACGGCATGGTGATGGAGTGTTGTGTATGTTGTTTAACATTGCATTGGGGGATATGATTCGAAGAGCTGGGATAGACACGAACGGCACGATCTTCAGGAAGTCTGTTGAACTATTTGGATTTGCCGACGACGTTGATATCGTAGCACGTAACTTTGAGAAGATGGAGGACACGTACATCAGGCTTAAGGCTGAAGCTGGTAGGCTTGAGCTTGTGATTAATGCGTTTAAAGCAAAATACATGAAGGGAAGAGGCTCGCGAGAAGACATTGTTAGCCTCCTACCACGAATCAGATCGACGGTCATGAAATCGTGGTAGTAGACGAATTCATGTAAATGGGCTCATTCGTGACCGCCGATAACGACATCCATCAGAGAAATACAAAGGCGCATTATGGCTGGCAATCATGCCTACTTTGGACTCCGAAGGACGCTAAGATCGAACAAAGTTCACCGAATTACAAAGTTGACCATCTACAAGACATTCATTAGACTGGTAGTTCTCTACGGAAAAGAACATGGACATTGCTAGTGGAGGACCAACGCGCCCTTGGTGTCTTTGAACGGAAGATGATGCGCACGATCTACGGTGGAGTGCAGATGGAAGACGGAACATGGTGGAGGTGAATGAACCACGAATTGCATCAGTTGCTGGGAGAACATCCCATCGCACACATCGTTAACATCGGTCAACTTCAATGGGCTGGGTATGTCATAGGATTGTCGGACGACAGCTCTGTTGAAATGGCTCTCGAAAACGAACCGACGGGTACAAGAAGAAGAGGCGTGCAACGAGCAAGGTGGATCGATCAAGAAGAAGGCGACCTGCGGACTCTCCGCAGATAGCAAGGCTGGCATAGTACAGCCATGGACCTAATACAATGGAGACAACTTCTGTGTACAGCAGATGCCACACCGGCCTTGGTCCGATCGGTAAAGTATGGTATCATGACATTTCAGAAAGTTTTTTTTAGTAGAAAAGAAGCACCCCAGACATAACTATTAATTTAGGAAATCAGCCAATAGGGTATTATAGGGGTATGTGGATTATAACATTGTTCGATAGCAAATATAATAATATACCGGCAGTTAATTATTTTTTATATTTTGACGAGCGTAACTATTGAAAAAACATTTTCAAAATATTATGAAAACATTTTGATTGCAAGACAACATCATCCTATTTCACCATGAAACACGCTACAAACAGACAGACTACCTAAACCAACGAACCAACCATTGATTTCTAGCATACATAAGTTGACATTTATGTCATAATGGGAGCCCCTGTGACTGATAATTAAGTGCCGGGAGCCCCCTGTTACTGACAGTAAATGTCACTTTGTGAAACTGCATGTCGGTTTGCGAAAATAAAAATGATTAGATTTTTCTTGTTTAAAATTCGAGAAAAAATAGTTGAGATTCATAAAAAAATATTTTTGTGCTAGGAAGAAAACCCATCATCGATACAGATAAAAAAAAACATGTTTTTTTTATTAAATTAAAACCCCTTACTGAAAAATGTAAATGAAGGACTTTGGAGTTATCTTGGATTCTAAACTTATATGTATTGAGACTTACAATGCTACAGGGGATAGACAAAATGATTGGAACAGATAAATTTTTGATCAACTTTGCTCTAACTTCATAAAATATTCTCCGATTTAACTTCGCCAAGACGCATTTGACTGAAAAATTAATCTAATTTTATATCTCGGTTACATAAAGCCATTAACTACATTGGCCCGGAACATTTTGGGGAACCTGTAGTAACGATCAATAACGATTTTACTACAAAATATGGACTATAAGACTGTCTAGCCTGATCCAGCTTCCTGGTACCTCTGAGGATAAATTATTGATTTAGATTTGGTTCGGATGAGCAAGGAGTTATTCGATTGAGTATAGAGAAAAGTGAGTTGATATGGTTTCGCTTCGCGTTGATTCAGTAGAGCTTTTATCTAAACTTAATTTTTACATTCCGTCCCGGCAACTGCAAAATATTGGATTGGAGATAATGAAATCACTAGATATAGGACCATGTCTTTCCCGGTTGGTAAAGACCCGAAGAGCTTGGAACTTAATAGAACCATTAAGTTACCAGAAGACACGAAATGCTTCTAAAGACTGTAATTTCGCCACATACTTCAATCGTTAGTTTCGGTAGATTAGAAAGATTGCTCTATCTGACATAAATTCGCATGAAATATAGCATTAATATCTGCCAAATCTAGTATTCCCTTTATGTTCATTACATAACTCAGAAGATTAAATATTTCTTTAAAACTGTGTCGATACAAACTGGTCCAAATCGGAAATCGGTTTATCGATTAATGATTTTCTAGACGTCGCGCAAATTCAGCATATCGTCTACCAAAACAAACTATGCTGCCAAACCAACCGAGTATCACGTCGACACATTTCTACAATTTTCTTATTTGACCTGCATTCGGGTGGGGCCGGCGCCGTTATTGCCTTGGTCTTGGATCAACAGTTTTCCCATCTGGCAATTACACTTGTTGCCACGGAAAATGAAACTGTTCCAAAATGACAGCAGAAAAGTTTTCACGCTTCGCTTTTAATTTCGCACAATACGATCGATAAAAATGTACAGATTGTTTGAGAGAAAAGTAAATCACGTATAAATGCGGCATGTTGGATCTTCCAATTTGACTTATACTGAAAAGCCTCAATTAATAGCTGTGAAAATGCATTTAGTATAGTGGAGAAACAGGCGCGAAGCTTTACCACCTGACAAAAACTTGGAAATCCCTCATTTAGTAGATGTATGCGTACAGAATGTTGACTTTAAGTATCTTGTTTCTGCCATTTTCTATTCAGTTGTCAAAATGGTGTCAAAGCAAGAAGAGCAGCATATCAAAATTTTGCACGCGCATAAGCAAAATTCAAATTATTCCCACGCCGATTTGGCAAAATCACTTAATATTGCCAAATCAACCTTGACAAATGTTATGTTGTGTTCGGAAAATATCTGACGACTGCCAGGAAACCGGGATCAGGAGGAAACCGAGACCAGGAAGCTGCAGTCCGGAAGAATAGTGGCCAGCATTTTGAGACGCAATCACAACTTTTCTATCAAGGCTGATTTCAAGCAGCTTCCATGTCAAGAGTTTTGTACGGCTACGGGAAGTAAAGGCAGAACAAAATGTCAAAGTTCCCGAAAATAATCCAGGTTTGGCATATGATTTGCTTCTGTGGGCTCAAAAGCGAATGTTTCGTGACAAATGGCACTGTCAACCAACATATTTATGAATAGGAATGCTTGCAAAAACGCTTATTGCCTTTCTTGAAGAAACGTAGTTGTTCCGTGCTATTTTCGTCAGACCTCGTTGCTTGTCACTATGGAAAAATGGCTCAGGAATGGTATACCGCCAATAGTGTGCATTTCGTACTCGCCGGAACTGTGCCTAATTGAAAAATATTGGGGAACCGTAATAAAAAAAAAACCTCAATAGAACTCAAAAAACAGTTGGAAGTGAAAAACAGTTCAAGACAAATTGGCGTTCAGTATCAAATAAGGTGGTACAAAACTTGATTAAAGGTATGAAACGTAAAGCCTGTTAGTTCGCATATGGAAAATCGAAAACCGAATCAAATAATTTACCTGTGTTTTGTAGACGATAAACTTCAAAAATTGATTCATTGAATGATTGAAAAAAGAAATAAAGATTTATATAATAAACTAATCAGCGTGCACTTAATCATTGTTGCCCAATTTTCAATCGTTCCACCCTTTACTTCAGTACAAAAGAAGCATTATCTTGAAGTGTGAAATTCATGAATGCTTAGACCAGTACTTTGAATAGCAAAAGATACGTAATTCCGCTCTAGACCAAATGGCTCCGGCATGACTTTATATTTGTTGTCCGTTAAATAAAGTCCTATTTAAAAAAAAACGGGTTAAGTGCTAGTTGTGCCTAGTATACGACCATGAACAGGATCAGAAACCCTTCTTCATACAATCACAAACTATCAATTACTTCAATGGCAATAGGCCCTCACAAATGAACTTTATTTTCGACACTGCAGTGAAAAATTCATATGATAACTAGAAATTAGAAGAAAAATTAGTAACTTCCATTTAATTCCAACTACCTTTGCTTATCTTCGACAGATACGCGTATTTCGTCTACAATGTGCAGACTTCTTCAGTTATTAGTACGAGACACTGAAGAAGTCTGCACATTGTAGACGAAATACGCGTATCTGTCGAAGATAAGCAAAGGTAGTTGGAATTAAATGGAAGTTACTAATTTTTCTTCTAATTTCTAGTTACAGGTATTCCACTAAACAGCTCAAACCCTCTAGGATTCATTCATATGATACTAAAAGAACCAACTCACAGGAGTTACGATATTCTTTAAGCTAACCTCGACCGAAGAAAAAAACAAAACAACAAAAATGGATGGATGTGGCGGCGTCTCTCTTTCCAACGACAAGACGACACATTCCGGCCGGATGGATAATTTCAATCAATCACTCCGCCGCTTTAAGCGCACTGAAACACAATGCTCACATGCACCCATTCCCACCGAGTGACAATATGATGACAATGATAGACGTTGCTGCTGGCAGACTGCGCCAATTGCGTGTGGCAATAGCTTTGTTCAATAGAAGTTTGACATTCATCGAAGTGCCTGTGGAGGTGTTTACTGAACCGAAAATTCACTGAATGCAAGATGGTTTGAATGGAATTCAATTTTAGGCAAGTTTTCATCCATCAAACTATAGGCAAAGGCTCAAACTGCCATGAGGGATGATGGGAAACGGTTAATAATTCAATATATGTATTAATGAAAAAAGCTGGTTGAGCTTCTTGGTTAGGGAGTGTTTTGTTTAAAAAAAAACGGTCCTGTTTCATTACATGTTTCCTGGATTTTCTCCATGTTTTATCTGCACTCCCTTCGATATGGTAAGCACGGAGCAGGATCAGGAAACAAGAGTGACCCAACAAACAACAATGCTGAATAGCTGATTATTCAATTAAATTTGGAGAAGTTGTTCAGAATTTTCTTCTAGAAAGCTGAACAACTTCTCCAAATTTGTCAGAACAAGCGGTTATTCAAAACTGATGTATTTAATGTAGATAAAACTAGTAATTTGATTCTATCGATCGAGAAGATCAAACTAACCTGTATCATATTTTTATAATATAATGTATTGTTACTATACTATAGAATCAACAGTATGTTCAAACTTATTGCTTCCACAGCAAAATCTATTGCAGACATCAAGAATTTGTAAGGGGGTTGTATTGTATTTTATCTATAAATGAAAAACTTTTTTTTCTGAAGAAAATTCATTCGTCAAATTTCACGATTGTTCTACAATTGTTGAAAATGTTAGCATTTGAGGTGTAAAGTAGATCTATTTTAATGATAATATAGTTTTATTTAATGTTATTGTTTATTTTTATCTTCAAATTGTATGGTTGTTTTTATCTGGAAAATCATTTATTTGAAATTATTTATCTAGCTTTATTTTTATCAGACAATTTTCAATAGGCACACACATTTTTGACCAACTACGATCTGCGCCATCAAACAATGCTAATACGATGATATGGTGGCAGCGGAAATGATGGCCATGTTGCAAATCATAAATTGCTGTGCAGTGAACAGTACAGTTATACCAATGAGCCGAGGCCCATTCCTCCTTATCGTCCCACTGAGCAATAATGGAAGCAACAGTCGTTATTAGGAGGTGCTCATGTGTGGAAAAGTCTGCATAATGCTTACGACATGTGTGCCTTTCCTGGGAAAGCTAACGAGACAGTGATCCTCCCTCATAGTTGTTGACTATGGTACAGCTTTCAAGGAATTTATAAACGTAAAGTGAAATACACTTGGGTATGCTCAAATCAAGCGGTTGGAATGTCGTATGATACCGAATTTTTTGTTTGCATTCAAATGTGTGTGGTCGGCATAGGCATTTTGGAAAAGGTCTGTTTGCCACAATCTTTTAAGTGACCATTGAAAACAACTTTAATCTGGGATCCAGCAACTCATTTCAGAATGCCTGGAAAGTCACGTCTATTTCGTGGTTGCTTTCACAAACAATAGCCCCGCGTGTAAATATTACCAATATAATTTAGATCAGGGAACTGCTCCAAAATTCCAGGTTTGGAAATGTAAAATTTCCAAACCAGGCACGTATTAAGTATGATTTGAAAAATGAGTTTTTTTAGTTTATTGATAATCAGATAGATCTCACAGAAAGTCACCTCCAAAATAAAACTGGCTGGTTCATTTTAAAATGAAAATGTTCGACGTTGATTCGTACATAATTTTATACATTAAAGTGGCTTAAATTCCACAAATTATGTACCAAGCATAATACAATCGAGCATACGTATAATTGTGTGACAAACAAACAATTAAATGATTTGCAGGAGAATGAGAAATTTTCAACAAGAAGAAATCGGAATTTGGGACCTGGAATTGATCCCAGTCCCTTATAGCTTAGTTTTGCTTTTTTAGCTTTGCTCCAGCTATTGTACTAAAGGACACTCAATTTACTTCAGCAAAACTTTCCAACAGTCGATCAACTCGGTTATTACTTTTGCCCATATTTCTGTTTTATTTTGTTAGCTAATTTTCGGCAAAGTTTGCGTTTGTTAGTTGAATCTAGGTAATTCATTCGATGAGTCTCAGTTTATTGAAATTCCGAAATAATCGGTTGTTGGATTCTCGGTGAAAAAAACTAAGTGTGTATAACCTATATGAAGAAATATTGCATATTTAACTGTACCGACCCAAACATAGGTTCATTTGAAGCTACTTGTTCAAAATACACAAGTCAATACAATTCATTCGGTGATTTTAGTACAACGTTCGCGTGGTCTTCGATTGTACAGAAAGACATTAAGACAAGTTAACGAAAATTGTTACTACGATTAAGAAATTCTACTGATGGAAAAGTTAGATGCACATAAATGTAAATGTAAAAATGAACGAATCAATGAAACCATTCCTGTCTGCATCTTCACATGAAGGAGCTCACATACTTGGAAATTATGAATTTAAGGGGAGACGTAATTCACCTTTGACATTAATCGAGGAACGTAAGCAGAGATTCCAAGTAAAATAATGACTCATGAAACCAAAGTTGTTGTTAAGTCGTACTATGGAAATAAAGGGTGGAACGGTAAAAAATTGGTCACACATGATTAAGTGCACACTGATTAGTTTATTATATAAATGATCAACCTTCACTTATTTTTCAAGTACATCATCTACAAAACACAGGAAAATTATTTGGTTAGGCTTGCGATTTTCCAAATGCGCACTGTCAGGCTTAACGTTTCACACCTTCCATCAAGTTTTGTGCCACTGTTATATCCATCTTATTTGATGCTGAACGCAATTTTGCCTTGAACTGTTTTTCACTTCCAACGGTTTTTTGAGATCTTTTGGAGTTTCTTATTACGGTTGCCCAATATTTTTCAATTGGGCACAGCTTCGGCGAGTTTGGAGGGTTTTTGTCCTTGGGTCCTGAGCCATTTTTCCATAGTGGCAAGAAGCAAGGTCTGGCTAAAACAGCACGGAACAACTATGTTTCTTCAAGAAAGGCAATAAGCTTTTTTGCAAGTATTCTTTTATATAAATATCATGGTTGACAGTGCCAGTGGTCACAGAATTTTCACTTTTTATCCCACAGGTGCAAATCACCTGCCAAAACAAGATTTTTTTTCGGAAACTTTGCCTTTTTTTCTGCTTAAATATATCTTGAACTTTTCTTATTCCGGTAGCAACATAAAAATCTTGACCTGGAAGCTGCTTGAAATCAGCCTTGACGTATGTTTCCTCGTCCATTACGACGCTATCAAACTTGGTCAACAAACTTGTGTTCAACTTACGCACTCTGTCTGTGACTATTGTGTTTTGCTTATCATTTCGATTTGGTGTCACTGTAACCTTATATGTTGACAGTCCAGTTCGTTTCCTTACTCTTTGCACTTTGCACTCTCCCAATTTTTTTCCGATATCTCTGATGGATAGTTTGAAAATGCTGGCCACTATTCTTCCGGTAGCTGTGGCTTCCTGGTTTCGGTTTCCTTCTTATTCCGGCTTCCTGGTGGTCGTCAAACGTCTCCGAACACTTTTATAAAAGTCGTCACAGTTGATTTGGTAATATTAAGTGGTTTTGCCAAGATGGAGTTTGCTTATGCGCGTACAAAATTTTGATACGCTGCTCTTCTTGCTTCGACGTCATTTTGACAACGAAATAGAAAATGGCAAAAACAAAATAGAGTCTACATTTTGTAAACATACACCTACAAAATGAGGGATGTTCAATTTTTCAAACACACGATTAAAAAAACTAGGTCATATTTGAGTCGACCAGGTTTTGACAGTTTCATGCTTTATTTCCATTTTGTTTGTGTTTCAATTCAAGAAACTTGACAATATTTGCAACTAGTAGAAGTTCCTACAAGCATGTTCAAACACTGCTTGCATCAACTATAAATGGTTGTTGTCAGGAAGCAGATTTGTTTTTGTATTATTTCGTTCTCGATTCTATGCTCGATTGGCTCCGCCAACTGACAGTTCAAATTGGCTCCCGTCGTTGTATCTGCCAGACTATGAATCTGGTGACTATACTATCAACTGGGTTTCCCATCGTTGAATCGTCAATAATTATTAGTCGGCTTTTTACAGAAAAATAATTGACAGCTCAGTTCGTTTACGGCAGGCATGGCAAAACCAGTGAAGCCAATTACGTTCGATGGTTTGTAATTACCGCCGTATCCACCCAGGATCGAAGAATTCCGTCATCGGGCCGCACTTTGTTTCGCCTGGATTGAGCCGAGCGGCCATATATATGATCCTGGCATTGCTGGAGAAAGGTGAGAGCATCGAGCCCAAGGCGAGTTACACAACAAAAGGATGTTTTCCCTACGAAGCGCAACGTCGTCGTTATCTGGCTATTTTACGTCCCCCACACAGACAAAAATATTGAATTTTAACAGGCGCGTAAAGTTTCCCCTCGTTTCATTACAAGCCAAAGGAGGCGTAAACAACGAATTTGTTTGCAATATTTCATATAACAGGCTATCCTGTTTATCCCATTAATTTCACCAAAATCTAGCATTCCCTTTGTGTGCATTAGATCTGTGCAGGAAAAAGGTGAACAGCGACTTGAAGTACGTTTCTCACATGAAATTCCTGAGGAAGGCCCTGTTGTGGCTGAAATCAGTTAGAAGGGGATGTTAAAACTGCTCTTCTTCTCTACAAGCTTACGGTTAACGGTAAATAACTCAAAAAGCTTACCGGAAGTTGCGGCCTTCATTAAGACCCACCACCTAGAGTAGTGTTCGTGCCGGATCTGGCCTCAGCACATTACATGAAGCGGTCGTTGGAAGAGATGATCCTTGACGTCCTCAAAAACGCCAACCCAGCTGTTCCAAACTGATAATCTGGGGAAACGGAAGCGGACGATCTATTCGAACAATTTCGTGGTGATCCAATGTTCCGGTGAACTGCCGTTGAGCTGCCTTCAGGGAGTGGAGTCATTTTTGTAAACTCATGAATTGATACAGGATTCAATGATTATTGTTTTGTTCTGATATCTTTTTTCCCATTCAAAAATTGTCTCTTTTTACCCTTCTTACATCAATAGAAGGGTATTAAGATCGCTTGAAAACTCGACTTTTTATCCGAGGCCCACAGGGCCGAGTGTCATATACCATTCGACTCAGCTCGACGAACTGAGCACATGTCTGTGTGTATGTATGTGTGTGTATGTGTGTGTGTGTGTGTATGTGTGTGTGTGCGTTACAAATAATGTCACATCGGTTTCTCAGCCATCTGTGCACCGATTTCAGTTCTGTTGATGACAAATGGAAGCTACAACATTCCCATAGAACGCTATTGATTTTTATTTCATTCGGACATTTCGTTACGAAGATATGAACGAAACAGTACTTGAAGGCCTATTATAATAGTAATTAAACAGTTTAGTCTCCGATTACATACTAAGCTATTTGTGTACCGATTTTAGTTTAGTATGACCAAAACAATACCTGAGAGCACATAATTGTGAGATGACAATATACTCGTTGCAAAACCGAACAAGACCAATCACACCAATCGATGCCGCTTGCATTCTATTGTGTCGCATCTGTTGCGTTGTATAGCACATACAGTGGACTAGCCACACTATGCGACTGTATAGAATTAGAGCAGCATCGATTGGCTCGAGTGGTCTGGTTTTGAACTGCAACGAGTATATTCGAAAATTAGTGTGTATATACTATAACCAATTTTCAACGAAAATGTACTTATTAAGCTTACTGAATCATTTTATGGACTGATTTTATGAAATTTCTAATATTTATGTAATTTCCCCTTTTATATAACTAACATAAACAGGTCATTAAAGACTATTAATGGTAATATTTTAATAACATCGCTGGACAATACGCTCAGGATTGACAAATAGTTCATTTTATAAACTGAATGTATGGCATATTGAATATCTCTGAATCTTCTTGGAATTTCTGATGAAAATATGTATCCAGTACAATATTGCCCACATTTGAATTCTGGTGAAGTGTAAGAAGGGTTCAGTCTCACCATCGGTGGATTAATGCGGGTTTTTAATGTAAGTATCAAAGAAGGGCCAAATCCAGATTTTTGTGGATAGAGGACGATCAAACCGAGGGATTGCCCGGCAAATCAACAAATTGAAAAAAGTGATGCGCAATTATCGGAAAACCTCTCAGAACTGCGGGATCAACGCCGTACCAAGGAAAATACTAATATCACAGTCAGGCAAAATATGCACATTTGACTAGAAGCAACTAAAAATCACATAACTTGTCGCCAGATAATCAATAAACTTTACCTCTTCGTACCCAAGAGTACCGTTAGGCACGTGTTCAGTGCATCCCCAGACATTAAATGGACAAATACCAAGCTGACGTCCTTCTACAAAGCAAGCCGATTGAAATTTGCACAGAATCTCATGCAGTGGACTAATGAATTTGTAGTATTTTTATCCAATAAGAAACAGTTTGACTTGGATGGTCCTGACATTTACTACTGGCATAACCTGAGGGATGAGGATGTCACATGATCCAAGAGGAACTTCGGTGGAGGAACAGTTATGGTTTGGGGTGCATTTTTTTACGATTCTAAGCTACCAGTTTGCTGGATCTTGGTGGTTTGTATGGCAAAGACATACCTATTCTATTGTATAGCTTTTCTTTATATTTGACCGAATTAAACCGTATTTTGAACAGTTTCTCTTTCAAGTGTATTGTTTACATGTCCTCAGCTGTGCAGTTGTTAGTTAGATTCCGGTCGAGATGGAAGAAAATCAGCAAACCGTTCGTGAATGGATGCAAAATCCTGGATTCTCGTATCGCACCTTGGAAAAATTGATGAATATACATCATTCGACCATTTCAAGGATCCTCTTTGCTGTGGGAGACCGTTTCAAACGGAATAATCTGAATGAACTCACCAAACTATCCTGAACTCCGTCCGATCGAAACGTATTGCTCCATTATAAAGTGCAAAGTTCGGAAGACCAAAGAAAAGGATAAAGACAAAATGAAATTGATGACGAAATGGAAACAAAAAAAGCAAAGAAAAATGTACTGGAGACAATTGTACAAGGCACCAATGTCGAGCATTTTAATGAAACTTATCCTAAAATTTAACCGATGTTTGTTAGCTAAAATAAATACCTATGCTGAATCATTGTGATCATTTGGTTTTATTTCGATAACTAACCAGTCAATTTCAAATGCCGCAATAATTATCGACTCACCCTTTAGTTTTATAGCGTGGTTATTCCATTCCTGAGTCATCCCGTTCCTAAATTATCCCATTTTTAAATAAGGAACCTACCACATCGAAACTCGAGAAGCTTTCACCCTTAAATCAATCGTATTTATCTTTGTGCTCACAAACTATGCGCCACTTTGAAACAAGAAAAGCATCTGTACGCATTTGCTTTCACAAAGGTTACGTTTTCACAATGTTGCAACCTGTAACTTGTTCTATTTTTTTTTGCAGCATCGAAGGAAAATCGAACCTGAATGAATCTCATGGCTGGAGAGAACGGGGCGGTAACCATTGACCTGATTCGCCACCGGAAATCTAATTTACTAGGCCCCACGACTGCATTATAAATTGGCTGTCCGCTATCTGTGTTAGTTGCTTCTGGCGTTTTGGCTTTGCTTTTCGTTTTCAGTTCTTGCTATTTCAATCCATGCCGTGGTGGACATGCTAGAAATGTTTTGTTTGTGTAGACTGGAAGGAGTGTGAACAGTCAGAGCCGTATTAAGGGATACTGAAACATAATCACAGTTTTAAATGTTGATTAAAAGGGCATCAAAAACTTAGAATATCTATATTTTTGGCGTTGACTACGTTTTGCGATCAGAGTAGGGTATCAAATGGAAATTAGAAAAAGAGCAACCGTCACTAAAAATTTAAACAAGTTGAACGCTATTAACTCTCTTATATTTGGATAGATTTTCAAGATATTTACATTAATCAATAATACTTTTTGCGACTAAAAATTGAATTATCTTACATCATCGTTCATAACACAAATAAAAGACAATGTCTTACGTTTTGCATGTTGAATTCTCTAATTGCGCAGTACTACACAGCAAAAAAATAATGAAAATTACATGTGATGTAAAACGTTAAAATGGTTAAAATTTATCGATGTAATTGGCTTTTTGAATTTCCAATTATTGGTGTCAAATTTTCAGCCAAAAACTATTGATGATTGAAAAGGTTACAGAAGGATGATCATAGCCTTTTTTGGAAGCAAAATTTTGCTCGTTTTTTTTTTTGCTACTGAGTGTATACTAACGAGCGGTTTGTTTAAAAGGGTGCAAAAACAGAGAGAATACAAATGATAGTGGTCGCTTGCTGCGCAACGTGAGCTACTCGAGGTACCTCTAAATCAACTCTGAAATTGCTCCCAATAAGGAGCTGTCGTACCCCTTGGTTAGGGTGGCCTCTGCCTCTGCCTAGACTTTGAATCAAATTTAAGACAGACAGCTACCGGAGGAGTTGCAAGAAGCGGCCACTTAGAAAAAAGGGGACAAGTTGGAGTTTGAGAGCTTCCGAGCGATCATCATTCTGAATGCCGCCTATCAAATGCTATCCCAGATCATTTTCCGTCGTCTTTCATCTATAACGAATGAGTTTGTCGGAAGTTATCAAACCAACTTCGGCAACGGTCAAACGACAACCAACCAGATCTTTAACGTACGGTAAATCCTCCAGAAATGCCGAGAATTTTAGGTCTCTTCGCACCAGCTGTTCATGGATTTTAAGACGGTGTTCAACAGTATTAACCGCATAGAGCTATGGAAAATCACGGACGAGAACGACTTCCCAGGGAAACTCACAAGAATGGTAAGAGCAACGATGGAGGGTGTGCAAAATTGCGTGAAGGTTTCAGGCGAATAATCCAGTACGTTTGAATCTCGACGGGGACTTCGTCAAGGTGATGGACTTTCCAGCCTTCTGTTCAATAAGCCTTAGAAGGGGTCAAGCGACGAGCCGGGTTTAACAGACGGGGTACGATTTTCACGAGATCCAGCCAAAGGTTTGCTTCGCGGATGATATGGACATTGTCGGTCGAACATTTGGGGTGGTAGCAGAACTGTACATCCACCTGAAACATGAAGCAATAAAAGTAGAACTTAGGGTGAATGCATTGAACTCAAAGTAAATGCTTATTTGCTGCAGCGAGCATGGCAGTGCGTACCTAGGTAGCAGTGTTACGAAAGACTGGATACTTTTGAGGTGGTGGATTAATTCGTCGACCTTGGATCCTTACTTACTGCAGACAACAACTTTTGTCGTGCAACACGAAAGCGCATCCTCAGTGGTGTCGTGCTTATTCACCCAGCACCCACCCAACAAGATTCACCCCGCACCAAGTGTAGCATACACAATAAGCTTCTAAGACTAAGTGGTCCTCTATGGGCATGACCGACGTGACATGACTGGAAGTATACGCTGGACAAGCCATGTTGTGAGAATGCCGGATAAGAATCCTGCAAAGATGGTGTTTGCTTCAAATCCATCTGGTACAGGAAGGCGTAAAGTGTAGCGGTTTAGATGGGCAGACTAGCCGAGGATGGAGAGATGAAGCCGCGAATCGAATGTTATGGCGTGAAATTATCTCAAGTAGCACACTACGATCATAATTAGTTGTAGTTACTTGATTATGACTAAGCAAGTAATATTTATGTTATCTCAACCGAAAGGCAATAAAAGTATTACTAGGGATTGTTTCAGTGTTATATGTATAAATGTACACCAAATAAATGAATAAGAAATAATCAACTTTGTTGTTGGGCGAATTTTGTTCGATATTAGTCCTTCGAAATCTACAGTAAACACGATTGCTAGCCAAAGTACGCCCGTGCATCTCTCTGCTGGTGTCGTTATCAACTGTTACCAATTAGTCCAGATACACAAATTCGTCTACAAGCCCGGATTTTATCACCGTCGTTCTGAGCTCGTGGTAAGATGCTAACATTGTCTTTTCGTGAGCCTCTTTCCTTCATGTATTTTGTCTTTAACGCATTAATCACAAGCCCAATCCTACATGCTTCAGCCTAAAGTTAGATGTACGTTTCTGCTATTGTCTCATAGTTGTGTGCTACGACAAAGTCGGTGAAGGCCAAAAATTAGACGGATTTCCTGAAGATTGTACCACTTGTGTCTATCCCCGCTCCTTGCACCAAACCCGCCAATGCAATGTTAAATAGCAAAGACAATCTTTGTTAGACAAACTAGCCTTGACATTTTTGATCTGGTAGGCAATTGGCGAATATTGAGAGTGAGATTACCCATCACAACTCCTGCAACATTAAGCGGTATTCCAATATTGATAACACATCGGTCTATCAGTTCCAGGCCTTACCACCAGATGGCGCCACTAATAAAATATATAGTTGATTTTTCAAAAGTTCCTACCTTCAAAAGATTGCTGTCAAAATTTCACTACGTTTGGGTTATTATTTATCGAAAACATACAGTGGTTTAAGTGACGCTACTTTTGTTATTCTTAAAAACGATAGATTTGATGCAAGCTCGTGTGTTGATATATCATTGCTTTTTGATGGGAAAAAACACCGTTCAAGGCCAAGCTTGGCTTGAACAATGTTATCCGGACTCTGCTCCATCGAAAACGACCATCAAACGATGGTATGCCAATTTCAAACGGTTTGCCAATTCCGGAAAATATTAAAAAAACCCCTGAAAATCATCATGGACTATCGCCAAGTGATGTTGCAAGAGATAGCTGACATGAAGGTATTTAAAGGTAGTGTTTACACCATCATTTACGAACATTTGGGTATGAAAAAGCTGTTTTCCAAATGGGTATCGCGTTTGCTTACACCAAAGCAAAAACAACAACGAGTCGATGATTCAACGAGCTGTTGATGTTGCGAGAAATAAGGAGAAATAATGGATGAAACATAAGTTCACCATTTCACTCCGGAATCAAATCGGTAGTCTGCTGAGTGGCGTCTTGATGGAGAAAGCCGTCCAAAGCGTCCAAAGACTCAAGCATCGGCTGGAAAGGTAATGGCCTCTGCATTTTGGGATGCGCGTGGAATTTTAAGGACTGTATCGTTAATTATGAGTACACCTAAAAATTGCTGTATTTAAATATGTTTTATTCATTTTGCAACTCAAATTCAATTACATTGTTTATTGACCATCAAAAAAGAACATTACATCAGTATTTATTTAATTTTTCGTAGATCTGGCCTGCTTTCACACCTTCTTCTTGATGTTCCTCATGAGGTTTTGCACAACCGTTCCGTCGATGGTTTTGCTTACGTTTACTCAGTTTTTTTTTAATTTGATGATGTCATCTGCTCTTCTGGCCTTCTTACGCAGCTTTCCTCTCATCCAAGCCCAAAATTTCTCAATGGACCTTATTTGCGGACAGTTCGGTGGATTCATCGCCTTTTCCACAAATTGAACATTGTTCTCTTCATACCAGTCCAAGGTGGCATGCGCATAGTGGCAGGATGCCAAATCAGGTTAAAACAGTGTCGAACCTGTGTGTTTTCGGTTTAGTTGCAGAAATCGTTTCTGCAGGCATTCCTTTCGGTAAATTTTGGCGTTCATATTTGCGACAGTGAAAAAAGGTGTCGATTTCATACTGCACTGTCGAATTGCTTGCCAAACCAACACTTTTTTTTCCAAATGATTCGCAAATAAACAGTTTCTTAGAATTTGTGACATCCTTTCCACGCTTCACGGTGTATAACTGTGCCCCTGGAAGTGCCTTGTGGTGTAATTGGACGTACGTCTCGTCATCCACGATAATACACATGTCCTTTTTGCTCAAAACGCCGTCGTACAGCCTCCGAGCCCGAGTTTTCACGGAATCTGCCTGAATTTGGCAACGTTTCAGACATTTTTGTTACCGGCACATCTTCAGGGAGTTTCGCTGTTTTTCTACGACGGCCGGGTAAGTCCTTCAATGTGTTAGGCATAACAAACCGGTTGATCGCATTTTGAACTGCACAGGCACTTCTTTTTCTTCTTTTTCTAATTTTCTTAGCGACAATCCCTTTTCAGTGCAATATTGGTCACAATCGATTTTTGCTTTTCTCCCGGAAGACCTCGGATAGTTCCGCTTGAAGTGAAACTGTAACCTTTAATGATTGTTTTCGTTTGTTCACAAGGTAACACATTGACACTAAACAGCCGTCAAAATAGGTCATAGTCTTTTTCATACAGAACCTCAAAGGTGTGCTCTTAATTAACTATGCAGTCCTTATTCATTGACGACTTGGAACATGGAGAAACAATCACCAGCGACTATAATAGTCACAAGTCACAAATCAATAAAAACAGCCGCAAAAATGGTCGAATTGGGTTTTGAATTGCTACCGCACCCACTGTATTCTCCAGATCTGACCCTCAGCGACTACTGGCTCGTCGGAGAATTCAAAAAGATGCTCCGTGGAAAGAGATTTGGCTCAGATGAAAAAACTGATTGCCGAAACTGAAGCATTATTTGAAAGTCTCGATAAATCGTTCTACACCGGTGGTATCGAAAAGCTAGAGAAACCTTGGAATGATTGTATCACTCTAAAAGGAGACTACATTCCAGTGCTGAAAAATATTATTATTGTTGACGGTAATGACTATTTATTTTTGTCATTGTCACTGGAAAAAATGCCTCTCAAACACCTTCTCGTCACATTCTCAGTCAATTTGGTTATAACAGTTAGTGAGGTTTACCCATCTGTTAATGTATAATTATCAGAAATCAGGATAATGTTCTTTATTTCGAAGCAGTAGACGAAGTCGTTCGTTCATCTTATCGGCCTAATGCAACTATTTTGGTCAATTTATTTTATTTGATAACAGATCAAGCTAATTGGAAAAGTCCCAAAACTGACAACAAAATTGGCATGGTTTGCTTTGATTATAAACTTGAGCTCGAAGGAGTGACCAAAGTTGTTTTGTCGCTATCACCGTGTATTGTCGCTGTTCTATGCTACATTCTACTCACCAACCGAATTACAGTTTTTGAAAAATAATTACGTCCTTTTATTCGCTGAGACATTTCGTACTGATAAATGAATGCCACGTACCATGATTAATTATCCATTGAACAGACAGATTTGGTCAGGGGGATGGAATTTCAGCAATTGTGTTGTCTCATCGCTTCCCGAGAACACAAGTAATGGCCACCACGTATTCTGAATGACAATGAGCTTATATAGGTGGGGACATAGAGAATAAAGTTCATTCTTACTACCGGGAACAAAAGGACCTTTTGAAAATCGGGATTCATCGCGTGTCGGACTCATGTATCACACGGACTTGGTGCAAAGTGAGAAACCTTTAAAAAGTAGTTAGGGTGTTGCCGGAGATTCGCTTATTGAAAAGTGGGAATTTAAAAAAATTTCAGTTAGATGCACTTCACAAAACTTAAACAATAATTGATGTGAAAATTTAACGTCGGATTGCTTTTCCCCGGTCAATGTGCATTTTAAATCAAGCATCACTAACTTAACAGACATTACCGACCTTTCCCGCAGTACGACTCAAACGTCCAACAGAAAAGTTTTTCATTCAATCGAAAAGCGGACTTGTTTTCCGATTGATGGCTGCGGATGCATTCCGGGACGATGAATCCCAATCAGCGCAATTGGTTATTGCACTCGGAAGATTTATGCGATTTTGGTTTTTGTTTTTCATAAACATTTTCTACTTCTCGATCAAACCAAACATTTTTACAGTCAGTTATTAGAGCAAATGCAATCCGTTCAATCAATAATTTCAGAAGCTGAACGTGGGTAATGGGCCCCAACGGTTTGATTCTGATAAATGGTGGTGTTGTGTGTTTTTTTCTTTCCCCGTTATGATCCTTTAAAGAGTAAGTTTCGCGCTTTTTGAGGTTTGATTTTGTTGTCAGAGTATTAAGCTATACATTTATACATTATACATTTTCTGTTTATGGTTCGGAAGATCGTGCCTCGTTTATGTCAATGAAAATTGATAGTGAAACAAATATTCAAATGAATGGGAAACTGTTAAATAATTTCGAATGCACAGAAACAAATCTGTTTTTATGAATAAAAACTCATGATACAAAATCTCATCTTATTTTATGAATTCATGACTCTTATTCATGGTTTCATTATTGAAATAAAAGATGCTTGTAATAAAATTATGAAGTCTTGATTTGCCTCTAATCTAAAGTTGTGTAATCGGCCTCCTTACTCAAGGGTCTTTTTAATAATAACTAAGGCCTGTACTCGAAAAAAATGCACCAGACAAAAGTGTTCGCCAAAAATTTATTTTAAGTCGGATTTCCTTGAAACTTAATACATATGAATTTTGTTTCGGCATAGTTTCTTTATTCAATTTTCTTTTACATCGCAGAAAGCCCGCACCTTTCCCTTAAGACTCCTCAATACATTGGTCGCAGTCGGATTTCACATGACGACGCGCAAATCCTTCGGCGAGTTTCTTCTCGTTTCGATGAACTGATTGTTATGAAATTTTGCATATGTTAACAATTCACTCTAAACTAGTTATTCTCAGATTTTTATCAATTTTTACCCACGGAGAAGTTAAAGATACATACGGATAAAAATAATGCATTTTTTCGAGTACAGGCCTTATAGCGTAGTAAGTTCATCCACCAAGTACTATTACAGCTCTCCACATCCACACTAAGTTCGAATCCTAACGGTGATTTATTTCTTTGTTTACAGTCAGAGTCGATAAAGTAGATTTGCCAGAATAATCAATAAAGTTTTCAGTATCAGGAATTCAGCTCTTGGTTCATGGTGTTTATTCAACACAATGTATTCATGAAATCATGAGCTGGTTTTCTCGTTTAGAAGAACACATTATTTCCCGATTCGTTTGGGTCATCGCATGGGTCATAGATGCAGAGCTGAAATAAATTTTCAATCGCTCATGCTTTGTCAGGCGTATGTTTTAAGATTGACAGGACATTTTTGCTGTGATCCAAGAATAATTTATGCGTAGTTTTTTATTTTTGCAATGTAATCGTAGAAATTTGACGATGGTCTGGTAGCGTCGATCGACGTGATACTGGATGACTACACACTTGGAAATTGTGAATTTAACACGAGGCGTTATCTATCTTTGGCATAAATAGTAAAATCGTAAGCAAGAATTTTATGTAAAATCGTGTCTCCCAGAACCTAAATAATCGCAACTCAATAAAAGCTGTTGTTGACTGAATCTTTTTCTCGATTTTTCTCGATTTTTCTCGATTTTTCACATGAACACCGCTGATAGATTCTGGTTAGATTGTGTGTTTTAATATAAATTACAAATAAGTCGCTCTCATCAATGTCCACACACTGCAAATCTAGCAGTTTTTTCAGACTTTGTCTTCTAAATGTGGAAATCCTCAAAACCATAACCGTACGCCCGCTCTTTATGCTTAACTCCACTCATTAGGTTCTGTACGACATCTGGCTGCAGCTTCTCCTCTACGGATTGACCTCAGATTTGACCTCATTGGGATGCTTCTATAGTGTCTGTTTCATAATAGCCCAGTATGTTTTGATGGGCCTTAGTCCCGGTGCGTTGGGATGGTTCATGTTCTTGGCTACGAAAATGATCTCGTTGGCTTCGCACCAGCCCTAGGCAACATTTGAATAGTGGAACGAAGTTAGATCGGGCCAGAAGATCGTAGGGCTCTCGTGGTGCTTCAAAAGTGGAAGCAGACGCTTCTGAAGACACTCCCTTATGTAGATCTCCCCGTTTACAGTCTCGGTATTCACGAACAGCGCACTCGGTTTGCCACATGAGCAGATCGCTTGCCAAATCATGTAATTCTTGGAAATTGTTTCTGCTTTGTTACTTCCTCCGGAACATCAAACTTGTGCCGGGCAGTGAAGGTGCCGGAAATCCGCCTGAGGCTTCTGGGGCTAAGCATCTGGGTGTATAGTTTCCGGGCCCGTGACTTTTCCACCATATTCTGCCGTTCGTCAGGAACCTTCTGCACTTTGTACGCATGCAGTTCCTCCCGGTCCTTGGCAGTCTCTGGACTGGAAGACTTGGACAGATTCAACTTTTGGACCACATGCCAGACTAAAGCATTGGAATTCCTGCATGATGACTACACGATTCCAAGTTGTTTTCCGATATCACGATGACAGAGCTGAGGGTTTTCCAGGTGCTTGCGCAAAATCAATTCGCGACGTTGCTCTTCGGGTGACGCAAGATTTCCCGATTTTCGAAAAACTGACAGCGATTAAAATACAACAACAAAATGAACACACTAACCTACTTCTACCCTAATTTTGAAGAAAAAATACCCAATGGATAATTTTCTACAGCTTTTTTCCGTGATGCAATTTGATGTGGAACACCCTTCACTTACCAAAGTCATGGTTGTATTCAACTTTCTTCTGGGGTGAACTTGCAGCTTTTTATACAGGTAAGGTTTGCATCCACGATATAATCTAGATATATTCAAAACATACACAATACACAAGCATAAGCGAGATTCCAGAAAACCAGAACGGCGGCACGAGAAGCTAATAAGCAAGCAAAGGAGCAATCGTGAAAGAACTTCGTGGTGACTATCACCCCAAGCAGCACGACGACTGAACTGTGGCAGACGGTAAACACTCTACGTGGCAGTCGTCAGCAGTGCTTGGTGGTACTCAAGCGAACGAACGGTTTTACAGGCAACCCTAAAGAAGCAGTGGAAGAACTGGTTTAAATGCTACAGTTGGAGATCCAGCAACCTTCCATCGTTCCAGAGGGCTAAGGCAGCAGCTGAACGACAGTCCATAGATGTTTCGCCCAACATCGATGGTCGCATCGATAACATCGAACTTCTGTGGGCTCTCGACAAAGGACAAGGTGCTTCAACAGGTGCAGATATTATTGGGTACCCAATGCTTCAACAGTGAAAATGGTGAGTTCCCCACCAGCTGGCGGAATGCAATTGTTGTTCCCATTCCGAAGCCAAATAGTCACGATTCCGGACCCGATGCCGACCAATCTCGCTCTTCAGCTGCATGGCGAAGCTGTATGAGCGAATCATCAACCGTCGACTGATTTCCGAGCTGGAATCGTGTGGAAGGGTTGACAAACGCCAACACGCGTTTCGAGCAGGACGAGGTACCGAAACATACTTTGCAGAGCTGGAGAGTTCTCTGCCAACCGGAGGCGAACACTCATTGTTAGCCTCTTTAGATCTGTCGAAGGCATACGATACCACCTGGCTACACGGTATTCTGCGCACGTTGAAGTCGTGGCGGATACGTGGTCGCATGATAAAAAAAAGTGGCGGAGCTTTCTCTCGGAACGGTCATTCCAGGTATCTGAAGGATGACACATGTCTGGTGGGTTCGGTCCTATCCGTGACGTTGTTTCTAATCGCGATGCAACCCATCTTTCGGGTAGTACAGAGCGGAGTCAATATATTGTTGTACGTGGATGACATCCTTTTCAGGGTACGAGGAGCAAAAAGTGGAGGCCTTCATCGCAAGCTGCAGACCGCCGTCAAGGCCGTGGACAAATGGGCGAAGTGCGTGGGATTCGCTTCGCCAGCAACCAACTCGTACATCTTCTATTGTGGTCCAAATGCACGTTGGGTACCTGCACGTGACATAACCATCGAGCGAATCGCCGTTCCATGAACCAATCGGTTGAGGGTTTTCGGTGCCACCCTGAATAGGACCCTAACATTCAAACCACACTGTCAGGTGGTGAAGAAATCGTGTGAGTCTCGATTACGGTTTTTAAAAATGATCGGTGCCAAGCTTCCACGTGGCAATCGGACATCGTTGCTGCAGGTGGGATCGGCCATAGTAACCGCAAAGCTGACCTACGGAGTAGGCTTAGTGAGCCGAGAGCTTTCGTGACCAGTCCGACACTCTCAACCCATGGCCGAAGAGGGAATCCTACCATTCGAACCGCTGGCAGCAGCAGTCCAGTACCATGGCTGCCATCCGAATAGCTGTGCATAATCATGCCAACATCACCCTTCCGTTGATTCAACGAGCCTCGAACCGCCTTCTAGAATTGTCAGGTACAGCGCTCACCGCTGTCGGTCAACTTGTGAGGCAGAGTGATTGTGTGTGGCACGCACGAAAACCTACGATTGTGGGGATGTAAGGGATGTAAGAGCCGGTGACCCTCCGCAGAAAGTCCGTCCAATCCTCCAACATTTGCCGAACACCCGTTTGGCAACACCGATGGCTCGAAGAGTGAAGATACGGTAGGGGCCGCATTCTTCAACGGAAGAATTGCGTGGCACCTACAGTCTACTCAAACGCATGCAGCGTCTCTCTGTCACGATCCCGAACTAAAATAACCAGTTGGTTGTCCTATCGGATTCTGCTAGCTGCCTACTGGCATTGGAGGCGCGAAAATCCTGACACCCGTGGATACAAGAAGTGGAAGAAATAGCACGGAACAAACCTGTTTGATTTTGCTGGATTTGTGGGCACGCCTGAATCAGTTAAACAATTGATACGTGATCGGTGGGATAACCAGTGGTTTGAGGCTAAGAGTCAAAGTTGAGAGAAGTAAAGGAAGATATCTGCAGGTGGACGGAACGCGGAAGCGCAGCCGACCAGCGTGTTCTTATACGGATAATCGAAGAAGCTGAAGAAGAAAACGTGTCGAAAGAAGAAACAATGATGGAAACAAGTACGGAAGAATACAAACTGAAGAAGATAGTTCGATTGAATTGGGGAGGAAAGAGTTGCGGTGGGAATCGGTTCCTCTTAGCCGCAGAGTGCGAATCTCCTGCATTATAAGCCAACCAACGATGCACGGAGACATAGAGGAGTCATCGGAGGTTTTTTTTTTTCTCTTCCTTTTAGTACCCAGTGAAGGGAGCCAGTCGATCCGATGATGACCACATGGTTACGATCGAAACTAATTAATTGGGTTTTATTGCTTTTTCCGTGTGTTTTTCGAGACTCAGACGGTTCTTTGTTTGCGTGTCGCGTTCGGGTGGTTGGTTGGTCAGAGTGCCGGATTGGACGACTGATTCCAGACTTCCAAGTCAAACAGTGCCAAAGTAGCTGGATTATTGCTCAATAAACTAATTATGTGCCAATTTGCTCGCGAAAGGGTGTCGAGTTTTCCGAGGTTCTTGGTTGATGGAAGTGCGAAGTTTTCGAATTATTGTTATTATTTTTTTGTCTCTTGTCCATCTGTTTTTTCCTTTGTGATCTAGCGTGTGTTTGAGAAATATGACATCATTATGTTAACAATGGTTAAACAATCGAGCGATGACACTCAGTACACTTCATTTGATAAAATGCTGGCCACAAACGAATGAGCTGAATAGTGAACTGAATTTTCAAGCAATATGTTTTGGGACACCATTTTAGCCCTAATGTTTTATCTTCGGCACCTTGGTTAGAATTAATCCCATCAGCATTTGGTAGCGATAAATTCTCATTCTGGATCTCTTTAAATACCTCCACTACATTTCATCACTATGGCATCTATTTACGACGAAGGTAGGTCTAAGGCATCTATTCGTTGTTTTCTGCAACGAAGCTGATTTGTATTTTTTAAGAAGCTACCTTCAACGCCACACGCGCAACTGGCAATAGCACGAAGCATTTGTTGACACAGTAATCGTGTATTGTACGAAGACAAACAAAGAGCTACGTAAATTTTGCTACAAATAAAAAAGAAACGTCCCTCTGATGGCTGCATGAATGACTGAAAGATCTACTATATCGACTGCAAATGTAATTGAAAAAGAGGAACCTCGAGGAGTTGTACAGCGTTTTTGACGTAGGATTACGTCTTTGTTTTCTGTACTGGGGTACAATTTAAAAATAAAAAAACCCTATTGCAACCATCACGAAAAGCGTCAGGTTTTGAGCGTTAATATCTCAGTCATTTCTCCAAGCATTTTCAAAATGCTTACCCCAATCGATGGCCAATATTTCTGCGCGTCGTTTCCGATATTGGAAACTATTGATTTTTAACATGAAACTATTGAAAATAGCGCAAATATAAGCAGGCTGGCCACACAATCTTAATATAAAAATTCCCGCATTTTTGCCGAATTTTTCCCGCATTTTTGCCTTATTTTCCCGACTGTTAAGATGAGTTAATATAAAGTACTCGTAGCTAAATCTCTGAGCTTCCAAGCTCTTTCCAGTTTGGTTTACCATCAGACACTTTCCATTTCTTTAAAATTCGCATTTTTGTGCGACAGGATGAGCCAATGTTCAACCAATGTTTTCAAATTTGGCAGCTCCTTCTCGGAATGACCGCCAAAATTTGTCCAAACCATTTTCTTTTCTCTGGAATCCGGCAAACAACGTCAGACGGCATTGAGCACAGCTGCCCAAATTCTTCTTTTACCATGTGTTAACACCCTTACAAACGCAATTCGCCAAACTTCAAACACATTCGCCACCACATGAAAGATAAATTCATTTCTGGCACTGGCATGCGTGAAGCCTCATCTGTTACAGCCAGATCTTCTAAGGGCATCTTCAACGGTGGTTCAAATCGTGGTTTGAATTTATTTGTTTATACCAAACGCAAAAACATCGCTGCACCGGTGTTTGTAAATTTGGTTTTATACCGGATCTATGTAGCATCTTTTCAGAACTTATATAAGCTTCTAAGTTTCTTACTGAACGCACTCTTTAAAATTTTATTTAATAAGCTTCAGAATATATATGAAGATTGGGTGGAAATATCTATAATGAACATGCCAGAAATTGATTGGACTTCTCGGCAGTTGAATAAAATAATTGAAAGTTTCCAGATAATCATGAAGTTTGCTTGCTGTCTTTCGAGAAGAGAAATGGTGGAACTTTAGAGAAGTTCATTGCCGAAAAATTATTAGCGTTTCTGGAAACTTGGTTGAACTTCTAAAATGTTTGCTGATCATACATGTAATAAGAACAACTTTCTGGAAATGGCGAGAACTTAGAAAGTCTGATTTCGCTTCCCAGAAGTTGTTTTAACTTCCAACAGGTACATACCCTGTGATAAAAAGCAGAATATTACAAATATTTTAATAATTTACGAGAAATTGATAAAACAATCTTGGAAGTCGTGGAATTTCTGTGGAATAGTTAGCATTACCGAGATGTTGTTAAACCGTACAAAAACTTTTTATGATCTCCAAGATTGTGAATAGGTGCAAATTCTATAATATTGATTAAAAAGTAGTTGGTTTCTTTATTCTCGTTTTGGTTGGGTTCGAAAAATTATCGAGTAGTAAGAAGTTTAAGTTCTTCTTAAAACTTTAATACCCTGAACTTTTGGGATGTTTTCGGAACGATTGGAAAGTTTCTCGATCACCCTGAAGGAAGCTCCCCAAACTTATGGAAAAATCCTTTGAATGATTCCTAAACTTTTTGAATGCTCAAAAAATCAAGTTTCCTGTTTATCTGGGACGTTTTCTGAAATCCTTAAGGGAAAGTTTTCTGAAATTCTTGGGGAAGTTTTCTGAAATTCTTGGAAGATCTCAGGACTACTGAGAAATTTCCTGAATTGCTGAGTCCCCTGAGCATTTGAGAGTTTTCTCGAGCTTTTGGAAAGTTCCCTGAACTTCTGGGAAATTTTCTGAATTTCTGAGATGTTCTCTGAATGTCTGAGATATTTGCTGACCTTTTGGAACGTTTCCTGATCTTTGGGGGAGTTCCATAATATTTGTGAGCATTTCCTGAAGTTCCGAGAAGTTTTTTGAATTCATGTGAAAACCTGAACATCAAGGAAGTTTCTTGAACTCCTACATGTTCGCTGAACATCTAAGAAGTTCTGTATATGTCTAGCAAGTTTCATGACATTCTAAGAAATTCACTAAACCTCTAGGAAAATCCGCAAACTATTGAAAAGCTTCATGAATTTCTTGACTGTTCTTTATTGGAGGTTCTCTAATTTTCTTGGAAATTCCTTGAACTTTTAGGAAGTTCCCTGAAATTTTGGGAAGTTCCCTGAACACCTTGACTAGTTCTATGAACTTCTGAAAAATACCCAAAATAATCTGATAAGTTTTCTAAACTTCTGGAAGCCCCCTGAATTTCTGGATAGTTATCTGAACTTCTGTGAAGAACCCTCTACTTTTGGAAACTTCCCTGAACTCGTGGTAAGCTCCCTGAATTTATGAACAATTCCCTGAATTTCTAGGAAACAATCTCAATTTCAGGAAAGTTTTCTGAACTTCTAGGAAGAACTTTTAATTTCTGGAAACCTCCCCGATGTTCTGGAAAGTTCCCTGGTTTTATGGGATGTTCCTTTGACATCAGGGAAAATAGCTAAACCTCGGGAAAGTCTAAGTCAAATCTAAGAAGTATACCGAGCTTCTGATAAGTTCCCTGAGTTTCTAAGTGCACTGAATTTATAAGATTTTTTTCGAACTTTTGGGAAGTATTTTTGTCCACACCTTTTTCGATATTGAGGGACATAAATATTGCGAGCCGTAAGTCTTAAGGACAGATTTGCAAAAAATCCTCAGGGTCACCAACCCCCAAATTTTCGTCGAGAGAGCTAACTGAGGACATACGCCAACATCCGTTAAGCTGTAGTGCACCTATGTAACACTAAGGCCAACATATCCAGCTGCATCGCAAAAGCTGGAAAAAGTCATCAGTTGACTCTGCTTGTCGCATAATGTCTAGGATCATATCCCTTGGCATGTTGAAACGTCGCAGAAAGTGCTTCTTGTCATAGGTTGGCGTAGCGCTATCTATCACTATCAGCACTATCTAATATCGTTTAAATGAGATGCATGCATTCACACACTCACCACCACTCAAACCAATCCATGGCAAAAAGTTTGCGAATAATCCTCGGTCTCTGAAAAAAAAACTTCTGATCTCTGGATGTTGTATGATTGACAAGATGATAGGTGTTGGTGGGTTTAACAACAAGAAATACTACACGGGTGCGGGGAACGCAAAGTTGGTCTGTTTTAGCTGGTTCTTTTAAGTTTGCTGATGCAAATCAACTATAAAGATGTTAAAAAGACCACCGCTGAAGATGCTAAGCGTACGTTTGAACAGGCTGAACAATGAGATCGGTGGACCGAGTAAATGACAAAAACGCTACTCAAATTATTTGAAAAGGTCTGAGTATGGTTCCATATGACAAAAATTCCCGATGACTTTTGAAATTCCCGCCTTTTTCCCGCATAATTCCCGATGATTTAGGATTCCCGCATTTTTCCCGCATTTCCCGATTTTCCCGAGCCTGTGGCCACCCTGTATAAGGTGATGTCTTGTAATATATTTTTGCACAGTAAATTAACTTAATTTCAAGTATTTTCCTATCACAGACTTCAAATGTAAGTAAGGCAGATCTCATATGCAGCAGTGAACGAATTAAAAGTGGTCCGCCTTTGCAAAATGCTTTATTCGCTCGGCAACTTCGAGGCTGTTCAGAGCGTCAATGCGGTGACAAGAACCCTGGAGGATGCTCTGGCTAGCAACCATTGCACAGTGGTCCAGTAAGCTACTTTAGGCGGACATGAGGTTTTCAATTTGTGGTATTAGAGCTTTGGTTACTTGTGTGAACTTGTTGCAAACTTGTTTTACTACAATTTGTATGAAATTATGTTTTTTATGCATTAAACGCAAGAGTGGCGTATACCCTAACTTTTTCATGGACAAATATCGTGAGATGGTATGTTCAGCAAAGTTGTAGAAATTGTCATTGTAAAAAACTTTGTAGAACATATATTTTTTTCTAGCTTCAAAGCCAACTGCGATAATTTTGAATTTTTGTAAATAATCGTTTTTCAACTAAAAGTCATTCATATTTAACTTTTACCAGCTTGCTATGTTCTACAAAGTTGTTTGTTTTGACATTTGCTACAATTTTGCTGAATACACCATAGTTGTATTTCTTCTTGTTTTCATTTTATAGTAAATTTTCAGTTGAATTTACGCCATACTATAGGCCTTACAACTTGGAATGCATCAGCTGAAAAAAATATGGCGTATCATGACTTGATTTAACACACCTTAGAGTACATTTAGGGAAAATTTGGGAAAGATGATATTTTTCAAAGCTACTTTCTGTAACATACAGTTTTCAATGAAAACATACATTAGGAGCTCAAATAGAATCAAAACACACATAAATCATAGATATCTCTGTTCAAAATATGACAACTGCCACGTGTTTTTATAGAAAAAGGCTTAATGGGATATTAATTATTTTTTATTAATTTTCGAGCTTCTTCAGGCAAATCAAATTGTGTCTCACCACGAGTTGTACGTCTGTTGATGAGTGAGATTACGGGATCGGAGGTGAGAAGAAGTCGCTTGAAAACGTCTTCCAAGTTTACAATACGGTTGAACTTCCTTGCATGCCGTTCTCGAAATTTCCTTATGCATTTATTCCTCGTTTCTTTGGCTTCCTCACTCAGCATCCCTAAAGGCAGTGCAGCAGTCCTGATAATATTGTTACCGTGTAAAAGTAGCTTATGCACTGTAGGAGAAATCACATACCAACCGTACAATCCACGATACATCCTAAATGTATCTTGAGCCAATTGTCCAAAAGATTCTGCTTCAATTTCTCAGTTCAAGGTTGACGACTTTTAGAAGGGCTGCGAATTTTGGCAACTGCATTTACTTCGCTGAAAAATCGGCGAGCTGTGTTTCCATCATTGGAATTGCCTTCTCCTGGAAGTGGCTCATTGAGTCTCAATCCCAACCTTTCTTTGGGAGCCTGCCGGATTGACATCTGACGGTTCTTCAAGATCACATTGTCCTTACTGGCACGCCACGAAGGCTTAGGCAACGTCAACCGATAGCTGGTATTCAACAATAGCTCCATGGTTCGTATTTGAGCATGGAGAGGAAAAAACACATGCTTCAATATAGCTGGGGCGCTACATGTTTGATCTCCAAAATAGTCATTCAATCGCTTTCCCGATCGCAAACAGATGTCACATTGTTGTGAAGGAGTCCCTGCCACGTCATTCATTACCTTCGTATCAACCATTGACAAAATAAGCTTCGCTGAAATCTCCAAGTTTACACCTCTGATATTCGCTTTCGTTGGCTTCAATTTTTTTATATTTTCCTCCATTTCGCTAACCTCCTATCTTGTCAGCTGCGTATTTTCCTTACAGAAAATCAGTTTGACTGAGCATGAGCATGATTGACCGCCCGAGGTTGCTACTCCGTTGTTGCCAGATCAGCTGTTATTACACAGAGAACCAACAGATGATGCTTGGGACTAACATACAACTTCAATGTGTAAAAACTGGTGATCCCAAGCTAAGGCAATACCGGCGCCGGCCCTGTCCGAACGCAGGTCAAGTAAGGAAAGGATAGGAATACGTTGACGTGATACTCGCTTTATTGGAAGCCGTGGAATCCACTGCACTTCCACGAGAAATCACTGAGATTTTGGATAACAGGATTGGGTAGCAGCAGGGTTCGTTTTGCTAACGATAAGCTGTCAAGTGAAATATTTGAATATTAGTACCGAATTTCGATTTGAACCGATTCAAACCAACAGTAAGGATGCTATTAGGGCCCCACACAAAATGTTACTGTGGTTTTTCATTGGGAAAGCAAAGTGATTTTTAATAATGCTAAAAGGCCGATTTTGACCGGTTTAAACCAACAGTAAGGATGCTATTAAGGTCACTCACAGAGTGTGACCACACATTTTAAAAACCTACATGCGAAAAATAGAAAAATAAAAATAAAAAATTACAACATCAGTTTAATTTGGATGTGAACAACAAGACGCAGCCAACTGTCTGTTGAATGCACGCACTTTGAATTTACGGTTAATCATTAGTGTATTAATAATTATCGGAACAATCTATATGTTTGGATAACAACGAATCATAACATATATAAACGTTTGCATTGAAAAAATGGACAAAAAATACCGATTTTTCATGGGTTTACCTTCACCGGTACTGACAAAACTACCCATGCAGCATCAATCATAGTAACCCATGAATCAGCAGACCGTTTTGACAGCTCTATCAGCCGAAATCTAACCGTGATGGCAAAAACAGTGAAGCAACTCCGTTCAGAAGTGTGCGCATTCACAGAACGGCACCCCGCCGCGTCGAAAACGGACATCGTGCGGCACTTTGTGGACGCCGGATAAGCCCGTTCAGGCATCTACAACATCTTGGCACTATTAGACAACAATCAGAGCATCGAAAGAAAGCCCGGTTCCGGAGGGCCGATGACCCTGAGCGACAAGAAGCTCCAAAGGATGCTGAGGAGGAAGACTGAGGGAAAAGTGGCTACATCGCAGGGTGCGTTTGGTCGGGAGGTCTGTTCAACCGGCCAAACAGTGAAAAAGTACCTGGCGAACATGAACATACATGTCAGGAAGCGGCAGTCGCGTCCACTGGTTTCGAAGCTACAGGTAATGACGCAGCGGCAGAGAGTCAGCTCAATTTTCCCGGCGCTGGACGGCGAGACCTATCTCACCCTGGATGGCAACGACTGGCAGGGCACTTCGTATTTAACTTCCCCCACGAAGGAAGTGAGCTCCGAGGTTAAATTCATTTCACACACCAAGTTCTCCAAGAAGGTGCTGTTGTGGCTGACGATCAGCGAGAAGGGGATGTCAAAGCCGCTCTTCTTTCACTCCGGACTGGCCGTGAACGGGGAAATTTATAGTACGAAATGCCTGCCGGAGGTTGCGTCGTTCATCAAGAAATACCATAAGGGTGAAGACGCGGTGTTCTGGCCGGATCTGACGTCGGTTCACTACTTGAAGCGATCGTTGGAGGAGATGGAGCGGCTGAATATCGATGTGGTACCCAAATCGACGAACCCGCTCAACGTCCCCCAGTTGCGTCCCATTGACAATTTCTGGGCCAACCTGAAGCGTAAGATCTACTCCAACAATTTTGTCGCAAAAACTGAGGAGGAATTGATGTATAAAACGAAGCAAGAACTGAAAAACATGCCTTCCGGCATGTTTCGTCAGCCAAGGCGAATGTTCAGGTTAACTGCCGGAAGGCCGCTCGCAAGAGCGTAGAATTTTTTTGCAAGTTTGCTTAAATAATTACCTTCCATGGGAAATTTATCAAAAGCAATTATCTGCCTTAGTTTTTTTTATCACCATCCGAAAAAAGTCCATTTTTTTACCGCAAACGTTAGCTTTCGGGCCCGACTGTTCACCTTTTCAAGCCCTTTATCATCTCGGCGAGGTTTCTTCTGGGCTTTGAATGACCTCAGTTCACATATTTCTTTAATGTCCTGCACAGTTGACTTAAGGACTGTATTGAAAATAAGTTATCCACATATTTTTCTTTCAAATCAAATGGAAACAAAATGATTTTTTATTGAAACAAATGGATGATTTTTTATTTTACGCGAATGAACTTGAGCATTGTGAAGATCGAATGAAGTTATGATTATTCTTCCACGAATTTGCGAATTTGTGATCATCAAGTTCTGTACAAGTGTTTCATCACATTTTGTGGACGCCTTAGTCCAAAATTTTTGTTTTGAACTCCTACATATGTGTACTTAACTTAGTCGCATGTGAAATACTTACGACTCGTTTCGTAAAAAGTGGAGTTACTCAGTCTATGTGTGAGGCACTTCATCACTTCCGGAACAATCAACGAAGCGTTTCTTGCCATTCATAAGGATGCACAAAGAATCAAGTCTGTTTTGGCCTGATCTGGCATTCTGATTCAAAGCTGCCACTAAGTCAACGGAGTCAATTTTGTGCCAAAAGAGATGAACCAACCAAATTCACCGGAACCTAGCCCAATTGAACAGTTTCTGGGCAATTATGAAGGCGGAGCTTCGCAAACATTTGAAATTATTAGAACAGAGGTGTAGTTAAAGAAAATGTGAGCATGATTGGATGGATACTCCTATGGATGCTACATCCTCAATGTGTGAAAACTGGTGACTCATTATGAGGCAATGGGAAGGAAAGTGTTGACGTGAAACTCGCTTTGAAATCTGCACTTAAACGAGAAATCAGTGGGATGTTGGATAGTTGCTATCCACTATCCACTATCCGCCAAAACCATGGATCCGCTCCAGCATGTAACAGAACTCGACGCCAATTGCACCGCGCCCCGAATAGTCCGGCATGACCTAATCATCGTAAACTGGTAAATAACACAGGTAACCACTAAGCAGTTCCAAAGTGTCTTTACGGCAGCCTATCAAGCTATAAAGTCGCCTGAAATGCCACATAAATGCCACTTTTGGCCCAATATACACAGAAAAAAATAATTAATTTTAAGAAGCGCGAAAATTTTTCCCTCGCGTTATTCCAAGCCAAAGGAGGCGTAAACAACGCAATTGGTTGTAGTCTTTGCTAAACCATACAAGAATGCTTGCAATCTTTCATACAACAAGCTTGATTCAGGCTTAAATTTACATAAAATATCCCATTATTTTCTGCCGAATCTAGCATTCCCATTATGTGCATTACAGAACGCAGAAAATTCAATGTTTCTTTTTATCTGTGTACGGCTGCTTTACTGCAATGGACCACGAACGCTTGGGCTTTGGTGAGCTGTCACGTTTTTTCAGTATTTTTCGTGTGATGAAATTTATCCTTATTAGAATCTCAGTAATAACAGTCGCGTGTGATAGTGGATGCTGGTTTTATGACCAGAGTCATACCTTAACATCATATGTGAGTTGAATAGAACTAACTAACTGTTGACAATTTCGTGGATGGAAAGAGAAAGGCTGTTTTTTCGGTCATGAAGCAATTATACGCTTGACGTTACTTTATTCCGATACATCTTTTGATTCGAACTTTTTCGGTTTTTCAGATTACCATGATAGGTTATGGTAGTAAGTTTGACATACCTTCTTCCGTTGTGTTTTTCTCTTGGTAAACCAGTTCCACCACGGACCAGTTCCATTACCGACATGGCATTGCTTTAGATACAGTTACACAGTTGGAGGAGTTAAGTCGGAGCCGAGAAATCACAGTTGGAGTCGGGATAAGATGCTACTTTCGTTCACCTACAATGCCATATGGGGCAAGCTTGGCCGTTTTGAATAGGCATCATTAAGATACCGCGGAAAATGCAGAATGATAATCAGCTAGACCTGGCAAGAGATTTTCAGACAATTGAGCTCTCAGAAACGCAGAGCGAAACAGGTAATTGTTATCCTTTTTGTCACCTGCATTAAATGAACTATATTATATGATCATATTACTTATCAAGGTGAATCCTGATCCATCGAGCCCTACCCTACTAACATAGAAAAACCTCCTTCCTGTGACCTTTGTGGGGAGGCAGAGGTAAACACAGTCCCTAATCAGCAAAGGTCACACTAACTTTCCTTCCCAATTCACAACTGATTGCAAGGACGTGGCCGGCGCCGTTATTGATTATTAAAGAAATTGAGTCACTGAAACGTGTACAGTGAGAATGGTCGGTTACTCCCAGCCCCATTCAGTTGATTCATTGTGCAATTTCACTGATTCTGATCAATCACGAAGTAGCAACCATTGATACGTGCAGTCAGTAAAGCTAAGCTAAGCTAATATACCACTGCTTTACTGCAATGCTATGATAATGCTTCATTAATGCCTTTTTGCATTCAAAATGCTTATTACAGGCTACAAGCATTTAAATAGCATTTGAAATCCAACTGTACAACAGATAGCATTCAAGATGCTGATATAATGCTAATACAATGCTTGTGGCATCTGAAATGCAGATTTGGGGTTGATTTACTGCATATGCTAATGCTTATTGGTTACCTGGGAATGGTGATCGCTTATCTGCCTGTGTTTTGAAAATGAGAAGAAAGATGAGTAATTTTCATTTAATTCCAACTACCTTTATTGTTTTTCTCGACCGATACGCGTATTTCGTCTACAATGTGCAGACTTCTTCAGTGGCAATAAAGGTAGTTGGAATTAAATGGGAATTACTAATCTATCTTCTCATTTTCTAGTTAGAGGTATTGCTCTAAAAAGCTCACACTTTCCATGATTCAAAAATTAGTAGTTTTTCATTCCCTGAAAATTTCAAGAAAATCCAATAATCGGTTTAATGTTGGTGAGTAAATTTGTGTGTGCCATTTTTTATCGAAAACTTTAAGAGTCTTTTGCAGCAAAAACAAACCCCACTGTGCAATGCAGGGAAAACAGCATTTTCACAAATACAGTTGCAAAAGCTACAATGAATCTTAGCTTTTAAACCTACACATTGATTGTTGATTTTTTGTATTCTCCCATGCGCGAAAGCAACGATCTTTGATGAAGTTTGTCAGAAGCAGATAATTTCTCATCTCCATGCGAAGCGCTAGGAGTGGACGGAAATTTATTGCTAGAACGAATAGACATGAAGAGAAAGTGTATTGATAGTTCCGTATAGGGCAACGGCAGGCTTTGATATTGAAAGATACAAGTTTGAAAACGAGCAGAGGGCATTTGAACGGTAGTATCCGAATCAGGCACATAACCCTTTACCATACTACCCCATGCAGGGTAGGCAAGGGGGAGGAAATCCCCTTGACTGGCAAAATGTTATGCAACCGATCGGGCTCTTATACTATCTATTGCTTTTGTCTAGTTCTGGCGATTTGTCCCTCTCGCAATACTGCCTAACACGGGCGAGAAATTATCTCCCGCTGTTGGGTTTATTTTTAGCATGCACCGCCTATTTTAAATCTACCTCTACATACACATAAATGGATGTAGATCATTGTAAAAAATTCTTCAAGTTCCGAAATATTCGGAGAACTTGCGAAACTACTGAAACCCTAAGACAAAATCGTTACTTTCACGGTTTTCATGATTGTGACGTTCGACTGATTTTTAATTTCAAGAAAACTTGCGAGATAGTTTCTAGACGGTGAAACATTAGTACATATACAACTCCTAGCTATGTTGGTATACTTATCAGCCATCAGCTGTCAGAAACTTTGTTGCTTGGTTCCCACTTAGTCGGTTCAGGTCAATTTCTATCAGGCATAAATAACTAGAAAGGTTACCCGTACCCGTTACCCAATGGATAACGTTTCAAATTAATCAAAGCTACAAATTTGACTCGCTTAGGATTGAGCACACGAACAGTGAAATCCAATCAAAAAAACCGACGCATTCGATTTCGACTCCCACCATGCAAAATAATCTCCATCTAAATACGGTTTCCGCTACCAGCAGCAGCCACACACAAAAAAACACTTGACAACATTCAAATTTATCCCCATTGTCGCTTGGTTCCAATCGATAAAGGAAGAAATATTGAACAGTTTCCAATGATTCCATCAAAACACAACAACCACTCTGCGAACGAGCGAGTCTATCTCCTACTCTATGAATGCAAAGTGTGCCAACCTGGCGCGGCGGCGGTGGCGGCGAAGACGGCGACGGCGACGGCCACCGAAGCACAATCAACAACCCGCTCAGAAAAGTTAGTCGCTTACGAAAAAGCCACTATCCACAACAAGGGCGAGACTGCTGAAATTGGCATCGCTTGGACAGACCGAACCACAAACGGCACGGAACCCCCCTGCTGGGAATCGCCCGGTCCGTCCTCATGGTCGTCTTCGCGGAAAGAAAGCCAAGCTAACGCGGCCCGTCTCTATTTACCCTCTTCTTCTCGATGGTTTTAAATCCACCGAATGCCAATCCAAAACCGGGAAAAACATAATAAATATTTAAATCTCACATAGGAGTGATAATTATGGTAATGAGCGAGGTACCATGGCGGGTGATGGCGGCGCGGTGCCAGGAATGACAACAGCCAGCCAGCGGTGGAGGTCCTCCAAAAGAAGAAAGCAAACTTTTTCCATCATCAACATCATCGGCTTCGGCTCGTCGTTATTGTTTTTATTACTATTAATTGATTTTTCATTGCTGTGAATGTTTTATGTAAATTAATCGTTTATTATTATCAGAGCGCCGCGCCGTGGTGGAGCAAAGATGAGCCCAGTTTTGTTTGTCTTAGCGGAGTTGGATGACAGAACGGAAAGAAGAAAAAAAAACAGAGCAGGCGACGACACTTGCCAAAGCCCTCTGGCTGTTGAATCGAAAGACGGGAACAATGCAGAACAGAACGAAAAATAACAACAATAATAAGTGGAAAGAAATAATTATTTATAGTTCGACCGGAAGCAGGAAGGAGCCGTAGAAGTGGAAAAAGTCCTCTACTAGAGCATGAAAATAAGATCCTGATTAAAGCCGGCGTAAAAAGAGCTTGGGGACTTTCGCATCTACCGACTACCTACTTATATTGTGAACAAGAAACAGGAGTGCAACATCAACAACAACAGCAAGGCAAGGGAAGCAATGGGAACGTGTCCTTTTGGGTCCCCGGGGGCTCATTTTCACGTCATTGTTAACTTTCATTGTTCGCTGCCCTGGAAGAAGCGCTACAAGCTTACTAACTACTTTTAGCGAAACCACTCATCGCTGGGAAGAAGTAAATGGGAACATTACTGAGGCATTATGCCGATTTATTGCTCTTATGGAGTTTATTTTAAGCGATGGATGATGGCGACTAATTTTAAACTTGCAAACCAGGTCAGAAGGGTTGGTTTACGAACATTTTGATCGATTAAAGGCACCCTTAAACTATGCTCGATTGAGCCCAAATTTGGGGTAGGACTATTGAAACGTTTGCGAAATGTCAATGTCTCTCTTAAGTATGTGTTAATGTGTTGGATAACCATTTCTTCGCACTCCCCCACAGTTGCAAAGGCGTGGTCACGTTGACTTTTCTACAGGAGGCTGCATATCTGGCACCTAAAATCATCTTAAAGTGATAGTTCTTTTAACAGTAGACTTTGTCTGCACCAGCTACGATATTGTGCAACTGTAAATGCTAGGCTATTTCCCAAAAGCATTTTATAGCAAGAATCGATTTTTGAAAAAAAAAAAAAAAAAGAAGTGTTACGCATTTTTAAGCCATTTGGTATCGGAAACCAAATTTCGATTTTGGATTTATTATTCTGTTCCTCTTAGGAAAAATGTTATGGTTAAGTATGATGTAGGGAAGCGGAACCTATCTTGAGCTCAATTACCAGACCTCCAGTGGAAATCGGTGAATATGCATTGAATACCGAATTCTAAGTACACAAGTTATTCACAATGTATTCGTTCACTTACCGTTAATCGTTTAGAAACACACAAAACATTCGATTGTGATAATTTTCTTCCAATTTAATACGGAAAAGTTGCCACTGCTATGTATCTATTTTAAAAATATCACGAAAATCATTAATCCCATCTGTGTACATATATTAATCGTACTGAATTTAATCAAGAAAAAATATAAACAAGATAACCCTCTCCACTACTACACCCAGATCATTTGACAGCACTTCACGTGTGTTGGGTAGCATGCATATAACCAAGACAAAATGAAAGGGTTTGTTTGTTATTCCTCCATAAGAATATTGACACCAAGACTCACCATAACGTTGGGCATAGAATGCTCTATGAATGATTGAACACGCACACTAGCGTTGATGTGTATGCTATACAGTATGTGAGCAGTGCCGCCAAATTCAACAGAGATGGAAGAATATTATTGAATGTGGAATTTTATTTCTCGGTAAATATGGCTCGGTAAATAGGGAACGGCTTATGCACCCCGGGACCCTATTCCAAGCACGGGGTAAACGTTAACCTACAACGCTCATTTTTTGCAGTATGGTGCTTCACTAGGTGGAGCAGCATACTGCAAAAAATATGCAACCGTATTTAAATTATTGTGAAAATTAATCCCATAGTTTTCTAGTATTTTCTAGTATTTCACGTATTCGTAGATTCTCGTTTGGCTAGTGTAATAAGTGAAGTGTGATTTTTATGGTTTGTGCAATTATGCACCGAAAATGTGTAAGGATATAGTGCAATTAAAGAGAAAACTTGGAGTCTGGCTCGAGTATATTCCCTAGTACGGTTAGATCAATACGACGAATTTGTAGTGCAAAGGTAAGCAATTGTGTTGAAAATCTGACTGCTCATTATTTTTTACGGAATTGAAGTCTCCGAAACGTTTTTGTAGTTTTTAATTATATTTAAGACCAAATTTTATTTGCCAAGATTATATATTCTTGATTACTGCGTCCATTTATAGGAGAAATTAAACATCTTTGTACGTTTGAAGTTGGATGACTGCAGAATGCAGAATGAATATTGTGACTGCAGAATGTGATGAGTATGTACTATGGTGAGCCAAAACCAAACAGAAATTCAAATTGAACAAGCTGCAAAGGCTTGCCACCATTTCTATAACTGGAGCAATGCGTAGCGCTCCATCTGTAGCTCTTGAAACTCTACTTAATCTTCTTCCTCTAAATCAATTTATTGAATTGGATGCATTTAAAAGTGCTCTAAGGCTCAAAAGGTCCATGAATTTCTTCGATGGGGATCTTATTGGACACCTGAGTATCATAAAAGAGTTTCAAATAAGTCCACTAGTAATGTTGAATGAGGACCGCATGCAGAGAATAAACTACATTAACCACAATTTCCATGTTCATGACGTGACGCGCCTGGATTGGCAAACAGGAGGGCCGAATATTCGGCCCGGATCATTAGTCTTTTATACTGATGGCTCTAAACTAGACAGTATGGTAGGTGCTGGATTAACTGGCCCTGAATTAACTTTTCGGTGTCCATGGGAGAATGGCCCACGGTATTTCAGGCTGAAATATATGCTATCCTAGAATGTGCAGCAATCTGCATTAGAAGGAATTACAAAAATGCAAATATCTGCAGATCTGTTCAGATAGTCAAGCAGCGCTAAATGCTTTAAAATCAAAAACTTATACGTCAAAACTAGTTTGGGAATGCTCAAAATTTCTGCAACGCCTGTCCTGTCGCAACACTGTTAACCTATACTGGGTTCCTGGGCATACCGGAATCGACGGAAATGAAAAGGCTGACGAATTGGCAAAAAAAGGATCAACCACGAAATTCATTGGACCCGAGCCCTTTTTTGGCTTATCTTCTTGCGCTCTTAAAATGGAGCTTAAGTTCTGGGAGAAAACGAAAGTACAGTACAACTGAAACAAGACCTTAAATGCCCGGCAATCAGAACGTTTTATAAAGCCAAACGCTTGTCATACATATAGATTACTAAATCTATCGAAACGTGATCTGAGCCTATACACAGGTTTAATAACAGGACACTGTCCTAGTAAATATCACCTAAAGCTCATCGGTAAGCTAGATGAAGATAAATGTCGCTTTTGTAACCTGGAGAGTGAAAGCTCTGAACATTTACTGTGCGACTGCGTTGCACTATTTCATAAAAGATGCAGATTTCTTGACAAAGGTATTATGGAGCCTTGGGAAATCTGGGTTGTTAGTCCCAAAAGGGTAATAAATTTCATAAGGAATATATTACCTAGTTGGGGTCATTGCCTTTAATAGTAGTGGTAGTTACTAAGAATAGTGACTCGCCATTGCAATTTGGCATACATAAACAGAGGACTCACCACAATAGAACAATTAATAGTCGCGGTGGTATCATGTCCCCAACACAGGAAAAAAAAAAATGGTGAGCATAGGTTCCGCTTCCCTATGTATGATTGTAGCACGGAAACTAAGTTTGACAGCAATGGGCTCTTCTTTCTGTTAGAGCTGATCAAGCTTTAATAACCACTGATTGTTGCCACGACCGCAGAACCAGCGAATAAAAGAGCTCCACCAAACTGCAGCGTTTTTTTGCACGCCGCGGCAGCGAAATCGCGGCGGAAAAATCGCCGCGGTGAGATACATGGCGGCTTATGGGCGCGCAAATCCGACGCGATGCGTTTTTTAATCGCGTTGGTTTGTGCGCTCCCATAAGCCGCCATGATATCTCACCGCGGCGATATTCCGCCGCGAATTCGCTGCCGCGGCGGCAAAAAAAAAAACGCTACAGTTTGGTGGAGCCTAAAAGGTTCACTCAAACAACACTAGGCGCGTTTCGAGTTGACAGATGGGGACAATATGGGTTCTAATGAATAGACCAGCCAAATGACAAACGACAAAGGACTGAAAGGAATATTTACAGTTGCAGGTATGTGATGCTTTTATATTCTTAATTTTCTTAAATTTATTATCAATTCGTAAGTAATGCTTATATTAGTTACCAAACTTAGGATTAATTAGCGTATTTTATATCTAAAGTGAAAAATATTGTTATATTCAACCTGGACTTAAAGGGCGATACGGTCAAAATTTGGTCAATATCAACTTGACGTATTTCTTTCAATTTTGCATTTAAAAAACCTGAACACCCCTCATTTTGAAGGTGTGTGTGTACAATGTTGCTCCTATTTTGATTTTGGAATTCACTCTTCAGTTGTCAAAATGCCGTCCAAGCAAGAAGAGCAGCGTATCAAAATTTTGCTCGCGCATCGCGAAAATCCGAGCTACTCGCACGCAAAGTTGGCAAAATCGCTAAAAGTTGCCAAATCAACCGTTACAAATGTAATTAAAGTGTTTGGGGAACGTTTGTCGACAGCCAGGAAGTCTGGATCGGGGGAAATCGAAAACCGGAAGCCGCTGAGACGACAAAGAGAGTTGCCGGTAGTTTCAAGCGAAACCCTAACCTATCTCTCCGAGATGCCGCAAATAAGCTGGGTGTATCGTCTACAACCGTGCATCGAGCCAAAAACGAGCCGGACTATCGACTTACAAGAAGGTAGTGACTCCAAATCGCGATGATAAACAAAATACGACGGCCAAAGCGCGATCCCGGAGGCTGTACACGACGATGCTGACGAAGTTTGACTGCGTGGTAATGGACGACGAAACCTACGTCAAAGCCGACTACAAGCAGCTTCCGGGACAGGAGTTTTATACGGCAAAAGGAAGGCGAAAGGTAGCAGATATTTTCAAGCACACGAAACTGTCAAAGTTCGCAAAGAAATATCTGGTTTGGCAAGCCATCTGTACCCGTGGCTTGAAAAGCAGCATTTTCATAGCTTCCGGGACCGTCAACCAAGAAATTTACGTGAAAGAGTGTTTGAATAAACGTCTGCTGCCTTTCCTGAAGAAACACGGTTGTTCCGTACTGTTTTGGCCGGATTTGGCATCTTGCCATTACGGTAAAAGGCCATGGAGTGGTACGCCGCCAACAACGTGCAGGTGGTTCCCAAGGACAAGAACCCTCCCAACACGCCAGAGCTCCGCCCAATTGAGAAATACTGGGCTATTGTCAAGCGGAACCTAAAGAAGACCAAAAAAACTGCTAAGGACGAGCAGCAGTTCAAGGCAAACTGGCTTTCTGCGGCGAAGAAGGTGGACAAGGTGGCTGTACAAAATCTGATGGCAGGGGTCAAGCGTAAGGCCCGGCAATTCGGATTTGGAAAAGCGGAAGCCTAACTGAATATTTTTCCTGAATTTTATACTAATTGAACTTGAAAAAGAAATTTAATTTGATTTTTTAAATAAACGATTTCACCGATTTACACGCGTTTTCCCTTGACCAAATTTTGACCGTATCACCCTTTAAGATAGGCTAGAAACACCTGAATGTTGAGTGTTAGAAATAATTATGTTACTTAAACTATAAGTAGGTAAGAATTTGCCCTGAATTGATACACAACTTAATGAATTTATCTGTCAGTTTGAAGCAATAAATAATCCTGCGGTCAAAAACAGTGCGAGTTTTGTTCATTATTAATAATCCTAATCATGCCATTGTATGAAGGGTCAAAAGGGGTTTGGTGTATCGATAGGCAACATCACTTACACGTATCCACAGGGATATAAAGAACATCCTTCCAACAACTTGATTGAACAATTGATCAAAAGAGTAAGCTAACTGACATGAGGATACCCCAATGGGTGGAGAAAAGAGCCCGCCCCAAGGGGTCAGACTTGCTGATCATTTGATCGGATCTCTCCAATTTTGATTCTGATCTAAAGATTTAAAATCTTTTATGATATTTCGACACAGGCGGCTGTAATAATTCAGTGTTTTAAAATAAAACCATGGCTACTTAGTTGTATATGTTTCCATATTACGCCTCAAAAAGGATTGTTTTTGTTGTTTCACATGGGAGGGTTCAGTTGACTTCGAACATATTTTCTCTAACATATTGTGACACATACTCTAATTGTTATGGTTTGTATTCTCCGTGCGTGGAGTAACGATTATGATGTAGTAGGAGATGTTCGCTCATCACCATGAGGCACCAAGAGTGGACAGTAATGTCTTTGCTAGAATGAAAGATATGAAGAGAAAGCGTTGAAACTTCGGTCAGTGTACGGTAGGTTGGAAATAGAACAGATGTTTGAAAATTGAGCGTAAGGGCATGGGTACAGTAGTACTCGTACCAAGGACGTCACCCTTTGCCTAACATTCCACTGCGGGGTAGGTCGAGGCACGGACAAGTCTGCCACCTCACCAGGCAAAAGATGACGTGTTCTATTTCCAACCTACCGTACACTGACGGAACTTTCCATACTTTTTCTGCATATCTTTCATTCTAGCAAAAACATTACTGTCCACTCCTCGTGCCTCATGGTGATGAGCGAACATCTCCTTCTACATATTGTGACAATATTATACATTAAAACAAATACGAATTATTATTTTTAGAGAAAGCCTAAATTGATCTTCTTGCTAAAGGGTGTCCACGATGAAATTGCCACACACAAAATTGATTCGCAAAATTCGAGTTTTCATCCGATTGCCATCAAATTTTCAGGGATTGAGAAATAACTATTAAACTTCATTTTACCATTTTACTCGTATTTTATTTACAGTCCATACGCAAATGCCCGCACCTTGGCCTTAACCCCGGCCATAAGATTCTGCACAACCTGTGAATCAACCGTTTTTTGCATGTAAACCCATACTTTCTTCAGTTCCTCGACTGTCTTCACTACCTTAGGTCGTTTAAGAAGGTGCTGCTTCATAATCGCCCAGTACTTCTCGATGGGGCGGAGCTCCGGAGTGTTGGGAGGGTTGAAAATTTTCGGCACGAAATTGACCTTATTGTCCGCATACCACTTCAGCACGTCCTTGGAGTAGTGGCATGAGGCCAAATCCGGCCAGAAGATTGTTGGAACGTTGTGGGCCTTCAGAAGAGGAAGCAGCCGCTTCTGGAGGCACTCTCTTTATGTACACCTGTCCGTTCATCGTGTCCTGGGTCAGCGAAAGGTGCACTCCGCTTCCCACACGTGCAGATGGCTTGCCAAACCAGGAATTTCTTCGCAAATTTGGACATCTTCTGAGTGCGGACATGCTCCGGAACGCTGAACTTATCCTTGGCCGTGAAAAACAGGTTGCCGGGGATCTGTTTGAAGTCGGCCTTCACATATGTTTCGTCGTCCATGATGCAGCATTCAACTTTTGTCAGCATGTTGAGGTACAACTTCCTGGCACGGGTTTCGGAGGACTTGTTCTGCTTCTCGTCGCGATTAGGGGCCTTTTGTACCTTGAACGTTCGAAGCCCAGCCTTAGTTTTGGCCTTCTGGACAAAACTTCGGCTTAGGTGCAGCTTCTTAGCCACATCCCGAACGGAGGCGTTCGGATTTCGGTTGAAGGCCCCAACTACGCGGTTGTGATTTTTCGTGTTGTATGGAATACTTTTTCCTTCACTTCTGGGCTTCCGATCGGTGGTCAACCGTTCCTCGAACCGCTTAATCCCTCGCGACAACGTGGAATTCGCGATTCCCAACGTTTTAGCGATGGAACGATGAATGTGCAAGATTTTATCACGCACGAGCTGTTCTTTCGACTCCATTTCCGCGAGTTTTGATCACAGGACTTTAAAACTTGCAGGATGAACTAAATCCACCCAAATTTTCATTAAATTCTACCCAACGGTTAAAAAGTTAGAGCAATTTCATAGTGTGGCAATTTCATCGTGGACACCCTTTAATTCAATCATGATGCGACGTTCATCAGCACAAATCAATATGTCGGGAAAGCACATACACAAACCCAGTAGCTTTTAATAGATTATATTTTCCTTCGCTGGACGAATTTTAGCTATGGGATTGTTCATAAACCACGTAGACCGAAATTTGACACTTTCAAACGATCCCCCCCCCCTCTCCCCAATCGTAGACTTTCGTAGACTTTCTTCGAAGTTCCCTAGTAGCACACATGTTGTCATTAAGTTGAGAAGACATTAATGTGCTTTTGTTAGTCATAATAAAGTTGCTGCAACTAATTATTATCGTGGTGTGCTACTAGGGTTCTGGTGGAATTGTTTCTTGGATGTCAAGACCAATGATTTTGACAAAACGTGATTCTATCCGTAGAACTTTCGTAGCTCCGTCCTCATCGACCTAACAAAGCATTTCTTCCTGGCGTTGCTACAGAATCTTGAGGGGCCTTAGTTTCTTCGACGAAATATCTGCCATGTGGATGCTTTTGCGTTGATCTGCGTTCACTTTTGTCGCAAAATGCAGTCCACAATAAAAGCATATGTGGCTATTGAGCATTTCTTTGCCAAATGAGCAAATGACTGAACTCGACCCTCTCCGATTTGGATGAAACTTTGCACATGTCTTCGGAATTGGTGACGATGGATTTTCCGCCGGTTAAGGGAATTTTTTGACTCAAGACAAATTTTTCAAAAGGGCGTATGTGTTTTGTCATGCGTATTTTTCAAAAAATCATAACTCGAAAACCGTTGGTTGTAATAAAATTGCATCTGAGAAGAAGTTGTAGTTGATTAATTTGACTTTATTAAAAAAAAATGTACACTGCAAAAAAATTTTTTTTTCTTCAAAAAAAAACAAAAATTAAACTTAAAAATCAATTAGCAAATCTGTCCAACGTACGGTTTTTATAAAAAAAATTCCAAAAAGGCTTTGAGTCTTAAGAAGTAGAATAGAAGTTGTTTTACGATGGAGCAATGGAGCAGTTCAATTTTCAAAATGCTTTGATATTCATTTATGTAAACAAGTTTATTTTCAAAACGAATTTCAAAATATCAGAAATGAAATTCAATCTACCACAATGAATATCAATTACCAGTCAGGATCAAAAAAATGCAAGGGCAGCCCCCCAGGGTATTCTTGCACAACATTGCCAGCATCTATTCCTCTGGGACGATGATAACGGCCCTGGTTGTTCCATGTTTGGATTAGGATTCAAAATCACTAAAAAATCATCACAAGAGATGATATTCAGATTACATCAAATGAAATTCATGCTTACCGATTGATAATCAAAACAACAGTGACAGCAGATTTTTGACCCGCACATAGAGCCGACTTCATTCATTGCAGCAAACAAAATTCAGTTGGCATAGAAGTGACAGCGGTGACCATGAAGACCGGGAAAGTAAACATCATCATTACACGGGGGTAAAATCATTTTCACTTCTCATTGATATTTTATGAAAATTCAAGGCACTGGTAAAAACTGGTGACCGATAATAAAGCAAAACAAAATGAACAAAATAAAACAGGATATTAGATATTGTCTTCAAAATTTGATAGAAATACATTATTTGTTGCCTGAAAAGAAACAAAATGAAGAACAAAGATGTAACCCAAGTAGCACACTACGATCATAATTATTTGTAGTAATGTGATTTGACTAAGATCATATATCCCTAGTAGCACACTTGTTGCAAACCAGTAAGTTACTTCAATGTGACTCATAGTCAATCAAGTTATTGCAACATATGATGGTTAGTGTGCTTGGGTATGCTATCTCAACATTATTACAAGTGTGCTACTAGGGAAGTAGAATCCTTGTAATCCCCCGGATGTTTGAAGAGATTAGTAATTTCTCTGCAAAGATGCTAAGGGTTGTTGTTGCGGGCTGTCGATGGTTGCTTATAACTACACGCTTAGAAATTCTGAGTTTTACACGAAACGTAATTCATATTTGTAAAAAGTCCGGGAACGTAAGGATAGATTTCGTGTAAAATTCTGTCTCCTGAAACTGACACATATGCAATTCGACGAAAGATGTGTTTGAATGATTTTATTTTCTCATCTCTTTTAACTGATTCCTATGTGCTTAAGGACGCTTGCCGGTGCGACAAAATTGTAAAATAGATCAATGAATCAACCCTCTCAGCTTTAACACTAATATGCTGTCATGATAAATTTACAAGTTCATAACTACGTGCTAGTTTGTGATTTGAAAAGTGGTCAGATTCCCGAACAAAAAGTTTGGGTACTGATGCAGCACGGCATCCGAACTTGGAATTTGGAAATTTGTGTCGCTTAACATATTCATATTGCCAACAAATGTGCAAAAGCACGTTGGCCAATATTTAGTGTCAACCGTGTGCTCTACTCCAAGTTCCTCTTCCTTCAAACTCACCTTCAGTTCATTTTACCCGTTGAGCTGGACACATCACAATAGAAAATATTGTGATGGACCACGGGCGTTAGGTTACTAGATGTATGAAAAATATTCTACAACCTATTTAGGATTATAACGACCGAAAAGAACCATGGTTTGTATTTGCAAATCATTTGACCAACGCTTGACTGTGAATTGAAAGATTGAAAGTGGAACAAATCGAAAAGTATGCTCCCGACAAATGGACAAAAAGGTGGTAGCCATTATTGAGAAAAATCCCAATTTTTCTGTGCGAAATGTGGCTCGCAATGTTGGGAAGTCAAAGTCATACGTTTTTGTAGCAGGGACAAGGACAGAAGGCGTACAAAGTGAAAAAGGTGCCCGCCCGTAATGACAAGCAAAATTTCACTGCAAAAAGTCGTGCTCAGGTGCTTTACACAAATTTTTGGCAAACATTTTCTTGTATCATAATGAACGACGAAACATACGTTCTTGAAGACTTTCATCACAATACAAGGAACACCGTTGGCGAGCATTTCCGGACAATGAAGGTGTCCAAATTCCCGAAGAAGTATTTGATTTTGCATAACTGGTCGAAAATCTAAAACTTTCGTCTCTACCGGCACTATCAATAAGGATGTGTACGAGAAAGAATGTCTGCAAAAGCGGTTGCTACCGTTTATCATGTTTTTTTTTTCTTTTGGCCTGATTTGGCCTCTTGTCACTATGCGAAATCCGTCCTGGAATGGTATGAGCTACAAGAGGTCAAATTCGTGCCAAAAACAGCCAATCCACCAAACTGTCCGGAACTTCGCACAATAGAGCAGTTCTGGGCTCCGGTAAAGCGGAAACTCTTCGAAACTAAGAAGAAAGCAAATGGTTTCGATGATTTCAAGAGAAGGAGAATCGTCACGGCGGGTGTATCGGAGGATACCGTACGGAACCTGATGGCGGGTGTGCCAGAGGATGCTCGAGAATTTTACAGAAAGAAGGATTAACATATTAATGAACGGTTTCCAATATAGATATAACTCTATTATTGTGAAATGAACAATCGCGTTTGTTGAATTATGTGTATTTTGGTGTCCGAAATTTCACGTGGACAGGCTATACTTTATTTAATTTTCAATCTTGGAGGTATAGAGTTGCAACGGTTTTTATTGGCTATGCCAATAAAAAAGGTGGTTGAATTGCTTGCCCTGTTGGTCCCGATAGCTTTATACCAGGGATCTGGGCCATTTCTAGGCCATTGCCTTAGCTGAAAGGGAAAGTATTTTTCAATAGATTGAACGACATGATTTCCAATTCTTGGAAGTGTTTAGAGGGTTAAAATATTTTGAGCAGAATTGAAAAAGTAGATTTCGACACGCATGAAACATAATATAATACGCAGTACCACTGGTAGCTCGATTACAGCAAATTTTCCATGGAATTGTTGTTGTTCCCTCTAATCCAGCATCGCAAACCACCCGGAAGGTCGTTCGAGTCATTAGGTGCGAAGACAATCATGACTAGAATCAATTATCGTTCCTACCGCATTTCACTCACCTTCCCACCATCTTCCCAAGACAATCAACAACCACCGTCAGCTGTGTCAACCCGGCGCACCATGGGAACAAATTAGCCTAATTGAAATAAGCTAGTGAAATTCCAGAGATTCTTCTCTTTAAAACGAAGTAAAATAAAAAAAAAATGATACCACCGAAATAGCTGTGCATGTGGAACAGAGACATTAAAATTATTAGAAACGGACCGTTGCCTCCGAGTCTCGAAACAGCCCCGCCGGATTCCGAAACCCACTGCGAAGAAGGCTATCTGTTTCATTTGAGAACAGCACCCTCCCTCCCTCGCTGCTGGAGGACAACGACGACGACGTCTGTTGTTCATCCACATGAAAAGCAATGAGCAGTTTTTTTTTCTTCTGACGAGATAATAAAAATAGATACATATACATTTCTGGGATCCGTATCAGCTTAATGACCGATCCGGGTAAGGGCGAGAGGGTGTTGAAGGAGAACTTCGAAATTAGAAACAATAGCTTGGAAGTAAGAATTGACATGACTGTAGTTCGAGTTGCAGGAAGAAGCGAAAAACAAACGATCAAGAGAACCTTGAATTCCGTCATGCGACGGCCTGTGCGGGGTACGAGTTCTCCCATATTATCTTCCTATTTGGCTGGCTTCGTTCAAGTTCAAACCCACCGAAAGCTGGTATGTATGTACAGGCAATAAGCCTCCTCCTGCGGCACCTCTCTGGTTGGTCGTTCGACGGCTGTATTGCTTTCCAGTCCATTAAAAAATTACCACTTATTAGCCTTTCGCTTCCTGGAGTTTTCTGCCGTTGAAGAGCCACCAACATTATCATCATCATCGTCATCATCGGCCCAGGCAAAGAAGGAAGCTCACAAAACTTATGCTTCAAGCTCTAAGCAGGCGTCGTCGTTGATCGTTGAGGGGGTTCTGAGCTTCTTCGTTCGTCGATCTAAACTCATTTCCCGGTGGGCACTGAATTCGTTATCAATCGCGATAAGATAGATGTCTTCACGGAAGAAAAACCGGCCTAACTGCGCCACTGACTGCAATGCCCCTGCCGGCCGGTTTGAAACCCATCAAGTTGAAAGCAACCCACCACCCCTTCTGGCGCGCGGCGAAAGCCATTTTGATTAATGAGCATATTTGCGCACCACAATAGTCCAAGTCCTAGTGCCGGTAACGGTCCCAGCCAGTGTCGTCGGTTCCTCCTAATGCGCCTCCTAATGTTAGTTTGTGTGACTGGACTGCGGCGGCCTGGCTGCCTGGAAAACCAAACCGGAAGTCGTCAACTGGCGGTCGGTTGCTCTTTCCTTCGGTCTTGGCGTGGCTATTAGGGAACCGTGCGTGGCCTTTTTCCTTTCATTATCGTGCTCTCGCCTTCCACCACCGCCATCACCTCCACCGCAAGCCCAAGTGCTGGAGTCGATGATGATAGAGAAACCTACTTGTACATTAGTATATATTGAGTTTGGTATCGTTTCTGCTGCTGCTGCCGCTGCCAGCAATGCTGTTAGTGCCTTCATCACCCGAGGGAGGAATTCAGGGTGGTCCCGTTGCGATTCGTTTCGGTCCGTTCTTCGGAGTCGGGTCAAAACGGTACGGTTCGGTATGCATTCCCTCCACCCGTGTCGGTTGGTTGGCCGGATCCTTCTTGAATGGCATATTTTTCACGCCTCAGTAAATTACCATTACTAAATGGAGGACCGAAAATTGAGGTCTGGTTTCAGCTTTAAGTATGATGATGCCCGAACTGCGCGGCTGCGGTAAGTGATTTGACCGCTAGGATAGAAGGAAAAACAGAATCAGATGTCAACACATTCCGTCCTAGAGCGTGAAAATTTGTGATGTCAGATGGTTTTAATTTGGATCTGTTGGCAACCGGTGCCGAGAAAAGTTATTTGAAGATTCATAATTAATCTTGTGGCAGAAGGCCGCTTCTGCAGGCTTCAAATAAGTCTCCCACTGCACAGTGGTAAAAAAGTGTCCGAAACGCAAAAGAATTCTATATCCCAGCTCGGAGTGGAACGATTTCTGTATCTTGAAGGAAAATTTCTAAGAAATCTAATAGACGTAGTTTCACTGGCCGCACGGAACTGCTTGAGGAGCAAATGAGCTCATTTTACCCTGGTTCCCCTAATAAGGCTTGCTTCATTTAGAATTGGAACAAAGTTTGGCTAATATTGTGGCGCTCCTGGTGGACGGATTTGGAAGTTCTTGGCGCCCACGTCTCGGGAATTTTGTCAGCTTCACGTATGCAATCGACTGTACTTGTAAACAATCAACATGGAAGCCGAAAGAAGGGAAAAAATTGTGCACAGTTATTTGGAAAATCCATTGTGGTCTGCATCTAGGCTAGCTAAACAGCTGAAATTGCCCAGAAATACCGTATGGCGCGTTATCAAACGGTATAAGGAAACATTGACGACGATTCGGAAGCCTCAAGCCAATCGTCGGGGTGGAACTGTCGACCGGAAACTGCGTGGTAAGATTTTGAAGACGATTAAGAGGAATCCCAATCTGTCGGACCGTAATTTGGCCAAAAAATTCGGTGCTGCCCATAGTACCGTGAGGAGTACTCGGCTCCGGGAAGGAATCAAGTCGTATCGAGCTAGCAAACAGCCACATTGGACCATAAAACAGAATAGTGTGGCCACATCCGTGCTCGAAGCTATACGACCAGGTGCTGACCAAGTTCGACGGGTGTCTTCTGATGGACGATGAAACCTATGTCACGGCTGACTTCGGGCAAATCCCAGGTCAAAAATTTTACTTGGCAACGGCTCGGGGGATGTTCCAGCCAAATTTAAATTTGTTTTTGCCGACAAATTTGCACGAAAATTCATGATTTGGCAGGGCATTTGCAGCTGTGGCAAAAAACGAAAGTTTTCGTTACAAATAAGACAATGACGTCGGAAGTATACCAAAAAGAGTGTCTCCAAAAACGAATTTTGCCGTTCATTCGATCCCACGACCATCCCGTAATGTTTTGGCCAGATTTAGCAAGCTGTCATTACAGCAAAGTCGTTCAAGAATGGTATGCAGAGAAAGGGGCCCAGGTTGTTCCGAAAAACCTTAACCCACCCAACTGCCCCCAGTTCCGCCCTATTGAGAAATACTGGGCAATCATGAAGAGGAGACTCAAGGCAAAGGGAAAGGTTGTCAAAGACATCAATCAGATGAAGACCTGGTGGAATAAGATAGCTAAAACGATGGACGAAGAAGGTGTGTGCCGCCTTATGAGCCGTGTTACAGGAAAAATTCGAGAATTCCTTTGAAACCGTGACGAATAATTTTATCCGTATTTTTTCTCAAAAGTATGAAGAAAACGCTACATTTGTATAAAAAAGATCTTGAGTTCAATAATAAATAACTGAAATACAGGCAATTGTTTTTGTTCAAATTCTATCTGAAGCAAGCTCTATCTTCATGTTTTTCACAATTTCCTTTGCTCGGTGTGACTCAAGATCAATAAAATAATGCTTGTTCTTTGAATTTTTTTGGATAATCGATTGAAATTAGTTTTATGCACCGCACGGCTTTGTGAACGTAGATATGGCTGATTTTACCCTGATTCCCCTAATAGTTTTGCGTTTATTATAAATTTCTTTGGTCGGAGCTACTCACGATCAAAAAATTAAGGCTAGTCCTTTGTAAAATTTGCTGAGAAATCGATTGGAGTTGGTTTCATTCACCGCACAGCTCTGTAAATGAAGATATAGTCGATTTTACCCCGATTCCCCTAATATTTTTGTGATATTCAAAGATAGCTTTGTTCGGTGTGACTCAAGAACAACAAAATAAGGCTAGTCCTATGTAAAATTGACTAAAAAATTGATTGGAGTTGGTTTCACTAACCGCACAGCTCTGTGAATGAAGATATGGTTGATTTTACTCTAATTTACCAAGTATTTTTGTGTGATTCAGAAATTTATTTGTTCGATGTGTTTCTACAGCAACAAAATAGAGCTAGTCCTATGTAAAAAATTCTGGAAAATCGATTGAAGTTGATTTCGTTCACCGCATTGCTCTGTGAACGGATCGCTATATAGATATAGCTGATTTTACCCTGATTACTATTAGGGGAATTTGGGTAAAATCAGCCATATCTACGTTCAAGGACCTGTTCGGTAAATGAAACTATCGATTGAAACTTCAATCGATTTTCCAGAAAATTTTACAAAGAACAAGCATTATTTTATTGATCTTGAGTCACACCAAGCAAAGAAAATTCTGAAAAACATGACAATATTAGGAGAATTAGGGTAACATCAGCCATATCTTCATTCACAGAGTCGTGTGGTGAACGGAATCAACTTCAATCGATTTCTCTGGAAATTTTACATAGGATTAGCTTTACCCGAGTAAAGTCTAACATCATAAAGATAGCAATTCGTAAACTTATTTTGATATCAACATCAAGTTGAAATCAAAATTTGATTTTACTATACAATTGTCAAATTTGATATCAAATTTAGTTTTCATCTTGCTGTAATCTTACGTTCACTTTTCTTTGAGAAATGAAGTTTTGTTTTCATTTTATTGACATATTATCAAGTGGAAAACTCATTTTGCTATCAACGCGACAAAATGTACAGCAAATTGACTTTTCAATTTGCTCTCACTGATAGCAGGATCAGTTTTAAATTTGATGTTACACGAATAAATTTTTGCTATTTTGATCTTTTGATTTTGATCTTTTAACCGTTAAAACGACCAAAACGACAGCAACCTGAGTAATCATTATCGGCAACATCACAACATCATATTAATTTTTCTATTTGCTCTCAGACTCTACTCGGGTAATTTGTTGATCTTGAGTCACACCGAGGAGAAAAATTTCTGAAAAACAAGGAATTATTAGGGGAGCCAGGGTAAAATGAGCTCATTTGCTCCTCAAGCAGTTCCGTGTGGCCAATGAGACCACATCCATTAGACTTCTTAGAAATTTTCCTTCAAGTTAAGGTACCATTTACAGAAATCGTTCCACTCCGAGCTGAGATATAGAATTCTTTCGCGTTTCGGCATATTTTTCCCCACTGTGCACTGCGGTATATTAATCCGGTAGTCGAAGCGCAAAATTGGATAGAGGTTTTGAAACATTACAACCTAAGGCAAATTTGCATTATTTCAATTTGCTTGAGAAGTTTTTAAATACTAGGTTACCTAGTTTTTAAGTGACTGAATATTCATAGGCACAAAAACAATCAATCGGTTTAATAAAAATCAATATAGTTGAATGTGAACAATACCATCTAGTTGCCGTTGCTGAGAACCTTGCCTACCTTTATAGCGTCACGGACATGCACATATACACTAATATACGTCGACTCGTAACAATATAAGCAAGGATCTCAGTTCAAGGAGCTTGCTGAAGCATCGTAGGTCCATTTAAG